>OZ007587.1:434983626-435583626 GCA_963931845.1 Maratus michaelseni | reverse complement strand
ATAAATTGGGCACGCGAAGACATAGAGAAATTATTGCCAATATGCACTATAATATTTTCTTTAATTATCAAAAAATATCTCTAGAACAATTTAATTTTTTTTATCAAGAACTCACAGAATGCATGCAAAATTTTCACGATATAAACTAAGAAAATAAAGTAAATGCAAACACTTTTTAAATAAAAATTTCACATGAAAAACATGTTTCTCAATATCAAAATTACACCATTAATATAAAAATTCAAAGAAGTATAAACCCTATGAAAAACGTGATGACTTATTTGTAACTACTTCTTCTATTTATCGAAAAAAGAAATAAAAGTGACTGAATTAGTAATGAAACCTTTTGAAACCTTCAATCACTGAAACTTAAATAAAAAGTTTTAAGAACATTTCAGTCATATTTCAGCTAAATTCAGGAAACAATATTCAACAACTGTACAATAATTGTAACCTATTTGAAATTTCTGCAGATGCCCAGTATTAAGCCTAATCTGAAATATTTATACTCTCTAAAATATAGATATAAAGATAATAATTTTAATAAAAATTACAACAACTTGTAACGACTGTTAAAATTAAATTGTTATTTTCTATATAAAATATGGAACAAAAATGCATCTTTTACGACACTTAACGCTGCCACTTGGTAGCAAGATAAATGTGGTAAAAGTGGTGATCTTTAATTGCTAATATATATATATATTTGATGATAGTTTCTGCTGATTAGTTTTTGGTAAAAATCGCCGGACAGATGGCGCTGCTTGTCTGCATTTTTCGCGATTTCCATAGTAGCTCTATCTCAAGAACTAATTCACTTATTTTCATCAAACTTCAGGTTCAGTTAGACCTTGACATAAATATACTCTGATTACGTTTTGGTGCAGATATCCCAACGGGTGGCGCAGCTATGCAACTTTTTTCTCGATTTTCACGATAGCTATATCTCAAGAACTAATGCATGGCATTTCATCGAAGTTCAGATTCTGTTAGACCTTGACATAAATATATGCTGCTTACGTTTTGGTGTAAATAGCCCAACAGGTAGTGCTGCTCTACTACTTTTTTCATGATTTTCACGATAACTATATCTCAAGAACTAATGCACGGATTTTCATCAAACTTCAGATTTAGTTAGACGTTGACATAAGTTGTTGTTGATTAATATTTGGTCTAAATCTCTCAACAAGTGGCGCTGCTATGCTACATTTTGCAGGATTTACACGATTTTAGCAATGGTCCTATATCAAGAACTAATGCACGGAATTTAATAAAACTTTAGATTCAGTTAGACCTTGATAGAAATTGGTGCTGATTCTTTTTAGTGCATGCGAAACCCGTGTGAGATAGAAGAAAGTTTTGGGATTGGCACATCCGACTAGATTTATTATCACATAGGTTTACTTTGCATCTATAAGACATTATTACAGGGTATGTGTGCTACCATTACACATTAAGGCTCCTCTTCAGTAAACTTCCCGATTCCCCTCGCTAATGTTATTCCTATGGGCGTAGGATGCATTCGTATTTTTAAAATATCTCCTCGGAAAATTAATATTTTTAACTTCTGTTTTCTTTGTACTATTCTTAAAGAATGTCTCTTTTTTTCTTAGTTGTCAATTTTTTTCTAAAATATATACTTAATTTTATATGAAACGTTAAAATCTTATTAAGATTTTAAAACAAAAAAATGTAAATTAAACACATAATTTAGAAATATTTTGATAACTAAGAAAAAAACAGACATTCTTTAAGAACAATACAAAGAAAACAGAAGTTAAAAATATTAATTTTCTGAGGAGATATTTTAAAAATACGAATGCATCCTACGCCCATACGAATAACATTAGCGAGGGGAATCGGGAAGTTTACTGAAGAGGAGCCTTAATACAGTATTATTGCAGTTACTACAAATCTGAACATTCTGAATAGTTGAACTAAAAAAAGATGTTGTTATATGATTTCTGCTGTCCCCATCTTATATAAATCAATAGTAACAAAAAATGTATATAACATTAACCAAAACATGTTCAATACATAAATCATTATAAAATTAAAAAAAATAATTTTAAATAATTTACAATCGAAGTAAAATATATGTCTGGTAAACGAAAAAAATATACGTCTGATATAATATTCTAAAAAAGGGCTATAAACATAATCTCCTTGCATATTGCTTTCTTGTCTTTGTCTTTTGCAAATATATTTCCATATGCATAATTTCATTGTTGATATTTAGTAATTTATTAAAAATTTCAGAGATTGTAAGAAATGAATTAATGCTTAGTGACACACATGCATTACGGAATAAGCCAGGTACGTAATTTTAGGCGCATATTTGCGGAATGTATTAACATATGCCAGAATTTTGAACTTCTTAAACTTAGCTTCCAAAATTATGTTCACGTTAATTAAAACTTTATTTATAGAAGCAAACATAAACTGAGTACTAAGTAGCCTATATGAACTTTCCCTAATGTTTACACTCAGAATAGATAAACTTTGTTCGAGATATTGAATGCAATGTTGAAGCTAAAATTCATGATTCCTCAAATGATATGCTCTACTTAGTACATTCATTTCCACTTGTATAAATGAACTTAATATGGGTTTCTCTTTTAGATTAATTTTACTAATTTGGATTATAAAAATTTCTATATACTCAATGTTATTTGAAGGAAAACATGTGGAAGTTTGAAAAAAATATCTACTTGTGTCAAATATTTTCAGGTACTACTGATGAATTAAAGTCAAATCGCATTGTGAAATTCGTTTAAGGGGGACGCGAGTTTGAAACAGTCAAATTTCGATTTTACTTTTTTTTTTTTTTTTTTTTTTTTAACTTATAGCCTGGATACCACTTTTGTGTATGTGTGCAAGAAATTTCGAAATTATTATGTTCCAACTTTCTAACATATCAGAAACATTTAAACTTAGATAAAATCAATATTTATTTTTTTTTAAATTGGTTTTTTACATATTTTTGCGCATACACTCAATTTTATTTCGCATCTTTTTACGTATTAATTATTTAAAAATTACCTTTACCTTTATTTCATACGTCCGATGCTGAACCTGATACATTTTATACCATTTTCAGTTCTTCGAGTAAAAGCAAATTCGTTAGGTACATTATTTTTTTAACGAACTTTTAAAATTAAATTTTCAAAAAAAAAAAATAATAAATTGATAAAGAAGCAAAATGATCTGGAAAATACAATATTTTGAATGGTCTGGCAAGAAAATGGTACAACAGAGAGTTTTCGCCGAGATAATACGTTTATTTATTTAAAAGTATTTGATCTCTGAAAAAATATATGTATGTGCCTTTTACACAAAACTTGTAAAAATTAATAAAAACCAAAAAATAAATTTTCTCCATAAACTGAATATTACCTTTGTGTTTTTCGCGTGCCAGGGGCGTTTTTTTACTTGTCAAGTTTGGCATACATGCCATAGGTTTCCAATCTTTAGCTTATAGTGTCTAAAAATCGCCCGAATATGATATTTTTAAATTTGAATTATTTCATAATTTACAGCAACCCTTAAGGCAACTTTTAAAAATTAAACTCACTTTTTTTCAAAATACATTATCTTTTGTTACTTTGTCGCATACATTTCTGAAGTATTGTTAGGCATATTTATTTTGTTCCACTTTGAATACAAATGTTAAGAAGTAAATCCTCTATGGTGCTACATATAATTTTTTTATATGTTCATGTTTGGCGTTTTTACAAGCATGCAAAAGTAATTTTTATGGGTACAAATTAATTATTTAATTTTTTTGGTCAAATATCGACATTTAAAATAATATCGAATAATTTAATATCGACATTTTCTCAAATTTTAAACAATTTAAATATCCCACGCGAAATCAGACCAATACGCTAAAAAATACTTTTTTTTCTAATTTTCGGAAATGCTCAATGCAGTGGCTCAATGACTCTACCTTTTCAGGACATCGTCCTTTACAATCGTTGACTTCGATGCCATGCACAAAGTATAAAATAATTTTTATAAAACACCTACTAAACACACCCCAAACACAATATAATTCAATAACAAGATCGAAAAATCATGCGTCAAGCATAGATTATGTAGCACTTTCCAATGCTTCCAAAATAATTTTACAAAACATACCGTTTAATAAGCTAAAAGATAACATCTAAGTAAGCAATTTGGAAAACGCATAACATATTTAAAAACATAATTTCAGGAATTTCCAACAGATACAATATTCGGAAAAATATCCGAATACTTTTATTCAGCCCTGTATAGGATCTACAGATTTGTATATATACTATATAGGACGCTAAATTTTAGTTCAGTTAAGAAACGCGTAGCACAGTTTAAAATTATCCTTCTGGACTTTCTGTCAATAAACGGAAATGTGTTCGAGAACTTTTGTGCTGCCCTGTATAGGATCTACAGAATTTATACACACCACGTAATAGACAAAAAGCGAGTTAAAATTAAAATCGCGTTCAGTAACTTAAAACGCACTTCCAGGAATTATTGTTAACAGTGAGTAGAGAATTATTTTGTGTGTCCCTGTAAATGAACGATGACTGCTATACACACACTATTCTGTAGTAAGCCTCTTGTAATGCACCTTAGTAATATATATACATTTCAATGCGTTTAAAATAGTGAAACATTATTTAAATAAACCGCAGACGATTTTTCTCCTTAGACGTAATGTAACGGAATTCTTTTGAGTGCCCCTGTAAAGTAACTATAAGTGCTATGCACACCCTATTCCATATTAAGCTTCTTCTAATGAACCTTAGTGATATATATAAATTTCAATGCGTTTAAAATAGTGAAACATTATTTAAATAAACCGCAAATAATTTTTCCCCATGGATCGCAATGTAACGGAATTCGTTTGAGCGTCCCTGTAAAAAAACTGTACGTGCTATACACTTCCGTTGAAATAGGGAACATGCTACAGATAACGACAATATCATATAAAAATTGCAGAGCAATCCGAGCATATTTACGGGAGTTAGAGCACGGCCAGACGGCCAGACGGCAGACGGCAGACGGCCATACGGCAAACGGCAGACAAACCGAAGTCATAAGCACTTTTCAACTAGGTTGGAAAGTGCTAAAAAGGGGTATATATTATACCATTGAAGAAAGATAACAAAGATTTTATGAACGTAGGTATGACACTGAGAAAATTTCGGGACAGAATAAAAGAACATGAAACAGATCTGAGATTAAATAGACCCCATACTGTGTTAGCAATATTAGCACAAACTGAATCTATAAAAGTAGATTTCAATGGATCCAAAATTATATTCCGCACAAGTAATCACTAGGAAGCTATCATAAGAGAATCTCCGGAAATAATATCTTAGTCTGTAACGATGTATTATCAAATGATATCCACGCAGTCAGGAATGCATTAATAAATGATTAATTAACCTGTACTTGCTTTTGAAATGTTGAATGACCTTTCCCATCCCACATGACATTCCATACACTTGAAGTAAAATAGTTTATTCCAGGCAAGCTAGAAAACGCGAAGAGACAACAACTCAACTTAACTATTAGTTTTTTACTGATGATGACCGAGTAAGTTCGGTTGAAAACGTTTTGATTTTAAAAGACTTTAATATGCTTTTAAATGTGTATATGTATGTTTTTACGCACCTTCAAACAATATATTTACATTTATTTGTATCTTTATAAATTTTAACAATATAATTCATTTCGAAAAACTTGAAAAATTTAAGTTGTTACTGAAACTCACAATTTTTTTAAAAAATATGGCATTGATTTCGACGTTCAAACTGGTGGCCTCCTTTAGCAAATGCTGTTAGCAGTCTTATTGCTAATTTATTTGTTTTGCCGTTCCGAATAACCATATAACCAAAATATGCTTTTTTTGTCATTGAAAAGCGGTGTTATAGTAAATGTCCCTGGCTTTATAATCAAGATTTCATCTTAAATCCTGTTAAGCTCATTACGTAGTTATTTAAACTCACAAAAAGTATTTTTTAAATATGACATTTACTTCGACGTTCAAACGGATGCTCCAATTTTTAAGATGTTATTAGCATATTAGTTATTAGTTATTCGCCATACAGAGCAACATGGCATAAGTTATTAGTTATTAGATGGTACATATTGCTAAATTATTTGTTTTGTCATTCAGAATAAACAGATAACCAAAACATGCATTTTTGTCATTAGATAATGCTGTTATAGTAACTGTTTGTGCCTATCTAATCAAAATTTCATTTTAAAACAAAAGCCACAATATTCAATATGCTTGATTATTCACATTAATGTACAAAGGCAATGTTCTAGAACATTAGAAGATTAAGGGCTTTCAAAAAGTATAAATTCGTCACATGTCATGCGCTACTCAATGAAACTGCATACGGCGCCACCTGGTGGAATGCTGTGTAGTTAGCATTCCTATCTCGAAAACGGAAAGAGATAGGGAAAGCAAGTGATTTACAAAGTTGTAGAGCATCATCTATTTAGTACACAAAACACCTTGTGGACATTAATGTGACGAATAGAACGATTAAAACGCGCATTTGTTTTTTCGTGATTTCCTACACTGTGACGTGACAAAACGATCTTAGAAAGACACAAACAATCAGTTATGAAACAGCAGGAAACGAGCCACAAATGTTGCAGGACCTTAAACGATGCAGTACAGACGGTTGTACCAACGTGTCACCATCTATGCTCCAACGTGTGCAACGTGAAATTCAAACAAGGTTCCAAATATGCATTGCAGCTGACGGTGAGAAGTTTGAACATCTAAAATAAAGGTATATTATTATAACTAGTTGTTTTTTTCTATCTAAGATCGTTTTGTCACGTCACAATGTAGAAAATCATGAAAAAAAACAAATGCGCATTTTAACCGTTCTATTCTTCGCATTAATGTCCACAAGGTGTATTTTCGTACTAAATAGATGATACTCTACAACTTTGTATATCAGTTTTTTTCTCTATCTCTTTTCGTTTTCGAGATAGGAATGATAACTCCGCAGCATTCCACCAGGTGGCGCCGTATGCGGTTTCATTGAGTAGCGCATGACTACTTTACTATACCTAGACACAACTTTTACGAATATAGCAGCAGCCGTTCCTAAGTTAAGAGGGTGGCAAGGGACTTTAGTGAGCATACTGTATATTAAAATTTACCGAGGGCTGTAGAAATGTAATGGAATATCCATTGTCTACCTCATTGAATCCATTATATTAAAATAAACGGTAAAATAATTTCATAATTAAAAAATTAAATTCTAAAATATGAGTAATTCAATCCCAAAAATACAAGTTTTGTGTTTACAGTTAGAATTTCTTGGTTTTAAAGATTGACTTTCCCTATCGTAAAAAACCCTTATTTTGTCCATCTTAAATCAATTATACAGAAAACAAAGCCAATTCTTAATGCTTTTCAGTCTAGTTTTAACATAATTACATAACATGTATTACCATTTTTCCGTTGGAACATTTTAGTAACTAACAAAAATTTAATTACTAGTAATTTTTTTCGTGTACTTTATATGTGAAAATAAATAAAAAACTTAGGAAATGAATACAAACTTGATTTGAGGAACATTTCGTAAAAATAATATAGATACATATATATATATTCTGTATTATTTCAGAATGCTTTTTTGAAATTTTAATTAAATGATAAAATATGTTCGTGAAATGGTGTTTGAGTAATATTATCATGAATGACGTCTTAACACAAAACAAACACATATATTAAAATATATGGTTTACATAATTATGAAACTAAATCCCATATGCATTTAATAGTATTATTTCAAGATAAATGAAGAAGTGTATAATAGTTAATGAAATTATGTTACCACAAACCACGATATAATAGGAATAATCCTAAATGGGAATGCCAAGATTTAGATAGATTAATGGTTCTTAAATTCAAAGTTGTAATTGTTTGTTTTGCAAAAAACTTTCTTGAAGTTAAATTTGTATTTGTTTTTGGCAGAAGTAAAAAATAAAGAAATATTTTAATTATAAACGATTTTAAACTGAAAAACTCTTGTTGAATTTTTTTCATTAATATTCTTAATTAACAATTATTTTCATATATTTATTTTTCTGATTCCACAAAAATTAATTTGTTAATATAATCACCAATTTGTTAATATAATCACCAATTTGTTAATATAAAATAAATATTTTATCCTTAACTTTTAATTAAAGGAAATTTCTAAAAAGTCTTATCTTATTTTTTTATCATGCGAAACACGATCAAATTTCCATTAATGCCTTTATTGTAATTTAAAAATATGATTTGGTAATTACATTTCCTTTATGATAATTAGTTTTATTTAATTTAGCTTTGTTATATTTCAACACGCACATACGTTTATTATAATTTAAGTTTGTTTTCAATTCATTAAAATCTTGATTAATAAACCATGAAATAAATTATAATTTTTATCTGAAATGATTATATCAACAGATTAATTTGCATGATTAATAATTGTTTAGCTTGAAATATATAGAAAACTATATATAAAAGAAATTATAATTTTTCTTTGCTTTTTGAACATAATAAAAATTTAATTTTCTTCAATGGTTTTAGTACAACTAGAAATTTTAGACAAATGTTTTAGCAAATATGTTTGCGTTCTGATTAATAGTTTTAATTAATTTAGCTCTGGTGGCTTTTAATGATAATTATATTTTTAAAAAAGTTCATTGGTTTTACAATTTATTAAAAACTTTGGTAAAAAAAAGTATTTAAAGGAAAGACAAATTATTTGTGGGATATAATTGCATACCGAATAACATTTTCTTAAATGATAGTATTTTCATATTCAAGTTTTAATTATATAATATTTAAACTAACACGTCACAAAATAAAACAAGTCAAATTATCTTTCCATATCAAGAGGCTTTAATTTTTTTTTTTTCGAAAGCACGTAAACCTGTAGCTCGTTCATTTAACATGCAGTTTCTTTTCCAGTCCCGTTGTACATTAAATATATTTTTCAAAAAATATCAATAATTCTAATGTGGATAAGGAACTTTTGACTTTATAAGCTTTTGTTTAATTTTCATATAGCATTTTGATATAACATGTATCATTACTGTGGAATCACATGACATCTATGTGACATCATAGTGGTATGTGAAAAGAATACAAAGATACCTGGTTTCATCAGTAATCATGGTCATGTGAATGCGAAATCGTTCTGTCTGTTTTTGAGCGTTTCTGTGTTGTCACACTGTGACCGCTTATGGCCACCGGGTGTGCCATCGTGTGTGGCCATCGATGGTCACGCTATAACCACCGGGTGTGACACACGGTGGTATCACTGAAAGATGAATTAAAAATCATAAGAGACATATGTTTAAAGATAGGACATCCGAGAAATACGACACTTAAACTAATTGAAAGAGTAAAAGAAAGAATTGGCCAGATACAACCAGCACAGAAGAATTTAACCTACACAACCCCCAATCCACATATGAATGGTGTATCTTTGAAAATAAAACGTGAATTAGAAACATTAGGAAAAATAGTCCCAATAACCCCCAATCCATCCCTCTTCAAATCAATAAGCAATGAAATAGAAAAATATGAGGAAATACAGACAACAGGAATAAACAATATCAACTGTTTAAATAGCAGAAATGAAACGCTTACCTACATAGGAATGACAAAGAGAAAAATTGAGAAAAGACTTATAGAACACATAAGCGATATAAAACTAAATAAACAGTCAACAGCGCTTGCAAGATTAAACATTAAAACCCCAATCAAACTTTAAACTCTAAAAATACAAAAAATAGCGAACTATGAAAATCTACATAATCTTCTAATAACAGAAACAATAGAAATTAATACATCCAAAGACGTATGCAATGATATGGTTTACGCAATCATTTATTGCCGCTGAAAAAAGATGTTAGAAGAGGAGGATAAAAAGAGGGAATTGAATACCGATAAAGGAAATTCTTCAACCCCCAGTCGTATATATACTGGCGAATCTTATGCTTGAGAGTTAACAACTGATGATGCTCTAGCCAGAGTGAAAGCGCTATTGTGCAATAGTGACAGTTTTTGTTTGAAACTTTTTTACATTCTTGATAATGTGGAGCGTTTTTAATGGAACTTTTAACCATGTTTTTAGATAATGTCTGAGTGTAAAATGGTAAATAAGTAGTAATAAAATATCGTTTAAGAAAATGTGACGAATTATCGTTTACTCATAAGCTTTTAAAATTAAATACATTTTCCGTTGTATACTCATTGTTTCATAAAGCAAATATACAGCAAAATTTTATAAATAACAGATCATACACAAACATGAAAATATATTTATATGTAACAATAGATTAAGAGGTATTCTTAATTTAAACTATCTACTTGCTAAGCAGCTAAGCTAAAACACGAGTGCGCTTTTAAATGAGGACATTCTAATTTAAAATACATTTTTCATTATTTATCTTATTCCAACAAAAATATCTTCAAATAATTGTTCTGTACCATAAATTCAAAATATATATATATATATATTTTTAACCAAGCTAGTAAAAATTTTAAAATTCATGAAATTTTCATTTGTTTTTAATACGTATTTTAAAATGTATGCAAAATGAATGCAATGCGTTTCTCCTTATTATTTTCGTTTTATTGAATTAAAGGTCATTTTTAAATAAAAATAGTGCATGCATTTTTGTTATCCAAAAATGTTTTTTTAATTACAATCTGATTACACTTTATTAATTTTTGAATAAAATTTTACATGTTATGAAACTTTATTTCAAATTTGACTAACTTGATACACCGGCATTACAAAACGAATCCGCAGATTATTGCAGTATGTATCAAAATATTGCGTCAGATATATTACATATTTTAAAGAAAAACGAAACAATATGGACTATTTTAAAGATGTATAGTAGACTACAAAAAAGGAGAAAATGCATTTCACTTGCGTTAAGATATGTTAATTTCATTTTTATCTTTCATATTTACTTTTAACCATTTCCGGCACAGACAAAGTCTGTTCGTAAAATGCGAAATTGCTGACTGACACCGGAATATACAAACGACTTTTTTAGAAATTTCGAACTCTTTATTTTAAGCTTTCATTATAGATACAAAATTTTATTAAAATATTCTTGGTGCCGAATGCAAGTTCGGAATTAAAATTAGGTGTGCCCGGAGTGGGACCACTGTGCCGGAAAGGGTTAAGAAGTATGCAAGATTCTTTTTGCCAAGTATAAAAGTGTATCGATATTTTAAACTATGTAAACATTAATAAATAAAACAAAATATTCGTATTTTGTTTCGAATTTTGCTTATTTCAAAGTTCATCGTCCTCTGGTGAAAACAACAAATACATGAACGAAAATATTCATAATCAACGTGGAGTTAAAACATAGCATATACGTATTTTTTATCAACACAATAAATTAAGTTAAAACAATTAAATCTAAAAAAATATATTAAATTTAAAAAAAAGGATAAAGTTATTAAAACTTTAAAATTTTTATAAGAATATATTAACACTTACTAAAATACTTTACATTTTTTCATAACTCTGTGAAAATATACTTTATAAAACAATATTATTTGTTTAGATAATTAAACGGTCAATATTATGTATAATTAATACTGAACATTTTATTTTAAACTGTATTGTAAAATACATTTGTGCATATAATGATCTCTAACTTTAAATTGCAGAAGTTTAAACAGTTTGTGTAATCTAAAAGAAAAGAAAGAAAACGGAATGGCAGAGCATTTCGTTTTACATATTGA
Organism: Maratus michaelseni; assembly: GCA_963931845.1. Classification (NCBI taxonomy): domain Eukaryota; kingdom Metazoa; phylum Arthropoda; class Arachnida; order Araneae; family Salticidae; genus Maratus; species Maratus michaelseni. Next base: position 435,571,835 of record OZ007587.1, on the reverse strand, counting down.
AGAAACAGTAAATGTTTTATAAAATTAAAGTGTTGTTAAAATCTCTTTAAGTATAATGAAGTTTCGTCCACCCTTAAAAACAGGTATATCATTCCTGATTTACCAAATATTTAGCCAAATGGAGATTTGATTTCACTGCAAGAAAGCACAGCTACTTCCAAAAATATATCGAGTCCATTTACGCTTAATTTTTAAGAAATTTTTAACAAGACAAAATTTAATTAATTTAGCTCAGACAATTATACGTTTGTTATATTATAAAATAATCTAATTTGATTCTTATTAGATTCTAAAAGAGTTTTTAATGAATTGTAATTCATTATAAGCTTTATTTAAAAAACCTTTAATTTAATAAATTTGTACTTATAATGGTCTTTAACTTTAAACTGCAGAAGTTTTAACAACCCATGAAATCTAAAAAGAAAAAACAAATACCAGAATGGATGAAAAGTAAATTTCACGTATTGGCAGAAAAACTAATCTTTTACAAAGTTAGTTTTAAATTACAAAATCATTTACATATATATATATATTGTATTATAATCGTTTATTGTTCCAAGAAAACAGGTATATTCTTCCAGCTTTATTAAAATTATAATCAAAATAGTGATTCGAAAATATTTTGACCTTCTCCAACAATTTTACCCAGTCCCATTTAAGGTTAATTTTTATATAATTTATAGCTGAACTGTAAAAAAAGTTTCAAATTACTAATGACGGGCAAAGAAATTTCAGAGAGGAACCTTATAAGAAAAACTGAGAATTAACTTTATCTGCATATTATGCTCCATACAGCAGTAAACTTCTGGTCAAAATGTCACACATTAAAAATATGTCTCACATAATTCACAGTATGGATTCTTTTATTACATTTCTGACTTGACATGCAATAAAATGACTGTAAAGACACATTTTTTTTTAAAAATAGCAAACGTCGCACATAATTCACAGTATGGATTGTTTTGTCACATTTTTGACTTGACTTGCAAGAACATCACTGTAATGTCACAAAAAATATTTAAAAAGACACCCTTTTTGACAATTAAAAACATATTCTGAAGCTTTCTTGTATTTTCCTGAACTTATTGAAGATTTTCACATTTGAAGCACTGTGATGTCATTGAATGCTAGCATTTTAGTCACAGATGTGGCGTGGCCAAAGTAACATATTGACATCCCAATGACGTCTATGGTTTCTAAAGAGGTTGTAATGATACAACACAAATTGTTGCAAATATTTTCATTTTTTTTATGTTGACACATTTTTGTGTATGCATACTTCCTTAATTTTTAATAAATGCACAAAACCTTTTAAGGAAAAAAAAAACACAATGTTTACTGAAAATAAATAATCGTTATATTTCTGTAACAATTATCCTTCTTCTGTGATATTTTTTTTTTCTGTAATAAATCTTTTTATCCTAACGTTGAATTTGGCACTGTATAAAGTAAAAATTAGGATAATTGCAAGTATTAGTAAATACCGAATGTGTGTTTCAGACTTTTCGTTAAATCTGCGCTATAAGTTTCTGTAAAAAATTAATTTTATACATTTTTATTTTCTTTGATTGAGTGATTTCACCTGCATTTACATTTAAACAAGCAAAATAACATTTAAAATGCATTTGACGAGAATTTTAGTAAACGTCAAAAGTGGGTGTTTAATAATTATGGATAAATTAATTAGCAATAGCTCCACATATATAAATACATATTTTTTTTCAAAATAAGATCAATGATAATTATTATCTGTAATAACTTAATTTTTTATCAGTATATATTTTTAAAAAATACAGTTGTGCAAAGTTCAGATTTTTTAAAATAATTTCCAACGTGTTTGCTATGTACTAAGTAATAGTGTATATTATAAAATTTAGACGATAATTTTGTTCTTTATGTTTTAGGACACCAAACAAAAAAAATTAATTAAAAACTGTTTTACTATGAACTTTAACCTTATTATTCATTATTTCGTCATTTATCTCACTCATTAAAAAAAGAAAAAAAAATTAAAGCTTCATTATTCCTGTCAACTTCATCATAAAACTTCTTCACTTAATCCTTCGTCAAATTGTTTTTCTTTTCAAAGTCTTATGCAGCATTTCTGTTTATTGATTCCGGTTTTAACTGTCTTTAAAAGCTGCGCAGTAACAATAAATAATTTTTAGTACAGGGTTGGCCTCATACTAATCAAACACACATTAATAAAAAGTTATTAGTTGAATTAAAAACTTTCTAATTGTTCAATAATATTTTATTTATTTATGAAATATTATTGTATTTCTACTGCATAAAATAATTTTAACTGTTTTTACCGATTTTTAGATAATTATGTGTGACACAATAAATAAAAATATATTAGTTATTTATTTAAAAAAAACACTATATTACATTTTAAACTTTATAAATTGTAGGGTGGTCAATTTTAAAAGTCACACATTTAACAAAGATAACTTTTCTATATCTGTACCACTTTCATTCATTAAAAATATTCCTTCAAAACACATGAAATGAAAACACAATAGCAAATTATATAAATTCATTAAATTTTTATTTATTTTTACTAAATTAATAAATTTTAACTTTAAATTATATTTAAAATCAAAAGCTAATAACGTTTTACTTTAATACAAAAAAATAATTATTTATTAGTGACAAAATCCAATTAATTTCATTACGGACTTAATTTCTCGTCTTTAAAAATAATATTTGGTGCTTCTTTCGACGCCTGAGAAAAGAAAACCCAGTTGCTAAATATATTTCACATAATATATAATCTTTCTAATTATCGTATAAATTTAATTTGTGCATGATGGTGTAAGAAACAAATGCAATTTGGAATGAAATTTGTTTTAAAAATATTGCTCAATTTAGTGACTATTGTGGCTTTTTAAATAATTTTGAACCAAGCATATTATAAGCTAACTCAACAAGGAATATTTGTTTCATACAATTGGTTCATACAGAGGTTGTTCGTACATGGTTTAGACAATTTGCATAGTACATACAGAACTATTTTACATAAAATATTTGTATTTCCTATGTTCAGTTGGGCAATCCCTATTCTGAACTATATTTCTTCATTGTAATTTCCATGATAATAAGGCCCATTCCTCTTTGAACAGATTTCCAAAGTTTATGAAGGTTTATAGGTCGAAGTTTCGATAATGAGCTTTTTAACCCGTCAGCACACGTGCTGGGATAAAATCTACCCCAGCTTACAACTATTACTTAAAAATGTGCGAAAATAGTTCGTGATCATTCTGAGCTTTACAGTACCTTTCAAGCTGAATGATATCAAAACGTGGCCAAAAAGAATTTGCCTCCGGTTGTGTATTTTCCCTTGTTTTGTTATCAAAATGTCACGGGGGAGGAAATATACCCCACGCGTGTTATAACGTAACCCACAATGATAGGAAAATGTTAATAAAAATGTTTATGTAAAAAATATAGTGTGCAAAGAATATTATAATTTTTCTTTTAAACGTTAACAACTCTTGCGCATACAGTTTCTATATATCAGTTTAATACTTCTTTGTATTTTCATGGCTGAATCTGGATTGTAAAAACTTTGTCGGTAATGATATGCAGAAAATTTTTTTTTTTTTTTTTGCTTTAAATATAAAAGAACTTTTTATTTTAAGTTAAATTATATCCTTTATTGATTTACAGTTTATTTCAAAATATAAATTTTTGTTTATAATCTAACTGGAGGGAAATTGACACAAGAAAACCCATTGGGGTAAAATTTATCCCGCGCGTGTAGTAACGTAATGGAAAAGGGCGCATGTGCTGACGGGTTAAAAGTCTAAAAGTGCAAAATTCCATTGTGATACATCAGGAGATTTAGGAGATATATCAGTGAATGGATTTCCATTTTTCGTTCCATTTTTGGGGGGAAATTAACAGTGGATGGAGATGTCTGACTGCTTGCTGTATCTGGATGCAGTTTAACAAATTGGTGGTACTGACGGTAAATAGATGTTATTTAATGTATAAGATTTGGACTGAAATATGTTTCTAATGGTATGTTGAGTTGCTCTTGACATTTTTGTCCACTCTCTTTATTATTAATAATTTCATTCTCTATACAAATTCCATACTGTTTTAAGGTACAATTAACATCAAGTTCGGTTTTATCTTTTAAAGGATACATTGAATCAGAATACGTTCGTAACTGTAATTATTGTTTTTTATATCGACCACTTTGACGATTGTGTTTTCTTTTATTTCTATTTGTCATTATTTTATGGATTCTACAACTGGTACATTTACATGTAAGTAATTTTACATGTTTTATCTTTATGCATTCAGTAAGTCTCCATTTCATTGAATGTAGCATAAATCAACTGTTGGGATAATTCGTAAAATTACCATTTGCAGAAAAATTACCGAAAATGAAAAATAATAATTTGCATGATATATTGAAAATAACATGTAATGGTCTGATGGATATGTTTCGAGATATTGCTTGAAATTTTAGCTTGTATTTCGTCAATCGATATATGTATATGTTATGAAAGTTGCCTTAATAAATCCACAATATAACTGGTAATGTTAGTCGTGATTCTAATTCAATCACGAGTTATTGTATGCAGTAAATACATAAGTAATTGATATCAATAATTGTACTGCGATCTTTTAAGCGTGTTAGTGAAACAGACGCTTTACACTTATTTTTGCAAAATACTACACGCTAGTCATAGTTAGGTACTTTGAAGCACTATATGAACTCTAGTCTTATATGAAAATATTCGCAATGCTAAGTATAATTAAAAATAACAACAAAGAAAAAAATGAGTCAATTCTTGGATTATGCAACACTTTTGGAATACTGTAACGAAACTTCACTTTTTAATAAGGTAAAATAAGATATCGAAATAAACATTTTAGAAAATGCATAACACAGTTGAACAACCAATTTGAGCAATTAGCACTCACCAGGAATGCAAGCACTCCGCCACTAATAGCCGATTTTCACCACTAAATTTTTATATTATTTGTCACCTTATTTACTGACAGAATTTCTAAAATTAAATATGGCGAAGAAAACCCAAAAAGATTATTGGTAACAATTGCCCATTTGTCTGGCAGCGCTTGCATCCCTGACCCATAGTTGATAAGATATCTCAATGTTTTTGAAGAAGCACTGTATATGATTTATAGATTTGTATACATTGGAAAATCTCATCAAATTTTCTAAAATTTAATTCATTAACAAAATGCATAAAACTTTTGCACGATTATTTTTATCATTATGAATTCATATAAGGTAACTTGAAATTTTTGAGCAACTCTGTATGTAATGTACAGAATTCTATACACACCTCATGTTACATTAAAATTTTGTTCAACTATGAAACGCATTAAACAACTAAAATTGCACTCACAGTATTTACCATATACAGAGAAAATATTATTTTTCTTTATCTGATGAAAAGCAAACCTGACGAAAATCAAATGTGATGAAAAGCAAATCTGATGAAAAACAAATGTGATGAAAAGCAAAAGATACAAAGAAAAAGGCATTTGATATTATAAATAAATATAAGTATCTGTTTCACAAAAACACAAGAACACTTTGACTTTTTTAAACATTATCTTTTCTGAATCATCCTTACATTTTTACTAATTTAATGACGTACCACAATGTCAAGATAATCCAATATTGAGTTAGGAAAGAGATTTCAAAAAACTTATTTCATTTAACAAATATTGCAATTTTAAAGTTCTGTTAACTTTTTAATTCCTTTATTTTCAGTAAATATGCTGCAATGAATTAAATAACATACTTTAAATTCTTAATAACTAATAATATAGGATTAAGTGCTCAATTGAATTTTGAATAAATAATCGTTGTATATAGACAGTATGGACAAAAATCCCCGGACACATTCGATTTTGGACCTTCTGTCGAATTTCTAGAGAAATACTTGACTGGTTCTTCAGAAAATTTAGGCATATAAAGAACTTGTTTAACAAGATATTTTCCAGCGAAAGTTTGATAATGAGGGGAAATCGGGGACCAATAACAAACTAAACAAGAAAATAGTAATATTTAGCATCGCACTGTAAAATAAAATGTTCAAAATGATCTCCAGATTAGGCACATGACCATGTGGATATTGTTCCACATTTGTATTCATTTGTGTCAGAATAGAATTATATTCACGGAAATACAGGGTGAATCTAAACTCTTGGGCAAAACATTAGAGGGTGATAGTACACATCAAGACAAACAATATTAAATAGGAAAATAAGGGTCCCAAACGTCTTCCAAAGGAGATAGGCGCCATTAAAGTTTAGGGTACAAAATTTCAAATAACTATAAAAAACGGAAAAAGTGGTCGATTCGTTTGCGGTTTTCACTAAAACTATTCTTTATATCAGTATTTTCGTAAAAATAGAATTTAAAGAAACAGTTTTAAAAATGTCGACAGAGGGCGCTTTAGACTTTGGAGTAACGAACAACTATTTTTTTACCGTTATTGTTTGTATCTGATTAAATACTTACAAAAGCTTAAACTTAAACTTAAATTTTGAGCTCAACATCTGATCTTTGGGAGTGGTTAAGTAGCGCAAACTGAACTGTGTTCAAGAGTTGAAATTTGAACCCCCCCTCTCCTTGAACACAGTTCAGTTACTCCCGATCTTGCTGTCGTAGACCAGGTAGAAACTACTACGCCCTACACGTAAAATAAACGATAAAGGAATGACAAAATTAAATAAAAAAATATTTAAAAAATAAATTTTAAAGATAAAGTAAAAAAATTCCGATAGAGGGCGTTTTAGACTTTGGAATAATGAACAACTATTTTTTACCGTCGACTACGACGAGGACCTGGTTGCGAGAATTGCCGTCGTAGCAGGCAATATCCGGGAGATGCCCGGGGTATTCACTAATGTTGGAAACTCCCTCCGCCAGCGGCGTGAGGCCTGTATCGTTGCTAGTGGGCACTCTTTCAAGCAGTTTTTGTGATTCTTCACGAACATCATGCGTGTACCATTTTCTACGTGTCAACCTTCATTCATATTGCGCACTACATGCATACATCAAATTGTTTCTTTGTACTTTACGCGGAGAAATTTCTCATGTCTGTTATGAATAAAATTTCTATTTAATTTTGTCATTACTCTATTGTTTATTTTACGTGTATAGACTAGTAGTTTCTGCATGGATTAATTTTAACACACTTATTCAAATTGGTAAATAAATCACATGAGTTGTAATTTTCTAACTGCACGAAAAATGTCCGGGCCAGAATTCGAACTTGCGATCTCTTGGCTGAAGCTGTCATGCTCTACCAATTGAGCTATCCCCGTTGAATCTGGATGAATTATGCCCTCCAGATTCAACCGGGATAGCTCATTTGGTAGAGAAAGGCAGCTTCAAGAGATCCCAGGTTCGAATCCTGGCCCGGACATATTTCGTCCAGTTGGAAAATTACAACTCATATTGTTTCTGCCTGGTCTACGACACCAAGATCGGGAATAACTGAACTGTGTTCAGGAGTGGGGTGGGAGGAGGGAGGTGTTTCAAATTTCAACTCCTGAACACAGTTCAGTTTGCGCTACTTAACCCCTCCCAACGATTCAGATTTTGAGCTCAAAATTTAAGTTTAAGTCTAAGCTTTTGAAAGCATTTAATGAGATACAAAAAAATAACGGTAAAAAATAGTTGTTCGTTACTCCAACGTCTAAAACGCCCTCTATCGGCATTTTTGGAACTTTATCTTTAAAATTTATTTTTAAGAAAATACTGACATGAAGAATAGTTTTAGCGAAAACAGCAAACGAATCGACCAATTTTTCCGTTTTTTATAATCATTTGAAATTTTGGACCATAAACTTTAATGGCGCCTATCTCCTTCGGAAGACGTTTGGGGCCCTCAGTTTCCTATTTAATATTGTTTGTCTTGATGTGTACTATCACCCCTTAAAATTTTGCCCAAGAGTTTAGAATCACCCTGTATTAAGGTCCTTTTTATTATTATTCAAGACGATTTCACATGTTGTTTGTTTATAGCATGCAGGTTTTTTAAGTTTATTTAACGCCACTTTCATATTAAACTTGACCATGTACAGTAGAAACGTCACGGTTGAATTATATTTATAAATATATTAAATATTTGATGAAAAAGCACATTTGGGTGAAATACGTTTTAATTGTGCAAGCGGTAAATATACCAACGATTTTATTAATGATTTGGTAGTCATCTCTATATCCCACATGATATGAAATCCACTCATATATATTGAAAATTCAGAAAGATAGCGGCTCTTGAGTGAGTTGAATTTCAGCCCCTGTGTAAAAGTAGCTGGGTGATAAGTAATTTTCCACAAATTGCCAGTTATAATTTTAAATTTTTTGTTGATGCTTTAGTTTATCTTAGAAAACCACCAGAACTAGGCCATGTAAATCACAACAAAAATAATTATCAAAATTGAATCACCCTTTCCAAAGCTACTTGTTGACATTTAATAAATACCAAATTCTTTGTTGGAAGTCAATCCATAAAACATGGCAATTGGTGGAAAATCCCTTTGCTACTTTTAGAGGGCTACTGAAATTCAGCTCACTATATTCCTGATATCGTTCTGAATTTTCACGATATTCGATTAATTTTTTAATATAAGTTGTTCTATACAATTCTACCAACTCACGAAAAATAAATATTTGTATAGTTCGCGCTCGCGAAGCTAAAAATGACTTTACACGAATGCTTATATTTAATGAAATGTTTAATATAGGGGAGTGTTAAATTTGGCCATTTATCCTATAAACCTTGCGATACACATGCGAAAGTTTCTTGAATTTGTTTAAGAAGTGCTTTTTGTACATAAATGAACACAAATATTGTACATTATGCACATGGTGCTGTGCTGCAGCTGCATATCATTTCAAGAATTTTATTTTACAGGTTTATCTCAAAGAATATTTTTCCTTCAATGTGTTGTTTATTCCCTAATTGCCATAGGGAACAAAAATTCGCTGAAAAGTATGACCGCAGACATATTCTTTGTATTGATGAATCTCTAGAAGATTTCGTTAAGTACTTCTCTAGATATTCGACGAAATTTAAAAATCGAAAGCGTCTGGGGACTTTTGTCCATATAGTCTATTTCCATTAATAAGCATGTAAATGTGAGGAGATTACTTTATACATCATTCGTTTTTATTTAAAAAATTATTTATATCCATATTGCCAATTTTCCTAATATCTGCGTATTCTGTAATTTGCAATAATTTAGTAATTTTAATATCTCAATAAAAAAGGTTTAATGATTAACATTTCGGGTACTTTTAACTGAATGAAAATATTTCTTATATTTAGCTATTTATTATATTATAGTGGTCTTAAGTAACATTTACTATGTTAAAATATAAAGTGTAAGAAATAGTTGATATACATACTATTTATTAATATTGCTCCTAATGTCGTTTAAGAGATAAATTGCCGAATTTTTAAAACATAAATACATAACAAATACATTAAAAAATATATATAATAACGGTTTTCTTGATAATTTCTATAAATTTTTTACGCCGAATTTTACTTACTCATGGACTAAACATTATTTTATTTAAAAATAACTCATTCTTACTATTCTGATATCGAGGAAAAATTGTTATTGAAAATTGAGGTATAGATTTTCTGACAATTAATATTTTGCGTAAATAATAATTTACTCGCACAAATTTATGTAAAGAAACCATAATACGTTTCAGAAATGAAGAAGTTTCTTTCCTCTGATACGTGATGCAAAAATATTTACTTATTATTCAAATAATTTGAAAAGTTTATTATTAATATCTTAGTATACAGTTTTAGTATACCTATATATTTATTCTTCAAAATATGTCTAAGGTGACGTTTAGTAAGGGTTTTGTTATGTACAATCATCAATAGAAATGAATTTTTCTGCTGATTCTGTTCCAAAAATTTAAATATTGTGTATCCATATTTCTAAAAAATATATTCCTATTGTTATAGTACATGCTTTTTCTCAGATAATTTTTTTTTTTGTGTAGTAATCAGATAAAGCAACACAACCAAAACATATATTTGCAAGTCAAAAAAATCTCCGCTTGCGGATAAAAAGTATCTGTTTCCTTTTGTAATCTAGAAGGGATTATCAGAAATAAATATTTGTTCTTTTGTTTGCAGTAGAAATGTTTTGTTTTTGCTTTGGGTGTAACAGTTGTCTTTTCACATGTAAAGCTGAATCACAGATTTCTGTTTATATATTTTTACTACGGACAATTCAAGCTCAAAATAGTTACTACAATACTGTTTTTAAAAATGTACTGTGTCGGTTTCTTGAAATAAGTTATTTCTGTATTATAAATATAATTACAATTGTTACTATAATATTGTTATTTATAAATATCATTTATATTTTAGGTTTATGTATTAACAAGCTTTTAGTAATGATTAATCACATAATATGAATTATTATGAAAATAGAGTTATGCTAGATAAATTGAAAAATAATAATTTAAAGAAATATGCACATTTTGTATTTGAAGTTATTTTGAAGAATAATTTTAAATTTTAAATGAAAAGGGGTAAACTAGATTCTTTTGTGAGTGATTAAAACACGACTGATTGGCTCTTCACCAATCTTGTATAGCCTTTAACTTTCTGTATAGTACAATGTCTTGTTGGTAAATCCAGTATTTTTCTCAAATTTTTTTCTACCCACGAGCGTAAATTATTCTTTGCTCTGATATATATTATTTATGTTATTAAATTAATCTGAAATATTATCCATAATTCTTTGTATACCCCTCTATTTTTACTTTTTAAAGAAACTCTGAAAGGAAACATTACTTTTAAATTTCTGGATAAATGTTATGTTGCATGATCAATTCTTAATATTATTATCTGTTATTGTATGCCTTACTTCCTTACTTACAAACTAACATTTAGCCTCTTAAGTATATACAAATGATAATGGGATGTGTTTAACATAATAAATTAAATTCGGAAGCAGTGAATGAACACAAATTATATTTACTGATATGGAACTCGGTTGCGAAAACTGCAGTTGTTGAATTTAATTACATGTGGCAACACTGGATAGCAATTTTCCCGATATTCCCGGGAATATATAATAAACTCCAAAAAATCACTTGCAGAACCATTATCACAAAAGCCAACCAAAAACTATAAAGCACATGAATTCAATACTAGAAAAACAAAACTGAACAAACTACATGTATACAGAACCAGAAAACGCAACTAACTACTTAAACTCATAACAAAAGAACACAACAAATTGCAGCAAAAATTAAAAAAAAGCCAATAAACAACAACGAAAAGCTAAAACAACCTGTGCCAGGTGGCATGGCTTGAGACATGCACTGCTGGGTTGAACTAGATTTACGCATGCAACACTCCCCCATACCTGACAAGAACAGACTGAAAATGAATGAAACTGACATAACGAAAGTAAGCAAACTAAAGCCAGACTACACCAACAAATTCTCGATTTACACCACAGTAAACAACCCACTACACCGACAAACTATAACTAGACTACAGCATCAAGTTTTCAACTTACATCACGGCAAACATCCCACTATACCGAAATACTAAAGACAGACTATTCCATCAAGCTCTCAACTTACATTACAGCCAACAACCCACTAGACCGACAAACTATAACCAGACTACACCATCGAGTTCTCAACTTACAGCACGGCAAACATCCCACTACACCGACAAACTATAGCTAGACTACACCATCATGTTCTCAACTTACATTACAGCAAACTTCTCACTACACCGACAAACTATAGCCACACTACACCAACAAGTTCTCAACATACATCACGGCAAACAACCCTCTACACCGACAAACTAAAGCCAGACTACACTATCAAGTTCTCAGCTTACAGCACGGTAAACAACCCACTACACCGACACTCCCGCAATTATCACATTAACAAAACATCATTCGTATTGAACACTCCTAACAATTCGTCACTATAACCTTTATTTCTTATAAATTTGTATGTTAGATCGGACAAAAACTTAACCGGATAACCTTGTGTTAATGCCATATAATAAAATTCAGCTATATTCCTAACAATATTTGCATAGTTAGAGCACAATTTCTCAATACGGCATAAACCATTTATAAAAATATTTCTGAAAATGGACAAATGCAATATATATATATATATATATGTTTGTGTATGTGTGCGTGTGTTTGTGTGTATATATATTTCACATGAAACATGTACAGTTACTTGTATATATATATTAATTTAAACAAGGGCAGTCTTATTCTGTATAATTTTTAACACGTTGTATTGCAACATGCTGTAAAATAAAATGTGATTTACTTTTGTTAATCTTAAAGTTCAATTTATGCTGTTATTATTTTAAATACACAATTTTCCAGACGAACTACGTAAATATATAAATATTCAGGTAAAATAATTTGGTGCTAAAAAATTCATGATGAAAAAATATATCGTTCGTGAACAATTTAACCAATAGATGAAAGGTGCAAACAAAAATGGGGATACATACAATTAGCTTTTGAATGAAAAAAAAGCTAAAGTTGTGGAAATATTTAAAATTAAAATATATACTATAATATTGCAGTGAATGCAGCAAATGAATGCTATCGATCCTATGTTGACAAATATGTGAGATAGCAAGAAAAGTCAATAAATTTTTTTTGAGCGTTCAAGATTTAGTATGAAATGATATTGCATCAAAAAATTAATTTATAATAAGCCCTGAATTGTACATATTCCGATATGGAATCGCACAATCCAACGAGTCACTTATCCCGTGCGGAAGACGGATATAGCGGATACAAATTTACAATTACAAATAACTCTTGTAATCAAAATACAAATAATGTTAATATGAAAGTAAAGTTATATATGCTTAGTATTTCTTTATCTTTATCTGTCTAAAAGTTATTAAAATGTATCTAAACTTTAACTTCCACCTTGTGCCGTGCATATGTGAAAACATATTTGAATTATTATAAACAAGAAATAAAAAAAGATAAAATTCCAAGATATAATTACATATATTATAATTCCAAACATTACTCTGATCAAAAATATTTATTTTTCAAATTCGAATATTTATCGAGTTTTGAATATAGAAATTTCTTTCAGTACATAATAATAAGACTGTTTAAAAAATAAGTTTAAAGCAAAAAATCATTAAAATTAAAAAAGTATGTAAGAATGCATTGAATTTTCTTAAAAGTATCTAAAAATCTTACAAAACAACCGATTTTTAAATATAGAATAAATTTTTTTCAAAATTTCTGCTTTATCAAATTCTAAAAGAGATTCTAAATTATAAATACGAAAAATACCATGCATCAATTTCATAAATATAATACATATCCTTACTCTGACATTATAAACATAAAAAGGTAACTGAAGACAACTGGGTAATAATTATTATAATTAATTTCTAAATTTTATTTATAGTGTAATGTCAATATTGTTAGCAAAATATGTGTTAGGAAGAAAATTCCAGGTTCAAATAATTATTTTTTAACATTTTGAATTTTTTTAATAATTTTCCATTGGATTATGGGATATGACTTTCCAGAAAATGTAATAATATTTAAAGATGCATGTTTTCCATGGCAATATAGCAATTTAATCAACTAAACCTTGCGCTTCCAATCTCTCAAACGATTTGTTTAAACAGAGGAAAAATGTAACTTTCGTAAATTAGTCGAGCATTTACTAATTTTTTTAATTTCGGGTATGTATGAAACACAACAATTCATTGATGTTAAAAGAAAAATAATTATTTTAATGTTGTACGTTTGTTTAATTATATAGGTTTTAATGGTGTGTTTTGTAAAGCAGTTTTTTCTTTTCCATTCAACAGTATATATTTCATTTTTTTCTTTTGTTGTTTCTATCATTGGATAACTTAAAATACTGAAATATACTCAGTTTTTAATACATTTTACATTACATAATTTATTCAAATTTTTTCAACCTTCAAAATTATAAGAATTTGAAAAATTTAGTAAGTAATGAATAAAATATTATTAATAGCGAAAGTTTTATATAGAAATAAAATGACTATCTTGTAGACAGTAAACGTCTCATTTAATAATACAATGTCTCACAAAAATCGTTCACGCATAAAATAATGAATTTTTGAATGACATATCACGAGAAATAACAGACTTATTTGAAAAAAAATTATGACGTCAGATATCCCCCCCCCCAAAAAAAAATATTCTTCTTTCTTTTAGTATATTTCAGATTGTTATTCGTTACATGCTTCAACAGAAATAAAAACCTTTCTCATTATGTCAAATAACTTTAATTATAATTAAGGTCAAATATAATTATGTTTCATAAAATTGAATGTTTTTTTGTGATGTTAAAAATACAAATATAAATTTTATTTTATGAAGATCCAATCTGATTTATCTGAAATGATTTATGATGTATTGAAAGAAATTTGATAAGTCATTACCACATATCCATTAGTTTTTTGAGACACCACTTCTTTTTATTACGGATAATGAAGTGATATTCAATCTTTAAAAATAAAATTAATAAATATATTTATATAACACATCACACCATGTTGATCTGAAATAGATTTATTAGAAGAAAAGCCTGTTTCATTTGTAGTATTTTGGGGGGTTTTGAGTGTCCCAATTGTATTTATTGCCTTGGACTTCTAATTATATTTATCGAGGTGCCTGTGGCCTCTGCCACACATCCCCGAAGCATAATATCATTTGGATACTAAATGGTCAGTATACTTTGCTAGTGGCCCAAAAATAATAAATATAGTAAAATAAATGCTGAATAAGGATGAGCTCTTGATGAAATAAAAGTGATGACCGGGGTTGCACCATATGGTTCCTAACGCTCAGCGGGTACCCGAAGCAGCTCAGACTCTCGCATTGAAAAATGCACTTCGCTACTTCGAGTCTCCTGACGCGAGCGTGTGAACCGTGGAGTGCGGGGGAACGACTGCTGGCTGCGCTATAAATACAAAACTGCCCGACTGGGCGGGGCATGCAGGAACCAATGCGAAATCAGCATTACTTCAAAATGTGTCAGCAGTCTGAAATCTAGAAAAAGTGAAAGAAGCAAATTATATGGACTCAATGCTGTGACAGAAGGGAAATTTAGTGATAATTAACAGAGTTAAAATAATTTAAATTTAAATTACAGCATCAAGAATCATGCCCACTTGGGGCCTTTTACGGTTACGGGTGTCAAAAATATCATATTTAGGGAGGGAATTAAGAGTAAGATTATCTGAAGATTGCAGAGAAATATGAAAGTTAATATTAAGATTTTGAATATAAGTGCTGAGTAAGGGGAATTTAATTTCTTTATAGAGATGGAAGTTTCTAACATAAAAGGGAATATTATAAATTTGCCTAATAGTAGCATTTTGAGCAGTAAAAAGAATATTAATATTAGAGAGGGCAGAAAAACTCCAACTTTGACACCCGTAAGTTAATATAGGTCTTAAATAGGATGTATAAAGGAGCAATTTGTTTTTAATTGATAAATCACTATTTCGAGCTAATAGGGGTAATAGAAGTCTTTTAGCAGCTCGAAATTTATTTCTCGCGTTGTGGATGTGTTGGCTAAAAGTGAGTCTTTGGTCAAGAATAATACCAAGGTAGTTACATGTATAGGACCATGGCAAGTCGATATTATTAAATTTAATTTTGCGTCTGTCCCGGGTTTCAGGCTTGAGGTGACAGAAGATGATAGCTTGCGTTTTGCTCGTATTTATTGCAATTCTCCACTTAAGGAACCATTCCGAAAGTAAATGCAAGTGTTGAGTAATTGCAGCGATTACATAGCGCCTGTTTCTATGGATCGCGAATACGCAGGTATCATCCGCGTATTTGGCCAAATGAGTATGAGGGTATTGGGGCATATCATTAATAAAAAGGTTAAAAAGAATTTCATAAATTTTAGAGCCTTGCGGCAGGCCGAAACGAGCAAGAAGTTTTTTGGATAATTTTTTGTTAACTTTAACCTGAAAGTTTCTATCTAAAAGATAGTGGTAGATTAATTTGACTAGGTAGGGTGGGAAATTATAATTAATTAATTTAAAAATGAGTCCAAAAATCCAAACTTTGTCATATGCTTTCTCAATATCAAGGAAGACCGCCGCCGTGAATTCTTTATTTAATTTAGCAGTAGTAATTAGTTCCATAAGTCTGTAGACTTGGTGAGGGGCTGAGAGCCCCTCTCTGAAGCCATACTGGTCTGGGGTCATTAAATTATTATCGTGGATATGGGCCTTAAGCTCCCTAGCGATAAATGCTTCGGTATGCTTACTAATGGAGTTGAGAAGAGAGATAGGGCGGTAACTGGTGGGGTTACTGGGTGGTTTGTGGCTCTTTAAAATTGGCGCAGTTAAGGCGGTCTTCCAATATAAAGGAAAATAGCTGAACTTAAAAATATTATTAATTAGAAAGGTAATTTTTGGAATATAGGACATAGGTAGATTCTTAAGCGTCTCGTTAGTAATTGCGCTAATGCCTGGCGATTTTTTATTTTTGAGCCTTTTAATTTCTTCGCAGACATCAGCATTGGTAATCGAAAAAGGAGGGGGGGTGGGGGAAACTCTTAAGAAATCTCTGATTTTGATATTAACTTCCCTCTCAGTATTTTGATCAATAACCGGGTTTCCTGTGAATTGCATCTCTAAACTGCTGGCGATTGCATCGGCTTTCTCCTCATCGGTGTAAGCAAGATTATTGGAATTTGGAATAGTGATCGGTGGGAATGGGCGAACAGAGCTCTTAATGCGGTTTACCGCGCGCCATATAGAGGCGTCCTCTGGTGACAGCGATTCCAAAAAAAGTGTCCAACTGTCCTGTCTCTTTTTGTTGAGGTAGATTTTCAGGTCATTTTGAGCTCTGTTCATGATGACTTTATCATAAATATTACGAGTACGCTGCCAGATCTTTCTGGCGCGATTTTTATTTTTAGTAAGTCTGCGGACATGTCGGTCTAATCTATAAAATTCATTCTGATTATAAATTTTGGTAGTAGCACTGTCAACAGCATCGCTGATCTCTTTAGTAATTTCAGCAGTTAATTTATCAATATCATTTGTGCTGTTGATGTTCGGAAGAAGGGGTGGGAGTGCATTAATGTTATTGCGGAACTGAGTCCAGTTAATTTTATTGCGAATTTTAGCAGGGGGTTTAGGTTTTTTAATTTGGATATTAATTTTGATTGGATTATGATCTGAACTCAGTTCTTGAAGTGTCTCAATATTTTTTACATAGTTAAAACCATTAAATAAGCCAAAATCGATTGTGTTACTACTATAATCAGAAATGCGGGTGGGGGTAGCCGGAAAAATTTGTCCACAGTTGAGTTGAGGAGAAAACGATAGATACTATTACCATATGCGTTGTTTTGAATGCAATTCCAGGAATTGTGATGGGCATTGAAATCACCTATGAGGAAGGTGTTGACATCGTAATTGAGGAGTGCTCTGACGTCACTCATGATGCCGGGCGCGCTCTCACCATTGGGGATGTATATTCAAAGATATTTTTGATATCATACAAAAGAATCTGTTGAGACGAACTTTCTCTAAACCCTTTTCCGAAACGCCATTGAATAACGAAAACAATCATGTAAACACAGAAAGTCGGAAAATGTAAGCCTCCTCAGTTACGAGAATTTTACCTTCACGTGAATAACTTCTCTTAAGTTTGATCTCTTTTAACCCATTTTAAGACAAGCATAGAAATTTTATAAAATGTGGTATTATTTACGTTGAAATTTGCTTAAATTACATTCATTAAGACACCAAAAATGTTTCGTGCATGAAAAATAATATTTTATTTAATTTGACGTTACCATTAATAATTTACCATTAAATTTAAATAAAAAAAATTAAGTTTTCTTATGTCATTTGTTTTATTTTTATTTTATTTACCGAATTTGCAACTTTACTCCATTATAAAAACATATGATTAATCTCAAGTGGATTAATAATACATTTTCAAAAAGTCGAAATTGTCAATAACCGTTTCAAGTAAAACACCACCGTATTTTGAAAATTTCTCAACAGAAAGTGATTACTTCAATTGAATTACTAATAGTTTATAGATGTCTCCAGAACCCTAAAAAAATAGCAGAAAAATAAAATTTGTGAAAAATATACGTCACAGTGTTAATAAAAATATATTTATTGAAATGGTGCGTATACGCACTTTTGGCAGAAAATTGGTTAAACTCTTGACTCAGCGATTGTACAGGGGTTCCGAGTCGGCGGTCAAAAGCTTCCGAGGCAAATGAGGCATATACGGCCAAGGTAAAAAAAATCCACCTTGCCTATTTCATATATTAGTGTTCCTATATACTATTATTCTAATTTATGCTTATCTAATTAATAAATGATTCTCTAATCTTATAAGAAAATGCGATAAATATCACGTTTTGCTACGAATGCGAATTAAAATTTTAGTCCTTCCGCGCTGACCGCTGGAAATCATGTTGGGGAATAGGAAGACCGATCTTATGTTACATATGAAGTTCAGTAGTGAACGCAGTATTTTAAAAACCTTTTTCTTCCCGTTTACATATTAGAAGCAGGTAGAAGAAGTAGAAGTGAAGTGACCACGGACCGTTGATTCTGGTTAGAGATCTTTTGTTGCGTTGGTGATCAGTGTTTGCAAAAACAAAGGTGTTTTCTAAATTAATTAAGGATGTTCACTGATTTAAAATATATCAAATCAATTCTATTATTCGTATATTTTTCATGTCCTGCTCATAGACGTTAGAAATCTATTCAAATATCGTCAATCACAACATGCATAAGACTCTTCTCATTCTCCCGATGTTGTTGAGATACAATCTAGAATTTAAGACTCCAGTATCATCATCGAATTCCCTTCACAATTGTGCTCATAAATTTAATACAGGGTGTTTTTTTTTAAAACTGACGCTATTCAGAACCGCCTGTAGCTCGTTCTAATAACTGGATTGACACAAAATTTTGTGAATGAAGCAAGAAAACCATGGGAAAAAAGATTTAAAAAAAAATTAGTTCCAATCACCGCCGATAGGGGGAAATGTGGCGCTGTACATTGAAAAAAACCCATCACAAACAGACAAAATTAATAATTTGGATAAAATGCCATGTTTTATTCATCATTTACACTTTCTCTTTCGTTGATCTCAGTTGAAACATCCATTATCACTTTTTCAGCCACCGGTTTACGTCCTCTGCCTGACCGAACTGCTAGCGAGCCTGTTTCTTCGAATTTCAGAATCATTGCTTTCAATACATTAACGGATAAAGGTCCTTTGCGCAGTTTATGGCGTGTTCTAAGTAAACGAAGAGCGGCTGGTGCATTGCACTGGTTACAATAATAGAACTTCACAAGTAACGCGCGCTGCGGTAACGGGAGATTCATTTTCAACCTGAGCTAAAATTGTTTCTCTGTGTTTTTCGCATGCATTTATAACTTAAACTATTGGCGCTACTGTCGCTTGCGTAAGTAAAATTTTGCATCTTCATTTATTGCCCGTATTTTATGCTAATTCTCAGTTGCGTAAATTACCACAGCGCCACATTTCCCCCTATCGGTGGTGTTTGGAACTAATTTGTTTTGTTGGAATCATTTTTCCCATGGTTTTCTTGGTCCATTCACAAAATTTTGAGTCAATCCAGTTATTAGAACGGGCTACAGGCGGCTCTGAATAGCGTCATTAAAAAAAAAAACACCCTGTATTTAAGCTATTGACATTTCGTGATTCATCTAGAATTCAGTGCTTTCCTACACTGTTGATCATCCGTCGAAATTTTGCTTTGTGTTTTAAGAACTAACATGTGTGTGCATAATGATTTCATCGACTATGTTTTAAGTGAGATTTCTTCAACAAACAGTGAAATAAGCAAAATAGTGTGACGATCTTGTTATACCACGCAATGTTGATATGCGATTGCATCAAAATATTAATTATTATTTAAGATTAATATAGATTAGATAATCTAAAAAAATGATCACACGTAAACATGCCAAGTATAAGATGGCTATTACACAAACAAATATTACAGAATGTTAAGTGCATGTCTTTTAAAAATTGCCGTTTATTGCTAAAATAATCGACTATTTAATCAGGAAAATATTATTTCTGTTATTTGTTTATTTTGTTTTACTTGTCCTTATTATTATTTTGTGTTATTACTTCTTACATTTATGTGATTCTTTTTAATAAATAATCCAGTTAACCAAGTTCATGCTTTATCATTTAGCAATTGCGTATTTCAATGAATAAGAAGGAAATGTTTTAAAATAATATTTAAATTAACTTTGTTATTTGTCTTGCCAAATCGCAATCAGTTTTATAATTTTAATAATTCTCTGCTTCTTCTTTAAAAGTGAAAAATTTAATTGAATATTCATTTTTAGCTCACAGGCTATCAAAGCCTGAGAGCTTATGTGCCCGCCCGTTCTGTATGTATGTACGTATGTACGTAACGCGATAACTCTTGACAGAAATAACCGTTTTGTTTCCAATTTTGTTTATAGGTTCCTTGTGATAAGGCGCTTCCCTTATTAGTTTTGGGGATTGATTGGTTAACTATAAAGGGGGAACGGGGGGCTAACCCCCCTTAATTTAGATAAATTGTTTTTTCATGCAGAATTGTCCAATTTTCTTCAAATTTTGTATATAGGTTCATTGTGATAAGGTTCATTCCTGATTAGTTTTAGGGTTCATAGGTTAGGTATAAAGGGGCTAACGGGGGGGGGGGTAATCCTCCCCCCTTAATTTAGATAAATGAATTTTGCATGCAGTTATCCGATTTTCTTCCATGTTTGTTTATAGGTTCCCTGTAATAAGGCGCTTCCCTGATTAGTTTTGGGGATTGATTGGTTAACTATAAAGGGGGGGACGGGGAGCTAACCCCCCTTAATTTAGATAAATGGTTTTTTCATGCAGAATTGTCCAATTTTCTTCAAATTTTGTATATAGGTTCATTGTGATAAGGTTCTTTCCTGATTAGTGTTGGGAGTTCATAGGTTAAGTATAAAGGGGCTAACGGGGGAGGGGGGGGTAATCCTCCCCCCTTAATTTAGATAATTTTTTCATGCAGAGTTATCCGATTTTTTTTCCAGTTTTGTTTATAGGTTCCTTGTGATAAGGCGCTTCCCTGATTAGTTTTGGGGATTGATTGGTTAACTATAAAGGGGGGGGACGGGGGCTAACCCCCCTTAATTTAGATAAATGGTTTTTTCATGCAGAATTATCCAATTTTCAAATTTTTTATATAGGTTCATTCCCAACGAACACAGAACTTTCGGGCCACTGATGGCTACGTTAGCTTTGGCCCAAACTGTCAGATGGAGGGCCGCTATCATTGGCCGTAATGGCAACTTAAAAAAACTGTCACGCTAGCCACAATGCGGCCGCAACAGAATTGGCCAGAAATACAATAAGATCCCCATAATTAGGCCACTAACGGTTAATCATAAATGATAGATAGCCTAAAACTGGCCACAATTATACTTTAAATGGCAATTATTAATGGAAACTTGCCATAGCTAGGCCATTAAAGATCATAATGAATAAAAGCTAGCCACAAACTTGCCGTAGCAACGCCATTTGTGGTTTTCAAGAATTAAATCCAGCCCAAAACTGCCCATAAAAATGCCTTTTATGTCTTTTATAAATGTAAGCTAGCCAAAACTCAGCCATTGTCACCCAATAAAAGTTATTTAGGCATAAATCAAAATTTATTTTAGAAAATAAAATACTTTTTAGAAGTTTATTCAAATGATAAATTGTTTTTGCGTGAAAAAAGTACTAATAATCATTTAAGTACACTTTTCAACAAAATTATAAATTCACTTACCTTGATTTTTTTCAAAAATTTTAAAAATACAATGTTTGACATAGTGAATTAAGTATTTGTTTATTTTTTCTATTATATATTTTAAAAATTTATATCATATGCTATTTTTAAATTATTGCATTTCATATAAATTTTAAAAGTATATAATTAAAAAAAATAAACTAATTAATTAACTACGTCAAGTATTCTGTTTTGGAAAATTTTTGAAAAAAAAATCAAGGTAAGTTGAACTTATAGTTTTCTTGCAATTTGTACCTAAATAATTCTTAGTACTTTTCTTTCACGCAAAAACACTTTATTGTTTAAATAAACTTCTAAAAAGCATTCTTTTTTCCAGAATAAAATTTGAATTGTTGCTTAAATAATCTTTTCTTTATGTGTATTATAGTAACATGATCCGTTATATATTTTATATTTGGCAATGATAATTAATGTTTTTTTTTTTTTTTTTTTTTTTTTTTTTTTTTTTTTTTTTACTGGTTTTTACAGTCTGTTACCAGTAATTTATGTTTATTCTTTTAAGTATTATTAAATCAATATAATCTGAAACATATTACATATATTTGCATCATAACATTTAGATTTTTCTCTCACAGTTTAATAGTCAAACTTTAGAAAAAATACATTATTTCAAACTTTACAAAATCCCTGAGAATTATTTTCAGTAATTTTAAATGTCAACAACATTTTTCTTAAATTTTATTACACTCTTTTCCATTAAAAATATAATAAATTATAACACCGTGTAATAATATACTTTTTTAAATGCTAAAAGGCATAAAATAAAGAGTAAAATAAGTTTTATTAGACTCTTGACATGTTTCGAATTCATTGGAGCCATTATCAAAACAAATAAGAATATTCTACAATTGCACTATTTTTGAAGTTAAAAATTAAATGATGGCGTTTTAAATAATAACTTCAAAGAACTGCAATTGTAGAATATTCTTATTTGTTTTGAAAATGGCTCCGATGGAGCCGAAACATGTCAACAGTCTAATAAAACTTATTTTACTGTTAATTTTACGCCTTTTAGCAACTAAAAAAATGTAAGAAACTCTATTCCATTGTTACTGTCACTGAATTTTTCTTGAGTATAAACTGGTAAATTTCTTCACCCAGAAGGAGAAAACAAAATCATTTTCTTTTTAAAGCCATATTTCTTATATTTAAAGCTAGGCAAACTATTTTAAAGAATAAATTGATAGATATTTATAATGCTTAAAAATAATTTACGCAATAATAATAATAAACTACTGAATTGAATTTTTCACTATTTTGCCGAAAATGAAAATATGTTTAAAGCATTCTTGTGTATTATTAAAACGTAAAATATAAACATTCTAAATGATGCAAAATCAGATTATATTGAAATTAATAAACATGTAACGAATAAACATAAATAAGACTTACAGATGGACAGAATATTTTCATGCTACATTCGACATTGAAATGGAGCGTCTGCTCACTGCTATCTGCTTTCCCAAAATGACACTCCGTACCGTGACAGAGCAAAAAAGAGGCAGGAAATTCCAGGAAAAGTCTCCCTCTCTCTTATCGCAACCCTGAAATCGGCTTGACCTTGAGCCGCTTGCTGGTCTAAAAACTTGCTTACTTGTGACTGAAACAATTTGTTTCGGGAAGGGGGTGGGGGGGAGGGGGCTTTTATGAGCCAATGCCTTGTACAATAAATAAAAATAACTTTTTTTATTAAATCATATATTCTTCAGAATATATGATTCGATATGATATAATAGATATTCTTTTTTTTTTAAGTCACTTGAAAAAAAAAAAAAATTTTTTTTTTTTAAAGAAAAATTAAGATATACTGTGTGATTTTTTAAACAACTTGATACAATTTTCAGTTTTCACAAAAAACATCCATTTTTTTTTTCTTTTGTATTTATTTTCTTTTAACAATTATTATTTGATCACCATTACATGGAAAGTTCTTTTTCGAAATCGTATTTCATGTTAAAAACAAATTTAAAATATTATAATACGGGAAAACGGAGCTGTAATTGGGGGTGTATACAAAGGTAGCATATACTTTTCACTTGTTCTTTATGGGTGAATATTATTCTGTTGAAACTGAAAATAAATATATCAATAAATTGACATTTATCATTAAAAATTTTATTACATATCTATATAGTAAGTATGCTTAAACAGTGCAGTTTATTCCAATTAATTTCGTATCGTTTAAAAGGGCATATGGAAAATTAAGATATACTGTGTGATTTTTTAAACAACTTGATACAGTTTTCAGTTCTCACAAAAACACCCATTTTTTTTTTCTGTTGTATTTATTTTCTTTTAACAATTATTATTTGATCACCATTACATGGAAGTTCTTTTTCGAAATCGTATTTCATGTTAAAAACAAATTTAAAATATTATAATACAGGAAAACGGAGCTGTAATTGCGGTGTATACAAAAGTAGCAAAAGTAGTAATATGTTTGTTATTAATTTTTGTATCTATTTATCTTTGCAATTAAAAAAAATATATGAATTGAAATTGACATATATTCAATTTCACTGTAATGTGCTTATAAAAATTATTTATGTACATATACATATTTTAGACTCAAGACGCTTTTACTTGTAATTTATAAAAAATCCGTAAAAGTTAGAAAAAAAAAATTATCCTGCATCACATTTAAAACTTTCATCTAATGACAGATTTTAAATATCGAAAATTATGTTGAAAAGAGTGAAGGGAAAAATATTTTATATCTTATAACTAATGTATCAAATACATGGCATTAGCCCTTTTCTTTTTATTTGATGCCAGGCTTTTATACCCTTGCCAGAAACACATCTTCAATGGCTGCTGGACACTGATAATCAATTACTTTTACTTTCGCTCGCCCGTTATCAATGAAACAGTGGTCAGCGGATGTTGTGGTGTGTCATTTAAAATACAACGGTGGCTGGGTACAAATGGCCCCAAGTCTCTTTGGCCTTAATGTTCACAGAAGGTGGCCACAGATCTTGTGTTTGTTGGGTTGTGATAAGGTCCTTTCCTGATTAGTTTTGGGGGTTCATAGGTTAAGTATAAAGGGGCTAACGGGGGGGGGCTAATCCTCCCCCCTTAATTTAGATAAATGAATTTTTCCTGCAGAGTTATCCGATTTTCTTCAAATTTTCTATTTGGGCTCATTGTGGTAAGGGGCCTCCCTGATTAGTTTTGGGAGTTCATTGGTGAAGTGTAAAGGAGGGAAACGGGGGCTACCCCCCTTAATTTTGATAAATGTGTTTTTCATTCAGAATTATCCGATTTACTTCAAATTTTATATATAGGCTCATTGTGGTAAGGCACTTCCCTGATTAGTTTTGAGGGTTCACTGCTTAAGTATAAAGGGGGGAACGGGGGGGGACTAACCCCACTTAATATAGATAAATGGGTTTTTCAAGCAGAATTATCCGACTTTCTTGAAATTTTATATATATGTTCATTGTGATAAGGCGCTTCCCGGATTAGTTTTGGGGGTTCATTGGTTAAGTATAAAAGGGAGACGGGGGGCTACCCCCCCTTAATTTAGATAAATGGATTTTTCATGCAGAACTACCCGATTTTCTTCAAATTTTGTATATAGGTTCATTGTGGTAAGGCGCTTCTCTGATTAGTTTTAGGGGTTCATTGGTTAATTATAAGAAGGAGAAACGGGGGGTGGTTCCCCCTTAATATATTGTCGATTTCTTCATTTTTTGAGGGCTTATTTCAAATTATTTGAAATAAGAATATAATTTACAGTTAGTGTGAATAGCCTGTGAGCTCAATGCCGTCTGTTTAACTGGGCAGTTTCTTTTTTATTAATTATTATTTTCCATTATAAGTCACTAAAAAGGATACGTAAAAAATACGACACCCACATCATCTTACACAAATTAAATACAACCACCACAAATTATAGTTTTATAAGTTTGACGCATTTCTTCTTAAAAGTATTCGGATAAAATATTTCTGGATTGTACATGCACAGATATTATTTAAAAAACATCTACAATCGTAAAATTTATTGTAATACGATATTACAGTTACTGACATGTTTACTTTTTACCAGCAGATGTATATTATTATTATTCGTATATTAATAGTTTAGCATCTTGGTAATATATATTATATCTTGGTATAACATAAAAATATTATCATGATATATCATGTTATCGGTTTATTAGAACTTGTTTGATATATTTTCCTTTCTTGGTAACATTTATCACATTTTTCATAAACATCTATCTTTATGTATACATCTGTAGCTGTCATCGAATATCTTATTTGTTTATTTAAATTTATTATGATTAACTAGAATAATCATTCCATATTAAATTGTATGTTGTGTGGATATTTTAACCTAACCATAAATTACTCCAGAAAAGAGATTGCTATGTGTTTCTTCTGTATCACAAAATCCCTGATATTACTTTTACCTAATATAAAATAAAACTAATGAAATCATATTAACATCAATTTACTTTCTAAAATAATGTTCTAGGGATCATACGAAGAGTTAGATGTGTTTCCAGTAATTACTTATGCAATGTACGCACAAATGATTATTCATCACTCATCTAACATCAGTGACGGAGAATAGTCAAAATCCATAATTATGTTTAAAGACGTATACATACAGATTTACCCTGAAATTAATCCTTTAGGTTATTATTTAAATATATTCGCATTACCTTCAACACAGAGAGAATTTATTTATTGGGAAAAAAATAATATAGAAATGAAGAGGAAAACAGAAAATTGCACGTGTTATGAAATTTTTATTGAAATGTTGATACTTTATCAGAGAATAAATAAATTGATGAAAAAGAAATAATACGTGCTTTCAGAACACTAATCGTGTACGTATATCATATAATATATTACGGCGCTGTTGTGTTGAATATCATACTATATGTACAAACACCTGACATAGCCAATATTAAAGACAATTCACCAAATATTCAATAATTTTATAAAGATTCGCTTAATTTAGAAAACAACTATTTTACAATTAATTTGTTTCAGAGGAAAATAATTGTATTCTTTCTTAATTATTTTACGCTGAATATATTATAGTAAATATACTATTTCTCTTATCTAATTTTCATTTTTCATTAATTGACACTGTCATTATAACTGTGCCGTTTTCCCTTAAATATTTATCATATATGTAATTAACTTTCAGCATTTTAACTATACATGAGGGCATAAACATTTAAAATCAATCCACTTGACTTAAGAATCTTGCTCATATCTGAGTTTTAAAATTAATAAATGTTTAAATGTGACTTAGAGATTTATATTCTAAAATTGCACACATATTAAAGTCTTCATTTTAGAAATGTTAATCAATAATTGAATAGAAAGTTTTGGCATTACGTGTGTAATATAATTAATTTAAAGTATTCTTCAATCATTGACTGTTACATCTTTCTTTATATCAAGAAATAAACGCATTTAATCAATCCGTCGAAGTATTTAATTGAATATATGTATTTGTCATGATTTTTGATAAGTTCAAAAGCCTTTTTTAGATTTATGTATCTTATTAAGATGCTTAAGTTGTAAATTGTGAAATAAAATACTTTCAAAAGATAATTTTTTCTCACATAACTCCAAACAAATATAGTATTGTAGATGTAAATATTATTTGAATATAAATACTCTACCAATTTTAGTTCATATCTTTTTTTAAATTCATATTAATTGTTATAAGTAGTGCTTTAACTGAAACGCTAAACAGGCTTTCAATAAACAGACAGTTTAAAGTGTTTTATTTTTCGATTGGTTTTTAAACTATGGAACAGGAGAAATTGGAGGCTGGAGTAATTGGGTACTAGTTTTCTTATTTTATTTTATTTTATTTTATTTTATTTTATAAAAGTACGCTCTAGGTTCAGTACAAAAAATAAGAGTACTGATAATGAATTTAGCGACACTTACAAGTGTTTGTATTTTCGTGAACCATAAGAATGCCGTTATAAAAAATAAAATGACACACCCAGTTATCCAAGTACCCTACATTATTTTTCTACACGATATCGTATGCCGCTGAAAGTGACATTTACAAAAACATTGCGTTTCACTTTTTTTTTTTTTTTCAGATTACTCGATATAATCGGAGAAATGAAAATAAAACGAAGTTAATCCGATTAGTAAGCAGTGATATCATAAGATATGCAATTTTTTACTTCTCTATTCATAAAGTGACATTTTAATCCCTATTATGTATATAAAATTGAATATTATTTGTGCTGTAAACGTAACTCCATGAAATAAAATACCTGCGTTTTATAAAAGCCCTGCTTCTTAAAATCTAAAGCCTATATTATGAAAAGAAATAGCGTTATTTTATTATGAACATGCTTATGATATGTATTCCAAATAATGGATTTTGATATCTTGATAAGTAACTGCAATATTATTAAAAATATAAGAATAAAAATACAGATATTTTTATTTTAATTTATAGAAATTTTGCAAATACAATTATAGATAGATGTTGTAAAATACTAAGTAGCCTTTAAGGGAAGGTAAAGGATTTTATCATACGATTTTTATTATTTTTTTTAAAAAAGGAATAAATAATAAACAGTAAAAAAAAAACAGTAAAAATATTAAAATTGCAAATGAAAAAAATTATATATTTGTATCTCAATGGAAATACTTACTTTACTTATTTGTTTATTTGTATTTTTCAAAACATTAAATTTATACATATTTCGTAAATATATTTCAACTTATTGTCATGCAGATCAATACAATAAAATATTGATGTATAGTTCTTTCTATCACCAGTGCAGTGTAGAATTTCTTTCACAATTAAATTTAATTTTTTCATGAAGGTTTTACTTAATAAAAATTGAGAGAGCAACAACTTTTTTTTCCAAAATTTCAAGGGAAATTAAAGCAAGTGAACAACAATTTTTTGTAAAGTAGTTTAACACTCCTAATAGTTTAAAATAGTATTTAGTTAATCGTATTTTGAGGATATTCTATGGATTTTTAATCATGTGAATCATAAAAATGTAAATAATTGTTTACGTAATATTCTTTTTATAAAGTTTCCGATAATAATTTACAATCATATGTAAGCTAGTACATTATCTGTATGTTTTTAAGTTTTATTAGGGAAGTAGATAATGCAATACATGAAAACAAAGCTTAAATTTTCCAAAAAGAAATAAAACGTTTCAAATAAATAATTCACTTATTTATTGAATTGAATATAATTAATTATTCTATTATTCAAATCTTAAGTAATATTTAAAAAGTTATACATTTGTATTTATTTTATTTTTAAACAGTTGTATATGTTTTAAATTGACTTATTCGGTGGTGAAAAAAAATTTAAATTACAAATATTTATATTCTTGCTACATAAATTTTAAAAATATATATATTAAAATATATTATTGAAATTTTTATAAAACATTCAACATAATTATTAAAAAAGAAGCAAAAATTAATCCAAAATTTCTTTAAATTAGACAATAAATTAATCGATTATTGATTCATTATTTATTTATTTTTTGTTGCCTATTCAAATTTATTGGTTATTTTTATATCGTAAGCTGTAAGCAAAATTTATTTTAATGTCAATATCAGATTATGGAAACAAAAAAATTATAAAGTATCATACTCATTTTTACATTTATTACTTTAATGTCTGTACAATGTGTCTTTAGGTGCGTTCTTAATTATTTAAATACGCAGCCCATCCGTCCGTCTGTCTGCATATAACAGCGCAAAACTTACCCTTTATTGGTTACTACTTTAATGGTTTGAAATTTAATATATATATATAACCGCTGCAAATTTTTGCCGAGTCACTTGAAATTTTATGAAAATCGAATCAAAATTTATCAATAAAAGTTTTCTTCATTGTATTAATTCCTTTCATACGTAATTAATTCAATAATATCCCATGACAGGTTATGATTCTAGGTTGCCATGGTGATTACGTCAAATATAAGATTGAGTTATATTATTTCCGTATTACTGATTTTAAAAATCGAATTTGTATACTAAAATTGTTTAATTATAAAACACATGTAATCTAGCGAATTTTTTTTTTATAGATGTTTCCGGAAGAAATAGATATTAAATGGAAAAAGTGTCTAAATATGGATTTCAAGTTCGGAAATTTTCAAAGCTAGAACTTTCAGTAAATGTCAACACAAAATGAAATGTTTCCAACTTAAAATGTAGTTATTTTATTACGGAAATTAATCATATCAAAATAACAGACGATATAATTCATTTCACTGAAATAATAACGATGTTTTTTTTTTTTTTTTTTTTTTTTTTTTTTTTTTTTTTTTTTTTTTACATTCTTTTGTATTGGATATTTGCGCATAGTATAATTTTTATGTAACATAATTGTAATAAATTGTTTGTAAATGGGTATTGAAATTTAATTTCATAAAATAAAATTAATATCTATAATATGAATATCTGCACATAAAATAAATTTTGTATTCATGCATTTTTGCATAAGTCTGCAACAGCTATTGCACCAAGATCTGAATACCTATAAAACTAGTTATAGTACGAACACATCTCATTTGTCACGTTTGACGTACAATTTCCCACTTGTTCTAGTTTGTTTCCCGCGTATCAACATGCAATTTTAAAAACCCGTGTGTTTGTAATAATTGTAACGATTGTAACTTAAATTATTATAACTATGTTTCAATTGGAACGATATAATTACATGGCATATAATTATCTAGAGCTTTCTAATACACAGTACACTCATATTGAAGCACCCCGTCCTTATAATGTATCATTACGGCTTTCATGAGTCCAATTGTATATCTGAAAAAAGATTCCCCTGTTATTATTCTATTCCTGTTATTATCCCAGTTATCTTCACCGGACAAGAAGTTATTAATCATAGAAAAATATATGGCATACGAAAACATGAACATAAATTTCGTATTGACATTGCACTGTAAAAATGACCAATGTTTCTTATTTTATGAAAATATACTGTAACCACGAACGAAAATATAATATAATCTTCTGAGTTATCCGAAATTCCGAATAGCGTGTTCCATTGTCTTTTGAATTCCCAGAAAACAATACATTTCCAAAATTTAAAGAATTATTTATAAAAACAAAGTATTTTTCGCTGCCCGTATTTTTCAGAAACGTTTCCGAAGGGTTTTTATAGTGTATTAATTAGTGTCCTCAGCCTGGAATACCTGTTTTTCGAATGCTATCAATTCTCAAGTAAACATTTTCATGCTTAAAAAATATGTTTAACAGACAAACATGCAAAATTAACAGCGTTAACAATAACAATAAAATTAAGATTATTTATTTACTCCTTCATGTATAAACTAGCTGGCTTCGCCCGCCAGCGGCCCCTAAGTTACATCGGTGCCTCGAATTGTAGAAATTCTCGAATCTTGTAAAACCTCAAACCGGACGAACCGCCGACCCGGGTCCCCGCTGCCTTCGGCACCGTATACCGGTCGTGCTACGCACGCACCGGGTAATCCCTTAATTAGCACATTGAATTGTACAAACCTCTAACCGAACGAACCTCCTACCCTGGTCCCCGCTGCCTGCGAACTCAATACAGCAGATAAAAGAATATCTATACTTTGAACAAGAAGAAAATAACGTCCTGAAAACTACGACAAACGAACAAGAGCATCAAATAAAGGAAATGAAAACTCAAATCACTCAACAATCAAAAATAATTGACAAAATGGAAAAAGAACTTCAGAGCAAAGAGATTGAAATAACCGAAAAAATTAAACAAACATCACTTATAGAAGAATGTTTCATACCATAAAAAATCAACAAAACTTAGTTAATAATCAAGACCATCTGGAAGATGGAATCGATTCCGAAATATCGAAAAGAGCACAACTCAAGAGTTATGCTGCTGCAATTACATCCGATCAACCTATAAAAACACCTTGCTTTAAGTACTCTAAATCAGCAATAATAATAATAAGAAGTCAATCAACGAATATTCCCATTAATGTAATACGAAACATGTTAAATGACAAAATAAAAGGGAATAAAAAATTTAAATACATCTCATGTTCGTTAGGAAGAGATAAAAACTCGCTCATAGTCCAAACAGAATCGGACGAAAAAACAGCGGTTTTAATTGATTTTATAAATCAAATAGAAGGTTTCAGAGACTTGGCCGAAGCAGATCTTAGAGATGCTAAAAGAAAAAAAGTCATTATACTGGGAATTCCAGTAGATGTGACTGAGACTGAAGTAATTGATAAGATACATCAAGAACTGGGACAGAATTTTCCTCTAGGAATAGCAAAAGTTCTCAAAAAACAAAAAATGAAAACATACCAAATAGTACTTGATGCAGAAGAACATTACGCGAAAGCATTATTTTCAAGAAGAAAATTACCTATTCATTTTAATTTATGCCGTATAGAATATTACAATCCAGTGGTTAGGTGTAATAAATGTCAACGTTATGGCCATACAGTTGATAATTGTAGAAGTTATTACTTAACATGCGCATATTGCACAGGTAACCACAAAACAGACACATGCAAAATAAAAGAAAATTATGAACGTCATCGTTGCATCAATTGTGAAAGAGAATATAAAACCGCAGTAAAACCTGAAAAGATTGAAAGGCATAGTGCAAATTCTAGATTCTGCCCAATTTTTCAAAGATTGTTGCAACGAAAACAAAATATTACTATCTCCTATGATCCTTCAAAAGTATGTTCTCAGAACTAAAATCACTCAATATCTCTGATGACTCTATAGAAGATTCAACTGTAGAACCTCCAACCAATGCTACATATATAATAAATCAGACTATCCCATTGGACAATAGATATTATTTCGGAGAATCCAAGACCCCACCAAATCATTTAAAAATAGTTCAAATAAACCTTAATAATTGTAAGGCTGCAAATCTCCAATTGCTGAAGTACATACATGAAAATAAAGTAGATTTAGCTTTAGTTCAGGATTATCACAAAAGTAATAACACCTTCACGGGAATCCCAATTTCATGTTCTTTCTACCATTCAATAAATCAGACGTCGGGAATACTCGTATCCAATCCCTTATTAATTCATATTCAGACTCTACAAACAAATAACAGTGTATTTATAAACCTATCACTGTCATCAAATTTCATTAAAGTCGGATCACAATATTCAAAACCGAGTGGAAATCTTGATGAAGACTTCCGAGAATGGACCAGAGTCATAGAAGATACATCGAACCTTATCCTTGGGGGTAATTTCAATGCACACCTCCAGGCGTGGGGTTATAAAAGAAATAATGCTAGAGGATATATCCTACTTGACTATCTAGCAATGAGCAGATTAACTATTATTAATGATCCTGATTCAGAATGTTCTTTTGCGCGAGACAAGTTTAAAGGCAAACCAGATTTGACCCTCTGCGGTGAACATTCAAAAAATATTATAGATTCATGGAAAATAGACTCGACATTTAAATCACTAAGTGACCATCAATATATTACTTTTACTCTGAATGTCACACCCACAATAAGAAATTTATACCGTTTCAAAACCAAATATGAAACGTTTAAAAAATTCAATAAACTGTTTCAAAAACATGAAGAAACATTACTTTCAACACTTAAAGCAGTCAATTCTGTTCCAGAGTTAGAGAAGTGGACAGAGGAATTTAATGTTATCCTTTTAAACATCATGCAAAAATCACTTAAAAAGAAAAAGTTGTCTCATGAAATTAATGTATCCTGGTATACTGACAAACTTAAAGTACAGCGAAGCCACCTAAATGCTATATATAAACTACATAAAAGAAATCCAGATTCTGTAGAACTCAAGATTAAATATAAAAAAGCCAAAGCAAAATACAAATTAGATATTAAAAAAGCTAAAATTGATTCTTGGATAACATTTTGTTCGGAAACAAACAGTAAGTATGGTACTGCTTTTAAAATTCTGAAGCAGAAATATTTAAAAAATACAGATATCATCCACTCTGTCATGGAATCTTCAACTCAAAATGATATAAAGTTATATAAACAAAAGAAGTATAGGCTTAAATCAATATGAATATATAGAGTGGTTCAGGGTATTTAAAGGATGACCTCAGGGATCCTGTCTTGGACCACTCTTATGGCTTCTTATAGCTAACTACATAATAAAAAATTATAAAAATCTATATGAAGATATTATTGTTTACGCAGATGATTTTTTGATTCCAATACAGGGAAATACCGTAATAGACCTGGAAGTTACAACCAACAACAAAATAGTCCATTTTAAGAATATCTGTGATGAACTCGGTTTAAAAATATCAACTCAGAAAACGCAATCAATGCTTTTCGGTAGCAATCTCCTCGAAAGAAGACTTCCGAGATTTAAATTAGAAAATATAAAAATAAAAGTAGTAAAAAATATTAAATATCTTGGCGTATTGTTAGATTCTAAATTCAATTTTACAGATCACATGAAAGACCTTCGAACAAAGATTGCAAACTTTGTAAACGGATTTAGAGGATTTCGATTCTTTAATAAAGGTGTCAAACCAGACATCCTGAAAATATGATATCAAACAGTCATAGAACGCCAAATACTATATGCTTACGAAATTTGGTATCCAAACTTGAATACTGATGGCCGCAAATTACTACGTTCAACTCAGCGTTTGGCATTATTAAACTTAATACGGACCTATAGGACTATCTCTCACGAAGCTCTGTATCTTCTTACAGGAACTCCACCAATCCTAATAAAAATACAGAATGAATTTCAGTACTACCAACTGAAAATAGGAAATAGAAATTTGTTAATCAATAACACACAGCTAAACATTAACAAGATAATGCAGAAAGAAAAATCGTATCGATTCCTCAATTACTACAGAGTCCAAAATATCAGAATTATAGAAGATAGAAAATCCATCCATCCAAAAGAATACGATGTGGAAGCCTACACAGATGGTTCTGTCATGCCAAGGGGTGTAGCCAGTGCTTTCACCATATATAAAGATGGAAATAATATACATGATGAAGCAATACGACATCATCCACTGAATAACATATATCAAGCAGAATTAATGGCAATTTATAAAGCAATAAAATGGTTCTCTACCTCCGACTACAATAAACTACTAATTATTACAGATAGTTACTCTTCTATGGAAGTATTAAAATTTGCTTTTCCTAGAAACTACATTATCAAAAACATTTACAATCAATTACTTCAAATTCCTGATAAATCCATTATAATAACATGGACTAAATCTCATGTGGGTGATACTGGCAACGAAAGAGCTGATCTCCTAGCAAAGCAAGCCATCTTACAAGACCAATATCAATCAAGAAAAGATCTGTTGTTCCCCATTTCAATAACAAAATTGTATTTTAAAAAGAAAACCATCTCTGACTGGCAAGCCATTTGGGACTCATGTAATAAGGGCAGAGATACCTATAAAATTATAAATAAAGTCGATCCAAATTATCTCTGCAAACAGCCAACACTGCCGTATTATCTGAGTAACCATGGCAGTTTCCCACAATACTTACATAAAATAAGAAAAAGAGCCTCACCTAGATGTCCATGCGATAAAGCAGAAGGAGATGCAGTTCACTACATATTCGGATGCTGCCCTCTTATGATCCATCACTTCCCTTTTGATAAGAACGAAACTCTCAGATATAACCTACGTAATATCATTTTCAATCCTTCAAACTCTCAAAAGTTAAAAGAGAATTATAATATTCTCAATAAAAATTTCTCTTTCATTACGAAAGAATTTTAAAAAAAAATTGACTGAACTGACCATTGACTTTCTGAACTAAAATACCATAAATTTAGGACATTATGAACTTATAGTACTTCGAAAATATTTTATATTTAACTTTCAATTTGCAAAAAATTGTTATTTTTTACCTTTTATATTTTATTATTGTTATGTAATTATATTCATTGTTTCAAATCTAATAAACAGGCGCCTCCTGCGGTGGGGGTTGGAACGGATGGGTGCTATCGGTGCCGGGTAGCGTTTATTTTTCCCCTCGTGGACTTATTGTTCCTATACCTCACGGGTAGCTGTCCACGAGTGGGTGATTTCGGTCCCCGCTGCCTTTGGCACCGTATACCGGTCGTGCTGCGCACGCACCGGATAATCCCTTAAATTGCACATAGAATAGTATAAACCTCTAACTGAACGAACCTCCGGCTCGGGAATTTCTGGCCCCCCGACTTCCGGAGATAGGGGTCGGACCTGCGCTACGGTTTGGGGCTTAAATCGCTCCCTGGGAACCCCCTGCCTTTTCCTTTCCGGACCGGACGTGTACCGGCAACCCTCGGCGGAGGCGAACTTTTCGCTGTTTTGACTTCTCTTCCAACTTCGGTTTCGGTCGGTAATTAAAACACTTTCGCTCATTAATAACTCCCCGGGTACGGGTCGGAATCCCGACCCGATCGAAACTTGAGCGTCGCGCCTTCTTTGCGAATTTTTCGGTCTGCGTCCGCCGTCCGTGGGTCGCCTGGTCCCGGAGCCTTTGCGGGTACAAAGGTGGAGTGCACAGACAGAAACACACACACACACACACACACAGACGTTTATCGCGCTTAATATTAGGGACTAGCTGGCTTCGCCCGCCAGCGGGACCATAATTTACATCGGTGCCTCGAAACTTTTGTATTCTCCGGCTCGCATCTCCCTCGAACCGAACGAACCTCCGACCCGTGTCCCCGCTGCCTTCGGCACCTTACACCGGTCGTGCTACGCACGCACCGGATAATCCCATAATTTGCATAATCCCTTAATTTGCACATCGAATAGTATAAACCTCTAACTGAACTAATCTCCGACCCTGGTCCCCGCTGCATTCGGCACCGTATACCGGTCGTGCTACGCACGCATCGGATAATCCCTTAAATTGCACATAGAATAGTATAAACCTTTTACTGAACGAACCTCCGGCTCGGGTCCCCGTTGCCTGCGGCACCGTATAGCAGTCGATCCGACCGTGGTAACACGCTGCCTTCGGCACCGTATACCGGCCGTGCTACGCACGCACCGGATAATCCCTTAAATTGCACATAGAATAGTATAAACCTCTAACTGAACGAACCTCCGACTCGGGTCCCCGCTGCCTGCGGCACCGTATAGCAGTCGTGCTGCGCACGCGCTGCAGTATACGTTAGTTCCGCCTTCCGCCACCAGGTGGCGCAAATAGAAAAAATAAACCTCGAATAAGATAAACCTCGAACTGAACGAAGCTCTAGAACCCCACAGTTAAGATAAAAAACTTGAAGGGGGGGGGAGGACACTGCTTTTCTTAAACAACTGAATTAGACTGCCGGAAAAAAAATCTGATGTCAAACAACTTATTTAGACTACCGGACTTCTTGTTCAAAGGCAGGGACCTGTAGGAAAACTTAAAACTGAAGAAAAAAAAAATCGATAACGGGCGATATCCGTTTTTCCCTATCATAATATCTGGTTGCCACTCTAAAACAAAAACTGAAAATACTCGTAATGCAGTTTTTAGACGCGGCCTACTTCTTAAAATCGTAATATCTAGCCGGCACTGTAATGGAAATCTTTCTTTTGCTTTAATTATACAAATAACGATGATTAATTAAACAATAAAATAATATATCGGCTCGTAATGAAAATATGACAATAATTTTTAGATATTCTGAAAGCAGAATCCATTTAGAGTCGCCCTGTCAAAGTTTGGAATTTCTGCGCCTCTTAGAATCAGTGATGCCCCCCCCCCCTCTGTAAAACCCCAGTTGAACGTCATGTGACCTGACCTCCGTCAAAGAAAATGCCGATCCAGACAATCGTCTGGCCGTGCGTCTCCGATCTGGGAATCGCAGCTCGGAAAGAAAAGAAAAATATTTTTTTTATCGATCGATGTTTAAAGGATTTTTTCGGTTCTAATCGTCGCACGGAAACGATTTTTCGAATTTATGAGACCTGACGACGTCCCGGTTGCGTACGTGCGACTTACGAATTTCTGGCCCCCCGACTTCCGGAGATAGTGGTCGGACCTGCGCTGCTGTTTGGGGCTTAAATCGCTCCCTGGGAACCCCCTGCCTTTTCCTTCCCGGACCGGACGTGTACCGGCAACCCTCGGCGGAGGCGAACTTTTCGCTGTTTTGACTTCTCTTCCAACTTCGGTTTCGTTCGGTAATTAAAACACTTTCGCTCATTAATAACTCCCCGGGTCCGGGTCGGAATCCCGACCCGATCGAAACTTGAGCGTCGCGCCTTTTTTGCGAATTTTTCGGTCCGCGTCCGCCGTTCGTGCGTCGCCTGGTCCCGGAGCCTTTGCGGGTACAAAGGTGGAGTGCACAGACAGAAACACACACACACAGACGTTTACCGCGCTTAATATTAGTGACTAGCTGGCTTCGCCTGCCAGCGGGCCCCTAATTTACATCGGTGCCTCGAATTGTAGAAAATCTCGAATCTTGTAAAACCTCAAACCGGACGAACCGCCGACCCGGGTCCCCGCTGCCTTCGGCACCGTATACCGGTCGTGCTACGCACGCACCGGGTAATCCCTTAATTAGCACATTGAATTGTACAAACCTCTAACCGAACGAACCTCCGACCCTGGTCCCCGCTGCCTTAGTCAATTGGACAATTTTAAGTATTTTAGTAATTCATTGTTTGTTTTCTGGAGCACACTTGCTCCGGGTCTACAATGCTGGTAAGCTGTGCTATCATTTTGTCCTAGTTTTTTTAATTAATATTAATGTTCAGACTCGTTTAATTGGTCATTTGACTTTTAAAACTTAATTATAAAGGTCTGGAGATTGTTTTTGTTAGGTTTTTTCATTGTTTAAGTACTTAAAAATGTATCCTAGTACAGGCTTCTGAGATTTACATTGCCGAGATTGGCCACTGTTTACTTTTTTGAAAATGCTTTTATTTAATAATTAATTACTTTAAATCTCATAAAACTATTCTCTTTCATTAAATACACATACAAGGTGTTCTCCGTCTCCTTTTTCAAAATTTTATGTTTATTTTTAGTGGTTTTATGATATAATTTGTAAACTGTGCTATCGTAAATCTTAAGTATGTGTCATAATGCTATTCACCCATAGACTTTTTCATAACAAATGGAATTTTGTATTTTTCAATTGGAATTAGTAAAATTATTTAAGATTTGACGTTGAATTTTAATATAGGATTAAATGCTGTACATAAAAAAGTCTTCATTTTTGAAATTGGTTGGATATGAAGTGTATTATAAATATTTAAAGTAAAAAATTCTTTATGAAATTCTGTGGTATCCAAGATGGATGCCTTTGCAGTATCATCACGCCATTTCTTTTTGGCTGCTACTTTCGGTTTATTTATAAAGTTCCGTAGTGTTGAGTTGTCACTCAGTATTCAATTGTAAATATCTCTAGTGATTAGCTCCAGACCTTAGTGTAGAGTTAGTTTGCCTTATGGTATTAGGGAGTTTAGTTATTAATATACAGCATTGTTTACAGACCCAAGGAGCATCTAAATAAAGTTAGGATTCTGGGTAAAAATATAGCCCAGTTTCAAAACAGAGATTGATTTTCAAGGTGGAATTGTGGGAAAATATATATTAAAGGATACAAATAAACATTTGATCAATAAGAAATAATGAATTTTAAGTTCTAGGGTGGACATGGGGTCTAGATTACAGTAGTTACACATTGGTTAATTTGGTGTAGACCAATTGGGACTCATTATAAGGGATTATGGGATTTTAAAGGTTTCTGTTAATATGTTAAGGTCTAGGTTCAGTATTTAGTAATAAATATACAATATTATGGATTAATATATTTAATAACTGAAGTAACATGGAGTTTGATTAAGAGTATAAACATGGTTGTTATATATTACAAGGGTTCTTGAATAATATGTTTATTAAGGGGGCAATGAATATTTCTTGAAAGGAAAGGGAAAGAAAAAACTTTGTTTTTGTAAAACTTTTGGATAGCAAGGGGGTCTATGAGAAATACTCTATCATCAAGAATGTAGTAATCATAATCTGATTTAACCCTCGGTTTGCCCACAGTATTTTAGGTTTAACATCGTTTTAATAGTATTTCTCTTTTTTACCTATTTTGAATTTGTGTTTTTTTTTTCAATTTTCTCCCTTCCTATGGAAAATAGAGCTTAGATATTTTTCCAAAATTAGCTCCCCGGCACTTAGGGAACTTTTTACGCTGCATCTTTTGGCATCATCGGTTTTTCTCTATCTCATATAGGGGACCGGCTATGGGGGCAGGGGGGGGGGCACCTTATTATTTTCATTAAACTTTTCACTGTTCTTAAGTAATTAGAGTTTCTTTCTGCACATTCCTTCTAGTGACTCCCCCTTACACTGTCCCCGCCGGCAGCAGTTCCCTCCCCCTATTTTTATTTCCCTCTAACATTAACAGCTTTTTTACTTTAATTTCTGTTCTAGTGTTGTAATATTTCATTCTTCTAGTCATAATGTTTAGAATTAGTTCTACCAGCTGTTTATTAGCCATTTGGTTTTAAAGTTTTAACCCTTGTTGCACAGGTAGCCCATCACTGACTCATTCAATAGAAAACATATAGCAAATAGAAATACAATGGGGGGCTTATGTGAGGTACATTATCATTAAGAAATGTAGTACTCATAATCTGTTTTTACCCTTGGATTGCTCGCAGTAACTTGGGTCTTTTGGGTCTTACATCCAATTTTCAGCATTTTTTTTTTTTTTTTTTTTTTTTTTTTTTTTTTTTTTTTTATTAACATCGAAATTCGGTTTTCTCCACTTTTCTCTCTTCCTATGGGAGATAGAGCATAGAATTTTTCCAATTTAGCTCCCCAGCGCCTAGGGAACTTTTTACGCTGCATCTTTTGGCATCATCGGTTTTTCTCTATCTCATATAGGAGACCGGCTTTGGGGGCAGGGAGGGGCACTTTATTATTTTCATTAAACTTTTCACTGTTCTTAAGTAAATAACAGAGTTTCTTTCTGCACATTCCTTCTAGTGTCTCCCCCTTACACTGTCGCCGCCGGCAGCAGTTCCCTCCCCCCATTTTTATTTCCCTCTAACATTAACAGCTTTTTTACTTTAATTTCTGTTCTAGTGTTGTAATATATCATTCCTCTAGTCATAATGTTTAGAATTAGTCCTACCAGTTGTTTATTAGCCATTTGGTTTTATTAAAGTTTT
Source organism: Maratus michaelseni (assembly GCA_963931845.1). NCBI lineage: Eukaryota > Metazoa > Arthropoda > Arachnida > Araneae > Salticidae > Maratus > Maratus michaelseni. The sequence goes on along the minus strand of OZ007587.1, from coordinate 435,530,784 downwards.
AACCCTTGTGGCACCGGTAGCCCATCACTGAACTCATTCAATAGTAAACATATTGCAAAATATTAATACCATATTTCGTAGGTTCGGTTGTAAGCACTACACTGATATTTTCACTTCCGGCTTAGGCGGGCGTGGTTTTTTTTTTTTTTTTTTTTGGGGGGGGGGTGTTATTGCCATACTCTATTTTATAGCTCTATGTAGTTCAAGCGCAGCGAGGAGTATCTATAGCATAGGCCCACATAGGTAAGTTGTGACCCTGTGTGATTCTTTGGTCTGGAGCAATCATTTTTACTTTTAGTTTAGGGCATTTTTATAACTCTTCATAACAAATAATGTAAATAATTATATATAAAAAGTCCAATATTATAACAACAATAATACATCTCAATTTCTCAATTATTGTTATAAGGGTAATTCTTATTATACAGTTTTGCATATCATAGCAATTTGTTATTCATGTATAGAAGAAAAAAAAATTGTACAAACACCTATAGCATTGTCCTTCCTTATTATTGTAAATTATTGAATATTATTTCTGGCATGAAAATTCCTGGTATGAGCACGGGGAGTTCTTTCCGGTTTGGACGTGGGGGTACCATTTTTCTTTGCCTTATTCTTTTGGCTTTTATTTTGATCTTTCTTCTACAAAATTTTCTTCAAAATTCAAAGTTCTTCCTCATATGTGGGGTGCCCGTATTCCTGGTTCTAGATTGATTAGAGGCATAAGTAGTTAAAAGGGAAATAAAAATAGTTATAAGATAGTCATAGTTTTATAATCATAGAAAGAGGTATATTAATCAGTTTGCAAATAAAAGTTAGAATGGTGGATTCAGATAGACAAAAATCCCATGCTGAGATAAAAATGAACTCATATGTCGACACCTCTCATACTTATGCATATGTTGACGTCGTCCCAATCAGTTCAATCTCTAGATCTGTAGACAAAAATCAGACTGAAAAGTTGACTTTCAATGATGCATTCACGAAGAATTTAAATCTTAGCGATATAGCACAACAATACTATATTCATATAAAGAAAAGCAAAAAAGCTGCTATCCAACCAATGGCATTTTTGGAATGGTTTATAGTAAAACTAGAAAAATATACAAGCTATATAAGCTACTACACCAACTCAAAAGGAATCAAAAACAAACTCTCATGCCTAGAAATAGACCTAAAATCAATTTCAAAACATTATGCCACAGAGGACGACCATCTGTCAAAAGGTATAGTCAACATGATAATCGATGAAATTACCGACAAAGGAGAATTTCAAGAATATGACAGCCAAGAGGCAAGTTGTTCACAAGATGTTATCGATCTAATTACGAAGTTGACAAGGGGTGTAAGAAAACGCACTAAAGGAACATCTGCAATAGTCCACCTATACTTGGACGAATTAAAAAGACGACTTAAACTAATACAGACAGATTTCACCAATATCTATATACTAAAGGCACCATCCTCAGAGATATCCCCAAAAATGGCATTAAATATAGCTGAATTACAAAATGCCTCTTACAGTCTAACACATATTGAAGATGAAAAACTGATACACAGTGGAAAATCCATACAAGATAAAGACAAAGGAAATGAAGGTGGTGATAAAAGTGTTTTAAGTAAGGAAGACTGTGGAAAAAAATGATTCAGGAAGAGTTGGAAACAGCCCATCTGCATTTACAGGTACTTTCTGGAGAGAGTTCCACTCTTAGTATACCAATGACATTGCAAGAACTAACGAGCTTAACACAAGAGAAATCTCCACTACATCAATTGGAAGATATCCTAAATCAAATTGAAAGTAATTCAAAAATTTATGATGAAGACATCCGAACACAAATAGCGAACTCAATACAGCAGATAAAAGAATATCTATACTTTGAACAAGAAGAAAATAACGTCCTGAAAACTACGACAAACGAACAAGAGCATCAAATAAAGGAAATGAAAACTCAAATCACTCAACAATCAAAAATACTTGAAAAAATGGAAAAAGAACTTCAGAGCAAAGAGATTGAAATAACCGAAAAAATTAAACAAACATCACTTATAGAAGAAATGTTTCATACCATAAAAAATCAACAAAACTTAGTTAATAATCAAGACCATCTGGAAGATGGAATCGATTCCGAAATATCGAAAAGAGCACAACTCAAGAGTTATGCTGCTGCAATTACATCCGATCAACCTATAAAAACACCTTGCTTTAAGTACTCTAAATCAGCAATAATAATAAGAAGTCAATCAACGAATATTCCCATTAATGTAATACGAAACATGTTAAATGACAAAATAAAAGGGAATAAAAAATTTAAATACATCTCATGTTCGTTAGGAAGAGATAAAAACTCGCTCATAGTCGAAACAGAATCGGACGAAAAAACAGCGGTTTTAATTGATTTTATAAATCAAATAGAAGGTTTCAGAGACTTGGCCGAAGCAGATCTTAGAGATGCTAAAAGAAAAAAAGTCATTATACTGGGAATTCCAGTAGATGTGACTGAGACTGAAGTAATTGATAAGATACATCAAGAACTGGGACAGAATTTTCCTCTAGGAATAGCAAAAGTTCTCAAAAAACAAAAAATGAAAACATACCAAATAGTACTTGCTGCAGAAGAACATTACGCGAAAGCATTATTTTCAAGAAGAAAATTACCTATTCATTTTAATTTATGCCGTATAGAATATTACAATCCAGTGGTTAGGTGTAATAAATGTCAACGTTATGGCCATACAGTTGATAATTGTAGAAGTTATTACTTAACATGCGCATATTGCACAGGTAACCACAAAATAGACACATGCAAAATAAAAGAAAATTATGAACGTCATCGTTGCATCAACTGTGAAAGAGAATATAAAACCGCAGTAAAACCTGAAAAGATTGAAAGGCATAGTGCAAATTCTAGATTCTGCCCAATTTTTCAAAGATTGTTGCAACGAAAACAAAATATTACTATCTCCTATGATCCTTCAAAAGTATGTTCTCAGAACTAAAATCACTCAATATCTCTGATGACTCTATAGAAGATTCAACTGTAGAACCTCCAACCAATGCTACATATATAATAAATCAGACTATCCCATTGGACAATAGATATTATTTCGGAGAATCCAAGACCCCACCAAATCATTTAAAAATAGTTCAAATAAACCTTAATAATTGTAAGGCTGCAAATCTCCAATTGCTGAAGTACATACATGAAAATAAAGTAGATTTAGCTTTAGTTCAGGATTATCACAAAAGTAATAACACCTTCACGGCAATCCCAATTTCATGTTCTTTCTACCATTCAATAAATCAGACGTCGGGAATACTCGTATCCAATCCCTTATTAATTCATATTCAGACTCTACAAACAAATAACAGTGTATTTATAAACCTATCACTGTCATCAAATTTCATTAAAGTCGGATCACAATATTCAAAACCGAGTGGAAATCTTGATGAAGACTTCCGAGAATGGACCAGAGTCATAGAAGATACATCGAACCTTATCCTTGGGGGTGATTTCAATGCACACCTCCAGGCGTGGGGTTATAAAAGAAATAATTCTAGAGGATATATCCTACTTGACTATCTAGCAATGAGCAGATTAACTATTATTAATGATCCTGATTCAGAATGTTCTTTTGCGCGAGACAAGTTTAAAGGCAAACCAGATTTGACCCTCTGCGGTGAACATTCAAAAAATATTATAGATTCATGGAAAATAGACTCGACATTTAAATCACTAAGTGACCATCAATATATTACTTTTACTCTGAATGTCACACCCACAATAAGGAATTTATACCGTTTCAAAACCAAATATGAAACGTTTAAAAAATTCAATAAACTGTTTCAAAAACATGAAGAAACATTACTTTCAACACTTAAAGCAGTCAATTCTGTTCCAGAGTTAGAGAAGTGGACAGAGGAATTTAATGTTATCCTTTTAAACATCATGCAAAAATCACTTAAAAAGAAAAAGTTGTCTCATAAAATTAATGTATCCTGGTATACTGACAAACTTAAAGTACAGCGAAGCCACCTAAATGCTATATATAAACTACATAAAAGAAATCCAGATTCTGTAGAACTCAAGATTAAATATAAAAAAGCCAAAGCAAAATACAAATTAGATATTAAAAAAGCTAAAATTGATTCTTGGATAACATTTTGTTCGGAAACAAACAGTAAGTATGGTACTGCTTTTAAAATTCTGAAGCAGAAATATTTAAAAAATACAGATCTCATCCACTCTGTCATGGAATCTTCAACTCAAAATGATACATACAAAGAGATTCAAGAAACGTTACTTCATTACCATTACAATACAAGCCCAGAATTCGAATCATCATTTCAAAACACAAACACACTATCAATAAAAGAATATAACAATTTTAAATTTACCCATAGAGAAATTCAATATGCAATTAACCAACAAAATAAAAAGAAAGCCCCAGGATATGATCGGGTAGATGGCAGAATTTTAGAAAATTTGATAAAAAATAATATGAAGCTTATAAAGTTATTATATAACAAATGTCTCTACCTTGGACACTTTCCAGAAACGTGGAAGAAAGGAGTAGTCATCTATTTTAGAAAGAAAAACAAAGATCCATCAAAACCTGATTCATACCGTCCAATTACACTACTCCCATGATTGGTAAAATCCTAGAAAGATTAATAAAAAATAGAACTTTAACTTATCTTGAAGCAATAAACTATCTAAAAGATGAACAGTTCGGCTTCCGTGAAAACAGAAGCACTATATCAGCTCTGGAGAGACTTAAAGAGAAAATTGCACAATTATTACAAAAACATACTTATGTGGGCATCATATCATTTGATATTACAGGTGCTTTCGATTCAATAAACTGGCACCAATTATCAGAAATAATTGATGACTCACCGTTAACCAGATACCTCAAAACCTTATTAAAAAGTTATATAAACAAAAGAAGTATAGGCTTAAATCAATATGAATATATAGAGTGGTTCAGGGTATTTAAAGGATGCCCTCAGGGATCCTGTCTGGGACCACTCTTATGGCTTCTTATAGCTAACTACATAATAAAAATTTATAAAAATCTATATGAAGATATTATTGTTTACGCAGATGATTTTTTGATTCCAATAGAGGGAAATACCGTAATAGACCTGGAAGTTACAACCAACAACAAAATAGTCCATTTTAAGAACATATGTGATGAATTCGGTTTAAAAATATCAACTCAGAAAACGCAATCAATGCTTTTCGGTTGCAATCTCCTCGAAAGAAGACTTCCGAGATTTAAATTAGAAAATATAAAAATAAAAGTAGTAAAAAATATTAAATATCTTGGCGTACTGTTAGATTCTAAATTCAATTTTACAGATCACATGAAAGACCTTCGAACAAAGATTGCAAACTTTGTAAACGGATTTAGAGGAATTCGATTCTTTAATAAAGGTATCAAACCAGACATCCTGAAAATATGGTATCAAACAGTCATAGAACGCCAAATACTATATGCTTACGAAATTTGGTATCCAAACTTGAATACTGATGGCCTCAAATTACTACGTTCAACTCAGCGTTTGGCATTATTAAACTTAATACGGACCTATAGGACTATCTCTCACGAAGCTCTGTATCTTCTTACAGGAACTCCACCAATCCTAATAAAAATACAGAATGAATTTCAGTACTACCAACTGAAAATAGGAAATAGAAATTTGTTAATCAATAACACACAGCTAAACATTAACAATATAATGCAGAAAGAAAAATCGTATCGATTCCTCAATTACTACAGAGTCCAAAATATCAGAATTATAGAAGATAGAAAATCCATCCATCCAAAAGAATACGATGTGGAAGCCTACACAGATGGTTCTGTCATGCCAGGGGGTGTAGCCAGTGCTTTTACCATATATAAAGATGGAAATAGTATACATGATGAAGCAATACGACATCATCCACTGAATAACATATATCAAGCAGAATTAATGGCAATTTATAAAGCAATAAAATGGTTCTCTACCTCCGACTACAATAAACTACTAATTATTACAGATAGTTACTCTTCTATGGAAGTATTAAAAGTTGCTTTTCCTAGAAACTACATTATCAAAAACATTTACAATCAATTACTTCAAATTCCTGATAAATCCATTATAATAACATGGACTAAATCTCATGTGGGTGATACTGGCAACGAAAGAGAGGATCTCCGAGCAAAGCAAGCCATCTTACAAGACCAATATCAATCAAGAAAAGATATGTTGTTCCCCATTTCAATAGCAAAATTGTATTTTAAAAAGAAAACCATCTCTGACTGGCAAGCCATTTGGGACTCATGTAATAAGGGCAGAGATACCTATAAAATTATAAATAAAGTCGATCCAAATTATCTCTGCAAACAGCCAACACTGCCGTATTATCTGAGTAACCATGGCAGTTTCCCACAATACTTACATAAAATAAGAAAAAGAGCCTCACCTAGATGTCCATGCGATAAAGCAGAAGGAGATGCAGTTCACTACATATTCGGATGCTGCCCTCTTATGATCCATCACTTCCCTTTTGATAAGAACGAAACTCTCAGATATAACCTTCGTAATATCATTTTCAATCCTTCAAACTCTCAAAAGTTAAAAGAGAATTATAATATTCTCAATAAAAATTTCTCTTTCATTACGAAAGAATTTAAAAAAAAAAAAATTGACTGAACTGACCATTGAATTTCTGAACTAAAATACCATAAATTTAGGACATTATGAACTTATAGTACTTCGAAAATATTTTATATTTAACTTTCAATTTGCAAAAAATTGTTATTTTTTACCTTTTATATTTTATTATTGTTATGTAATTATATTCATTGTTTCAAATCTAATAAACAGGCGCCTCCTGCGGTGGGGGTTGGAACGGATGGGTGCTATCGGTGCCGGGTAGCGTTTATTTTTCCCCTCGTGGACTTATTGTTCCTATACCTCACGGGTGGCTGTCCACGAGTGGGTGATTTCGGTCCCCGCTGCCTTCGGCACCGTATACCGGTCGTGCTGCACACGCACCGGATAATCCCTTAAATTGCACATAGAATAGTATAAACCTCTAACTGAACGAACCTCCGGCTCGGGTCCCCGCTGCCTGCGGCACCGTATAGCAGTCGTTCCGACCCTGGTCCCCGCTGCCTTCGGCACCGTATGACGGTCGTGCTACGCATGCACCGGATAATCCCTTAAATTGCACATGGAATAGTATAAACCTCTAACTGAACGAAAACCTGCGGCTCGGGTCCCCGCTGCCTGCGGCACCGTATAGCAGTCGTGCTGCGCACGCGCTGCAGTATACGTTAGTTCCACCTTCCGCCACCAGGTGGCGCAATCTGTTTATATGATCATAACTGAAATCGTTAAGACTTTCGATGTCGAGTCGAATGAGCCATACCCCGTCGTTTTCATGCCCGTAGAACCGAAGATAGGAAAACGCCCCCTAGTGGTGAAAAAACGAAATAAAATCGGTAAGCTCTATCGATGTCGAGTCGAATTTATTTAGACTACCTGAGTTCTAGTTCAAAGACAGGGACCTGTAGAAAAACTTAAAACTTAAAAAAAAAAAATTCGATAACGGGCGAAGCCCGCTTTTCCCTATCATAATATCTGGATAGGGGGTCCTTATTACTTTAATTATGATGTTTGGAATCAGTTTGGTGGACATCCGTAACATAGTTTCTTAGTTATAGAAACGGACCACAGTTAAAAGAAAAAAGCGGGGGGGGGGGGGGGGGGGTTGGCGATGACACTGCTTTTCCTCAAACAACTTATGTAGACTACCTGAGTTCTAGTTCAAAGACAGTGAGCTGTAGAAAAACTTAAAACTAAAAAAAAAAAAAAAAAAAAAATCGATAACGGGCGAAGCCCGCTTTTTCCCATCATAATATCTGGTTGCCACTCTAATACAAAAACTGAAAATACTCGTAATGCAGTTTTTAGACGCGGCCTACTTCTTAAAATCGTAATATCTAGCCGGCACTGTAATAGAAATCTTTCTTTTGCTTTAATTATACAAATAACGATGATTAATTATACAATAAAATAATATATCGGCTCCTAATGAAGATATGAGAATAATTTTTAGATATTCTGAAAGCAGAATCCATTTTGAGTCGCCCTGTCAAAGTTTGAAATTAATGCGCCCCTTAGATTCGGAAATGCCCCCCCCCCTCTGAAAAAACGCAGTTGACTATTTTATCTGTTTCAGAAATGACTTATCCACAGACGATTTGTCTCCGTTGAATGTTGAAATAAAAAAGAAGCTGTCTCTTCGGAATAGAAATAAATTCGTTTGCCGTGTCATTAATGAGTTTTAATTGATATCTTCAAAAATTACTGGTCGATTTTTACGAATTTTTTTTTGTTGAATTCGCGATTTTTTTATACACGTGTTGCAAATTTTCGCGAATGTAGAGTCATTATTTCCACTTTTTTCAAAAAGGACTGGGGCGATTCGATCTCGGATCTGTCGACCTGCATTCTTTACGGCAACCTCTTTTTACGTCTGGGGTCGATGTTGGATGTCTGGTCAGTTTTTGGCCGAAATAAAGAAAAGTTACGGGCCGAATTTCAAAAAATTTGACGTTTTGCAACGACAAAAATCGGCCGCGTGTGTACCCCGATTTTTGGATAGATACCTCCGGTACATTTTTTTTTATTCGATGATGCGTTAAAAAGCGACGATTTGGATGTCTGCGATTATCAAAACGGAAGGCGAACTTTTCGTTGTTTTGACTTCTCTTCCAACTTCGGTTTCGGTCGAAATTAAAACACTTTCGCTCATTAATAACTCCCCGGGTCCGGGTCGGAATCCCGACCCGATCGAAACTTGAGCGTCGCGCCTTTTTTGCGAATTTTTCGGTCCGCGTCCGCCGTCGGTGCGTCGATTAGTCCAGGAGCCTTTGCGGGTACAAAGGCGGAGTGCACAGACACACACACAGACGTTTACCGCGCTTAATATTAGGGATTAACTTATGCGGCTGAAAACGTTTACTTGAGAATTGATGACATTCGAAAAATAGGTATTTCATGCTGAGGACACTAAGTAATACACTATAAAAACCCTTCGGAAACGTTTCTGAAAAATACGGGCAGCGAAAAATACTTTGTTTTTAAAAATAATTCTTTAAATTTTGGAAATGTATTGTTTTCTGGGGATTCAAATACAATGGAACACGCTATTCGGAATTTTGGATAACTCAGAAGATTATATTATATTTTCGTTCGTGGTTATAGTATATTTTCATAAAATAATAACCATCGGTCATTTTTTACAGTGTGCTCTGAGTCGAGATTTTAAACAATTTCAATACTTTTCGTATTTTATTGATTTTAAATATTTAAGTTAACAAAAATAGCAAAATATTAAAATAATTTGAAAGTTAAGTTTAAGTTATGAAATTTTAGAAAAAATTTTAGTGGGTCAAGAAATATAATAGATACTCTTCCGAAAAGATTTGTATATGACAGTATAACAATTGCTGAATAATGAATGAAAAATGCATTGAAAAAGTATTAGTATAACAATCCATTTAGGGAAGAATTCAAAATATAACTATCGAAAACCAATTTAAAATAAACGTTATCTCATCATTGAAGAATGTTTTCAAAAATAAAGAATTCGAAAAATTACGTCCGTTTTTTCATTCCTAAAGAAAATGTATAGTATCAAAATGCTATGATATTGATTTCCTGCCAAAACATTGCGTTGTATGATATAAAATATTAAAATCAATAATTATAGGTAACAGGAATAGGTATAAGTGAAACAAATAATACAAAAAACTAGATTGAACTTTTTGCTTTTGGGAACTGATCTCTAAGAACTTCAGAAATAAAAATTTACTCAAGTTTTATGATCTGGAGGACATGGTGACTTTCATAGGTTAATTTTTAAAATCCAAATATACGCTTATTTTTTGTAAGAAGTAAATTGAAAGTATATCTAAAACGTAAACATATATTTAAAACGCTAAGCGATTTCTTTCGACAATCCGTGAGAACAAACTACTGCATCAAATTACACCATTCTTTTTTTTAATGAAAGATATTTGGGCACAGATTTGTTATCGTACATTCGTTTGTTCGAAAGTTTTAATTAATTAGCCGTAATTTTAAATCAAACTTTTACTTCTGCATTTGATGTCATAAAGTCGGCAATCGGATTTGCGAGGCACAGAGTAACGAGAAACTCTATGGTTGGGAAGATAACAGAGAAATAATACATATTAAAGGCACGTGGCTTTTAGGCCATACTTTTTTTAATTTGCAAATATAATTTCGGTAAAACTATTTATCGCGTGAACTTTATATTTATAAGCGAATAAAAATCATATTTATTGTGACGTCATGGCGTAATTTTAACTGATTTTTCCATTCTTAAGTATACAGATTAGAATTGGATCATTTATTGATTGCTTCCTCTTGATTGCATACCTTGATTACATATTACTAATTACTTTTTTTAATTATAGGTTAGACGATTTCATTTTTTAATAAATATATTCACAAAAATAAAGGATTTCAGGAAAATTAAAATTATTAAAAATAGTGTTGTAGATGTGTGTTTTATTTACTATGTTCTTTTATTTACTGAATATGAGATGAACGTAGAAATATACTATTTGTATGACACTTCATAGGGGACACTTCAAATGTTGCTTATGGGGTTGTCTTTAACTGAAATTGCATAAAAAACTGAAATTGTATACACCAACACGTAATTTTGACCTCATTTGGATTTTTCGAAATATTTTGCCTGATATCAAGTGGAAACTAATACGGTCAAATAGTTAAGGAATTATGCAGGTTTAAAGTTTAGAACACCTAATGTTAAATTCAGTTAATATGATTGCAAAATATATTGCAATGTGGGTATTTTTAAAAAACAACACAAAACGTAACCGGTGAAATGAGCTATAATTTTGGATTCAGGTATAAGCTGCTGGATTTCAGTTTAAAAAATAGTAGGTTACAATAATTTTTTAATCTAATTTCGAATAAATATTTATATTTATGAGCACATATATATTTCATTCGAAAGAAAAATGCGCTTCAGATTTTAAGTGGTATTCAAATCCACTTTAAAAAGATATTATAGTTATGATATAAACGCTTGGTAGTGGAACCAATTGCGGACAGTTAATGTACGCAAATAAAAATAGAAAAAGCTTTTTTATTTCTCCTGGTTAACCCGATGCCTAAATGTTTCAACTTATCTGTCACTGAATACTTCATTACAAAATTTTCATTACTGTGAAAAACAAATGTTCATTGTTGAGTTCATGAATTAATATGTAAGATTAAAAAATATTCAAAAAGCCATGAAAGGTTCTTAAATTTATCTCAAGTTTCCAAACAAATTTTATTCGAAAGTTTACTACTGGATAACGTAAAAATTTAAATTTTGTAATGTTTAGAAGCAATGTAACAACGATAAATGGAAAACTCATAGCGGCGATGGTTGACATCATCGTTATGTAATAAAAATAGTTAACGGTTTTTGTGAGCCGTTTAAAAGTTTGGTAAGATTTTTTTGACAAGGACAAAGTACACTGTAAAAAATTTTGTAAAATTTCAGTGGATGTACCGTAAATTTTACGGTACTTGTGGCGTTTTCACTCTTTACACTATGAGTACCGTACTTATAACGTATATTAAACGTAAAAAACAGTATATGTGCCATTTTAATTATAAACGGTATTTATACCGTAAAATGATTGTTTTTCAGTAAAAAAATCTCTATTTATACCGTAAAATAATTATTTTTCAGTAAGAAAAAAGCTGAAAGCTCCGCCTCAGTGTACGGAAACCGCTGAAGTGATGACCTTGCTCTTGTTACGTAATGCGTGCAGACCTGAGGAGAGGGGGTGGGTGCAGCCGGTACATATATTTTACGGTACATGTACCGTCCTGTTAAATTACGGTATATATACTGGTCACAAAGTTGCCAGTATATGTACCGTAATTTTTGACCAAAATTTTTTACAATGTATCAGAACTGAATGAAATAAGATTTTGTCGCTTAATCACTACTTTTTAAAATATAAGCAGTCGAAAGCGGCTACAAACGTTTGTGCTATAGCGATAATGTTAAATCTGTTGCTTGCATTTTGTTTTTTTGTCCTTTTTTCAGATATATTTTAAATATATAAAATTATTCATTACGTGATGATTTTTTATTCAATCCTTATATACGTGGAAAAAAACTGACAAATTCATATTGCATCCCCCAAATTCAACATAAAATAACAAACAAATAAAAATTTATAAACATTATTATTAAAAGCAGCAGTAGATTTTCAACTATTGAGCATCGCGAAAATATCAGCAAAACTAAACGATTTTACATTTAATCTAGGCAGAAAGAATGAACTGTACAAATTCCATGGAAATTAATCTATAATTATGCGCAGTTCCGCGAAGAAAGAGCATAACTTTTATATCCGAGTTTTGGCAGTTCTTCTGGGAAATTTTGCAAGAGAGCGCTGTGTTTTTCCAGATTGCATTCTTGTATAGTATTCATAAATTGTATTTAATTACAAGAACTATCCGTTTTGCATCTTAATAAACTAGTCGCTGAGGGCCACCGTAATATTTACCAATAATGGATATGCATAATATAAAATATGAAAATAAAACATGTGTAAACTACTGACAAAATGCATTGCAACTCGAATAAAATTGTGGCTTCATGACGTCATAAACTTTAAATGCTCTAGTACCGAATTGCGTAAAAGAAACATCCTTATAACTCCAAAAATTATAATCCTATTAACTAACGGTTTACTGAGACGGATTAATCGCTCCATTTCCAATTAAAGTATATCTTTGAATTGATATTTGAAAGAAATACAGGGTAATGAAAAATCGTAGAGTGTGGTAAATGTGATTACAAATATCTCGGCTACTAGTTATTTGATCGACTTCATTCTTAATGCAAAATTTGTGTTTTTGTATTGTATTTTATATTCACTCCTTAAAAAATAATTTCGAAAATATTTATATACTTTTTATCAGAATGAATACTTCGAGAGTCCGAAAAAATAGTTCCGGATAATCGAGGTTACTGAAATTCAATTATCTTCTTCCCATTATTACATACTAAGTGTATACCAAATTTCAAGTCTCCATCTCAATTTGTTCGGGAGATAGAGCGTTTACAGGCACACACAGACAGACGGATGACATTTTTTTTTTCTAAAAATATGTTTTTTGGAATATCCAGTGTCTGAAACGTGTAAATCAGTCGATTTTTTTTTTTTTTTTTGATTTTCAAAACGATTACAAGACTTTCCGTATACTACGTATGAGGGGTAAGTAAAAATGTCTACATACGGAGCAAAAACAAATATATATGTCTTACATAATAAACAATAATGTTTGCAATTAAAAATTATCTTCAATCAAAGTCACAGTACGTATCTAAGAGATTTTTCCTTAGCTCTTTATATGCCCTAACGAAACTTATTTATTAAAATAAATTTTACTAAAAAGTGTTAAAGTGTAAATTGTATTGTATTAACAATATAATATATTAATAAATAGCCAATAGCAAGTTATTTTTAATCCTATATCTGCGGATTATTCTGCATTTGAATTAACCTTCAAGTACTTTGTGACACAAAATTTAAATTAAAAATTTCAAATTTTAAAACACTGTCTGATGTATAGAATAATGATATATATAAACTAACATTTTCGGTTTAGAATATTATTAGATCAATTTCGCTCCTCTAGATTTAAAAAGTAGCAAATGTTGATTTTATAATTAATTGAGAGGAGTGTTCAAGGCAATAATAGATGATATTGTTCTGGACCAGAGAAATTAAGTATTTGCGTTTACTTTTTAATAGTTTATCTCTTAAATGTCACAAGCAGTTTTAATAAAGTTTATGAGTGAAATAATGACTAACATGATTGATAATATTATAACTGAAAGTTCATAACGAAATTCAGAAGTATTTTTTAGTATATTTAATTGATTTTAATCAATTTTTAGATACAATGAAGTATTATATTAACAATGATATTTTTTAATTTATTATTTATTTATTTATTTTATTATTGATTTATTATTCATTTTGTTTACTGCAACAATTATTCGTTATTTAAATGAAATATCGAATTTGCAGCTTTAAATATTTCTATTCTTTGCAATTTAATGTACATTTTGAATTTTTTAAATTTATTGTACACATATTTTCATAAACTATGACTTATTGTAGTATTTAATTATCTTTTATCCCCACACTTACTTTACCAAAATTGCTTAATAAATTTCCTTTAAACATTACATCTATTTATTATGAGTAATCACAAAAAACCCATATTTATCCATATGCTCAAATCTTTTATGAGCTGTATTTAACGGTTATCTATAATAATAAGTAATTTAATAAATAAATCATAGAAATGATTCGGCCTTTCAAGATATTTTTTGCAGCTGGTAATATATCAATAATAAGAAATTAAAAAGTATCTGTTTATATCTCATTTCATTATATCAACAATATTACACGATAACTCATATAATGATATGAAATGAAATAAAATCTGTTTATATATCGATTCATTAAAAAAGCAATAATAATTACTTTAATCTCTCGTAAATTACGCTAATCACAATCACCATACCCACAATCTTTCTAAATGACTCAAGGTCATGCTCAGACTGATGCCATAAGTAAACGTTCATTTTCAATGCGCTTTTAACGGATTTCTGCTAGAGGTTGTTGCACTACTGCAGAGCAGTAGCAAAATGTAACGTTAAAGGATATCCTTGGGGCCTGGCCGTTGGAAATGACCAGTGGTTGAGCCACTCTTTCTTCAATGGACATTTTGTTTCAACTGTCAATAATTAAAAAAAATCCGTAGGACTTTTACACAGAAGGAATATGTTTCCAGATGAGGGATAAAAACACAGGAGTAGAGATTGATTTGATGGTTTTCCAGGAAAAGTCTTCCTGATGGCGCGGATGCCGGGGACTTTGTTGGATGTTTCCGCTTTTGCTCTAATGTTCATGTACCTGGATTGTCCCATCATCAAGTACTAAAAACTGGATCTTTTTAGTGTTCCATCAGTGTTTTATATAATCACTAAAATATATATATAATCACATTCTTTATAATATAATCACATTCTTTGCGGTGCTCTGGGCATATGAAAGAGTTCACTTATTGTAGCAGAGTTTTTTCTGTGTTTGTCCATCTGTCTTCGAAATTTTTTTTTTTTTTTTTTTTTGTGCTTCAGTGCAGTCTCCAAAGTTTTCTCCCTGGTGCTCTTTTTAGTGATGAGTTTTCCATACTCTTAAAAAAGGAAGTTCCCTTATTTGTGCTTCAGTATATAATGATGTGCTGATCTTTTCTGCATAGAGACTATCTCTTCAGAATCAAGCAAAGTGCACGATATTTCTATTTAATATCACCTATATGAAAAATTGTTCGTCACTGGTAATATGCTCAAAAAGATCGTTCTATTTTTTCTACTAATTTTGAATAGTTATGTAACGCATTATAATAATAGTTATCAATTAAGAGAAAATAATATTGTGGGTTGGCCAACATAAAAATAAGTATTTCTTTCGTATATTATTCTTATATTACCCTTTTTTATTTACATTTTTCGTTATTATATCAATGTTTATATTATTACTAGTATATAACCCCGTCAAAAATGACGGATTGTTGATCTGCGTTTCATTTTCATAAGACTTCGTACAAACAAACAGGATGGAGATTTATTATTGAAAGGTTTGTATTGTAGAAAAATACATTTTAAAAAGGACAAATGATTTCTACAAATAAAAATAATAATTAAATTTCTGAAATAGTTCAACGATTGGACAAAATTAAATATTAACAAATAATCCATGTGCGAAAGTTTTTGTAAAAAAGTGTTATCAATGAGTTTTTAAACAGCTGGACTTACCATATAACTCATTGTTTGATTACATAAGCAAAATTAAATGGAAATTACGCTGTACTAATGCATTTCTTATATTTTAATTACGTTTGATAAGAAAGAATCATTTTACAGTATATGACCAATTATCCGAAAATCAAAAATCCGGAAAGACCCGAAGTCCGGAAAGAAAAATTCGAAAATTTTCTAAATTTGTAGATTTTTACTAAAATTTTAGATTTTCTGAAATTTTTCGAAAATGTTACCGATTCCTAATTTTTTTTTCAGTCCATTGTGTTTCAATGTTTAATCACTAAAATATTGTTACTTCAGTGGCGGGTGAACACGCCCCCCCCCCCTTTTCTTCCTGAATTTAAAAACAAATCATTTTTCTCTCAAATGTTAGTTTAAAATTAATTTATAGTACGATTCGTTAGAAACAAAAAATAATTATGTATTTATTTCATCAGGGGTGATTCTGTTCAAGTTTTCCTAAAAATTTAAGGCAATCGATTTAGAAAATTTAAGTCTTCAGTCCAAAATTTCGAACATAAATATCTCGAATTTTGAACGATAGTCGCCGAAAAAAATCAATTATGTCTCTCATTCACAGAAAAAATAGAAAATTTCTTCAAAGGATTGTGGAAACAACGTGAATTTCGTCAAAGGACCGAAAATAAAAACGCAAATTTCGTTGCAGGATTGCAAAAAAAAAAAAAAAAAAAAAAAAAAAAAAAAAAAAAACGCTAATGTTTTTAACAAATTGCAGAAAAACGCGATTTCCGCCAAAGGCTAACGAAGAAGACACAAATTTCTTCCAAGGACTCCGAAAAAAAATGTAAAATTTCATCAAGGGATCACAAAAAAAAATAAAAAAAAATTTGGTTAAAAGATCGCAAAAAAAAAAAAAAAAAAAAAAAAAAAAAAACTGCGAATTTCGTCAAATAATCGCGGAAAAACATGAATTTCTTCAAAGGGTCTAGAAAAAAAACAAATTTCTTCAAAGCACTGCGAAAAAATGTATAATTTCGTTAAGGCATCGCGAAAAAAGTGAAATTTCGTCAAAGGATCGAAAAAAAACCCCACTAATTTCGTCAATCTCAGAAAAAACTCGAATTTTGTCAAAGGATCGTGAATAAAAGGCAAATTTCGTCAAAGAATAGCAAAAAACGCAAATTTCCTCAAAGGATCGCAAAAAAAATGCAAATTTCTTCAAAGGACTACGAAAAAATGAAATTTCGTCAAAGGATCGTAGAAGAAAAATGCAAATTTTGTCAAAAAACAGCAGAAAAAATGCAAATTTTGTCAAAGAATCACGAAAAAAAACCCCATGAATTTTGTCAAATAATCGTGAACTTCGGGAGAACCCGAAATCCGGAAAATTCCAAAACTCGGAAAGCCTTTGGTCCGGAGGAGTCTGTATTTACGATGGAAGGAATTTCAAAATGTGCCAGTAGATGGCGACACTATACTGAATCAACCTCAAATCTCTCCCTACGAAATAAATCACAGCTGCTTCTGAAAAAAAAAGTGTTTACAGATTTTTTTTTTTACAGAAATGTTAGTATACATTTTTTTTATGAAATAGTTTTTTAAGGTTTTAAACAAAATTAAAAGATTTAAAAGCTTTAATGTGCTTTTACAAATATTTAAACGACGAAAGTAGATAATATAACTTTAACTTTTAAAAGTATTCATCAAATTAAAACCTGATTTTGCCTTATTTTAAAAATATGCCTGAAAAAACCAAAATAAATTTTGATAATTGAAAATCATCTTATTTTATTTCTTAAGTAAATATGTTTTTATTAAATGCATTAGTATGACTGGAAAGTCCTGGTAAGTACTGGAAAGTCAGACTCCGCAAAAAGATAACTAAATTATGTCAAAGTCATTGCCGTATCATCGCAAACATTATCTGCGAAAAAAGTACTTACATTAAAAAAAAATGCTTTCAGAAATAAATTAAAGAAATCCTTTAAATTATTTAAAGACTTTAATATGCTTTTACAAATATTTTAAGAGCATAATCGGATATTTTAATGAAACGTTCAAAGAGTCATTCATTTGGAATTTGTGATGGAATTTGTGTTTTTGAATGGCAACATTATTCGTTTGTTTACAACAGGTAATCTGATGTTTAATCTGTTATTTTTAATTTAAAACTTAAAACATTATAACTGGATATGATATACATGTTTTATACGAAAATATGCTGAACAGACATTATTTCAAGTAGAAGAAATTATCATTTAGTGGTCATGTGTGAGCATATCTTTTTCAGTAAGCCTAACATGGCGTTTAACTACGGTCGACTCGCAGACCAGAGTGGTACAGCCCGGTACCGTTACAGACACTTTCTCGCCTTTGGATTTTATTATAAGTAAGATATATGGATATAAAAGAGCTCTCTTTTTTTTCTTCAAATCTTTTCATGTTGATATATTTCTTTTCCTAAATGTTGATACTCAAAATTTTTTTGATAAAGAAGAAAAAAAAAAGAATAAAATTTAAAAAAGATAATTTTTCGCTTAATTCATTTTATCTTGTTATTGTACTTTTTAAAATCCTTCTTTTATAGTTCAACTTGTTCTCATTGATAATTTTTGGAATAACACATATGCATTGCATAATCTTATGGCCTTTTTAAAGAAGTTTTTATTAATTATAATTCTTTTATCTGTTATATTCTTTTCATCCTCCCCCGCTATACTTATATAATACGGTCCTCATGATACATGTTTTTTTTTTTTTTTTTTTTTTTTTTTTTTTTTTTTTTTTTTTAACTACCACTACATAAACAAATGCTTATGTGAATATTTCTGTAACAAGATTTATTTTTTCTCGCACATTATTTTATATCTTCATGCTTATTTTATCTTTGGATTTTTATAATACTTTTCTGTACAAATAAAAATAATGCTAGTGTAATAACACATGGAAATCTAATGCCGTTTTTAATATATCGGCATTATTGATGCTAAAAATTTGGATGACATGCTACAAAATGCATTCTATTTTAAATTAAATGATAAGATGCGTACATTCTACAATCAAAGTATATAAATAATCATAAATTTATTTTTTTGTTATAAATATCTAACTATTTTGACATGAAAGAAAATATTTTTATAAAAATGTCCTTTCCGCAAATAAAAAATGAATATCGTGTTTCTCAACTTATAGACGTGAATACCACAGATAAAATTATGTATTTGAAGATAAAAGTTGCGATCAGTGTATGATTCATCATGGGTGAAAATAAAAAAAAAGTATTTTTAATGTTCAAATGTACACAGTGTCCATAATTAAAATACCCTATTTTAAGGTTGGATACAGAAAAAGTATTGTTCAGAAATTGCGAAATTTTGCGGAGGAAATAATGAAAGGATAAATATTTGTGTGAGCAAAAAAAAAAAAAAAAAAAAAACGATTGCAAAATTTGTAGCCAGAGGACATTATTAATGAATTACACATTTAGCATACATTTACGATAGTTTAAAAATTTTATTAAAACAAAACATGTCCAACAAAACAGCATTTCATGACATGTTCTTAACATTTCACAGACCAACTGTGCGGCCAACTGTGGAATATGCCATCTTACGATTCCAGATGGCAGCTGAATATGTTGGCCTTCATGTGGAACATGTTTTGTGGTAATAAAAATTACAAAATATCGTAAATGTATGCAAAATGTGTAATTCATTATAAAACGACTTCTGATGGCAAAATTATGAACAAACTTTTTTTTCTCCCCAAAACAATTCCCCATCCCTTTATAATGTCCTCCACAAAATTTCACAAATTTTTGAACAATAGTTTTGTCTGTAGGCAACTTTAGAGTACTGTCCTTTATTTCTGGACACAGTGTATTTAAAATGAAATTTCCTAATATTTACCTACTAAAATTAATTTACAATAATACCTGTAAGTAGCTTTCACTATTGAACTCTGTTCAAATTATTCATATGTATTAAATATGTCTCAAAATATAAGACTCTGTAATAAATATTTAACAAATATACATAAAAAGAACCAAGCATGTGTGTCCACGAGTCTTCTTTACTTAAAACAAATATTTTTTTATTAGCTATAAAACAGACATTTTTGTTATTATACTATTTAACTAAAAAAATTCTTTTCGTAATATTTAGTTTCCCCCAATTTTATAAAAAGTGTCAAATTTTTATATATCTTTATCACGGAAAGTAAACGTATTATTTACGTTCACGCAATCTTTAAATCAAGCTGTAAATTTCTACATCTTCCAAAAGAACTTTTTATGAAATGACGAAACATTATACACATGTAACACATTATTGAGATATATTTTCAGCGTTTGCTTCTATGATTATAGTTATTATTTTAATAAATTTATCAACTGCTCTGGTGGATATGTTAACGGAAACAATGTTTTTTTTTCGCAATGGTGAAAGATGTTTTAACTATTCTTTTTTTGAAATAATTTTCAAAGTAATCATTAATAATTGCTAGTTTCAGGATATTAGGATATCATTAGGCATTAAATTGTTTTAGATTTATAGTTTTGTTCTCAGATATCGTGTTTTGTAAAAAAAAAAGTTCGAACAGATGCTTTACACTCACGCAGAGATGTTTGGCGACTTTTTGGTTGGCGCGATTTTCAAGCCCGCGCCAAAACAAGAACTTAATACAATGGCTATGTCGCCATTAAATAAAAAAAATCCCCTAAATTTTGCGAATTTTTTCCTTTTTATAATCGATTTAAAAAAAAAAAAAAATGTGTGAGTGTATGACATCATAGCCAAAAAGTTTTATTTATGGGAATGTTTTGGACGGAATATCTATGGCATGTAAATCAAAATTTTCCAAAAAATTACATTAAAAATTCCATATATTTCGAAAATATGAATTTTGTTTGTAATATATGGGACTTGTGTATCTCCAGTTAATGAGTGTAATTTTGTTTTCCTCATCATTTTGTATTTGAAATTATTGTTAAGGAGATCGCTACATGCGAACATTTTTTAACATTGATAACAGATAGGATATGCGAATCACTTTTCCCCAAATTGACAAGGCACAATCGAAACTGGTTTTGTACAATATTTCTTCAACAGCAACACTTGTTTAACTTTAGTTTATGAAATCAAGAAATTATCTGTGGCAGTGAAGACAACAAACGACTAAAAAAAATCACTAAAGACGCAACAGATTTAAAAGTTGCTAACGATTGTTCCTTGATAATACCAAATAATATGTGATATGACAGAGCAACTTTTCGAGAACGTGACAAAATATAAAGAAACAAAATTGTTAAAATATTGTTGTACGACTATTTCAAAGAAATGTTAGAAATTCCTGTTATTAAAGTTTAATTATTTATATAAGTAAAACAATTTCTTTAAGTATTCTGTTTGTCCGAGTAATTTCTTTCTTTTGTATTAACAAATCGTCATAAACTTAGTTTTTTGTTAAAATAGTTAAATCAAAGAAAAATGTTGCTTCTTTTAGCAGAACTTTTGTAACCAATTTAAACTCTGTCAAAATTTAGCTGGATCTATTCTAAGTAATATGTCTTTATATTTAGTGAGTTCATATTTGGATAACAGCAAGGAGATATCTATTTAACTATATGGATTTATTATACATATTTACAAGTCGGTCCAGAGACCCGATGCTTAGAACATCCCGGCTTACTCTGCCTCAGTACATATTTACAAGAAGTCGGTCCAGAGAACCGATGCTTAGAACATCCCGGCTTACTCTGCCAATACATCTCGTATCAAACACTCTTTTGCAAGAGATAATCAAATGCTGGACTTGTAGCGCCATCTCTGATTACAGATTAATACTAATCATTGAGATATGACACTAAGCAATATATTATTTTACACCATTCAAAGGTTTCATATTTAAATTCGGATTTCCTTGTAAGATCGCATAAACGTGAGCCCTGTACATCTATTCATCACTACTTTTATAAATCCAAAAAAATTTAAGTTTACAAAGTAAATATATAAGAAAAATAAATGTTTACATTGTGTACCTAATAAGTAGAAATATATTACGCTTATTTAATTAATTATGATTAATAATAAAAATAATTAATAATAATTAATAATTATTATCAATAACAAAAATTATAATAACTGTAAGATCAGGAATATTGTAGTATCATAAAAATATACCAATCAATCTAAAAATGAATTAGATATTTTAAATTTGTAACATTCGCTCTATTACAAATTAGAAGAAATGTGACACAATTTGCAGTAAGCAAAAAAGTTCTTTTTGTGAATTTAACATTAAACTGCGATGTCATATATATATTTTTTGAAATATTATTAGAATAAGCTATTATTTGTTAATATAAACTAAATTTCACCTCCCTCCCCCCCCCAAAAAAAAAAAAAGTTTAGAATTTCCAATTTTATTACATGTTTCATGAACGTAAAAGTGTCTAAAATGCGACAGCTAAAAACCCAATGCATTCCCTTGACTGTTATATGATTTTGTTCTTGTTTATTTTACAACATACAGGAAATTAAAACAGCATTTTTTGTGTATTCCTAAACATTTTTAAATCGTTAATATTATTCATTTATTTTAACACGAGTAGTTAAAAAATGCATTATAATTTAATTTTTTTTTTGTATGGTATTTACAACATTAATTTTCTTTTCGAAAATCATCATCATATATACATCTTATATATACATATTTATCTTTAATTTCAATTAAATCTGAAAATTAATTTCTTAAAAATTTAATTCCTAGTAAATATATTTTTGTACATATTGTACATTCTTCAAATTAATTTATATATACATACAAAGAAATACAAATATAAAAGAAGTATTAAGAAGCGTTAATATATAAATATATGTGGGACGATACAAGTGTTGTTCACGAATACAAGATGAGGTAACATGGTTTAGCTGAATGACAATGAACTGAAAATATCAGATAAATGTACGCTGTTATCCAGGTAGTACGAAAGTACTGGTCGCAATGATGTTTGACGTTTTGATCGCTGAAACATTGATAGACACTATTTATAGATACTATTCATGTTATTGCATAACTCAAAGCCATGATGTATAAATAGGCAGTCTAAACGTGGTCCATGTCGTATAGGAGAAATTCATAGATCACAACATGGGACTTTCCTTCAAAAAACAGTCGACGTTGTCTTCAAATCTGTATTAGACGACAGAAATCCAACATCGGATAGGGGACTTCCTCTTTTTCATAGTTAAAATGAGATGAATTCAAAATACTAACATTTTCAAAAAAAAAAAAAAAAAAATAAGCGTAAGAACTAGCAAAGCAACTAGCAAAAAGGCAAGCTATCATCGTTATGGCATATTTCCACGACCCTGAAAATTGCGTTTTCAGAGGGGAGAAGGACAATAAAGTGACCTCCTGAACCAGTGTAGTCTGTTTTATTGATACTGTGTACGGTAACACAATTCCTCAAATTGTCCGTACGCAAAAGGTTCTAAACCAATGGAAAAACGCGCCGGGGTTCTCTGATAGCGGCAGACAAAATAGAGGAGTGTGCTGCCCTGTATCGCGTGCAAGATCACTTTGAAGCGTCTCCCCGAAGGGTAAAAAAAAGGCTTATTAATCACATGGAATATTCTAAATTGCAAGGTATTTTGTGATGGAAAAAAAGTTACAAAGCGGAAAAAATCCAGCACCAAAGATGCAAAAGGGTCGAAAATTGCAAACGGCCGTAAACTATAATGCCTATAAAATGTGATGAAACAGACAAACATTTTCGAGTGTGATGCGCAATTAAAAAAAAAATGTGTATATGATCATTTGTCCAAATACTTCAAAGAAATATCAGATATTGCTTTAGTTAAAGTTAAATTATATAAGCGGAAAAATATCTTTACATATTTTAATTGTCGAGAGTAACATATTCTTTTGTATTAACAAATCGTCATTAACTATTTTTTTTTTCAAAAAGTTCACCTTACACTATACACCGCAAGTTCCCAAATAGGACATGGCCCTTTCAAATTCTACCTCCAAAAATGTGGGTCTCCAGGATCTAATAGATGTGAGTGTGGATAATTTGAATTCCCCCTTCCACATCTATCACGAATGCACACTCATTGCCCACTGGACACATCAAACATCCGGTCACACCCCCTAAGAGATTGCTAAACAGCATTCAAACAAGACCTACACTTCTAAACAATCTCAATCACATCCACCAACAGCTTGCACACATCTTCAACTTGACAAGCTACTTAGTACCCAAAACAACTCACATTTCCTGGTATGGCATCGCCCCTTGTCGCAAGTGGATTTTCATCTGACTGGCCCACAGTGCCGAAGAGCATGCCACAAAGCATGTCTCTGGTGCGCAAATCGACATGGATACCTCACTGCCCACTGTCGCAAGGAAGATATGTTCTCCGGCAGAAAGGGTGTTTACCACAATCAACAGGCTCAATCTATTTCTCTTTAACGGAAAATACCTGTCCGGGTGTATATTTTATTTTTAAGACTTTAATAAAAGGTACCGGGAGCGACATCTATGCTCTGCAGACTTGTTCTAATCTTTTCAACAGTCACTCACAGGCTATGAAAATTACTAAATTAGGAAAAAGTTGCTTTTTTAGAACAATAATTTTATCCAATTTAGTTTCTGTCAAAATTGAATTCAATTTGTTCTGCTCTAGAGATTAACGTACACCATTCAAGTATTTATATCGTTTACTCAAGTATTTACATCGTCAGTTTGCATGGACGAAAAGAAAAAGTCCTTTAGAATTCCGTACTAACATGAGTATACTGTATATATGTTCTTATCTATCTTTTTTTTATGAATGCAAATTATTTAAAGTTTACAAAATAAATTTATATATATATATATAAATTGAAATAAATAAAATGAGATATTTTATTTTGCCTATGTATAAATTGGAATAGTCTATACTTATTTAACAATTATTATCAATAACACAATTGATAATAATAACAAAATAAATAATATTGTAGTATCATAAAAAGATACAAGTAAATAAAAATCAGATTTATTTTTTTATTATTATTTGTAACATACGCGGAATTGGATATTAGAAAAAAAAAATGTACAGTGAACGAAAAAGTTCGGTTCAGTTATTTTTCTCAAATCAACATTAAAATGCGATTACAAACATATTTTTGATGTAAAAATTAATATAAAATATTTTTTTTAAACGATCTATTAACTTTTGACTAAAATAATTTCTTACCTGATAAAAAATGTTTATTTCAGAACATTCAATTTTATTATGTGTTTGACGAAAGAAAAAAAAATCTCGAAAATGTGACAGCGAAAAATCCAATGCATTCTGACATTTTAATATTTTTTCTAGATTTTTTTATAACATACAGGAAATTAAAACAGCAATTTTTATGCATTCCAAAACGTTTTTAAAATGTTAATATTATTTATTTTTTCAACATGTGAAATTAAAAAACGCATTCTACTGTAATGACTTTTTCGTAAGTTATCTTCAATTTTAAATTTATTTTCGAATGTCATGTTGTCTAAAGTTTCGTTTAACTTTAATTTCAATTAAATCTAAAAATACTAATATATTAAAGCTGTTAAAATTCTGCAGCAAACTTTGAAATAATATTTATAACAATCCTTTTATAATGTTATAATTGAAATACAACAAAAAACAGTATTTTTAGAAAAAGGTTAAAAAAACCTAATTTATCTATATTCTAATCAATAATAATGCTTCATAATAAGATCAAATAACTGTTATCTATAAAAACGATTTAGTAACTATTTGCTGCCGATTTTTAACAGTGTACATTTTAATACATATTATGGGTTATTGATACAAATTAATTTTACACGGTTACATATACACAGGAATGCAAACAAAAGGAAACTCCAAAAGTATTTACAAAAAAATAGATATAACACTGATTTAAATAAAAAATATAATATAATGAGTACATTTTGATTGCTGTTAATTATGCGTATAAATACAACAATGACATTAGAAAATTATGTTTTTATCCCTTTATTGTAAAAGTATAGATTTTTTTTAAAGAGTATTTTCTCTAATAATTCCAGTGTGTGTCAGTTACAAAATATTAAAATTTTAAAACATGTACCCTTCGTTTTGCAATTCAAAAACGACATAACTATCTCGTTTAAATCTCGTTTCTCACTAAAATATCTTTTCTTAATGTAATAAAAATTATTTTTATGATGAGCCTCAAGAAACACGTTTCCGTTCCCTGTATTAAAATTGTAAACAACTAATACAGGAATTGAATATCTGAATTATGAACATTTTTATTCCAGATGTAAACATACACAGTATGTGTTTACTCGAGGTTTTCCAAAACAGTTACTATCATTTTTGGATAAAGGCGCATCAGATTTATTAGTGGTTTATTTTTATTACAAAAATTGTAAAGTATTAGATATTTATTTCAGAAGAGAATGATAATTTTTATTTAGTGCAGCATTTTTTTTCAGACGACCATGCGATTAAGATAGAAAAATCGCGATTAGTGCACAAAGTACGGAAAGTCTTTCCATTTTTTCTAGCACACCGTTCCTAATTGTTAAGAAAATAAAACAGATCTGATAAGAAATGACCCTACTGAGGCAATAATGGTAAAAAAATATTCTATTATGCAGAATTGAACTTATATTTGGCTTAATTACCGATCTTTTTTATTTTTATTTGATTGTCCCTTATTAAATTAGCTCTCATGTTAATGTTAATGGAACGTCCAGCAACTTTTATTTAAAAAGTTTAAAATGAAGCAGTAATGCAGGGCATGAAATTTCAGTTGAAAAGGTACTCGCCACTATTTTACATTCATTCAGACAGTAACATCGGCCACCTCACCTGCCCAGTCAATGCACTATTTATGACAAATTGAATTGAAATTGACCATTGTTAGAAGGAGCTGTCTGTTAAATCCAGAATATTTTACATTCATGAAAATATGAACAATTTTTAAAATGTTAAAAATTCGGGAGAAAGCGAATAATTTTTACCTTGTTTCAAACAGCTAAGATTAGGTAGCGAAACCTGATTCACTTCGCGCATGAGTGAAGAGCGATCAGATTTGGCCTCGGAAGCGAAAAAAGCAGCCTTGGCACTTGCGCGGTGCGTAAGCGGGGGAACGAAAGCAGACGGGGAAAGTTCCTTCCTCTGTAGGACAGAAATGGAAGTGGGTGACGCCACATTTTTTTCTTTTTTTGGAAGATAAATGCCATCGCTTGATTTTAAAATACTTCCGTGTGTCGCTAGATTGAGGCGCGATATTCTGAGCGTATACAGTTTGATTTGAAGAACAAGATTTCAAAAGACGAAACTTACTTGCCAACCTTAAATATTTGCGTCCCATTGGCGAGCTGGCGAGCGGAAATTTCGTGCCCTGCAGTAATGTGTAATTTAAAAAAATAATACATCAAAAACATTATCGTACACTGTTAAAAATGTGCAGCAATCTGTCCAGTCATTTGACCGTTTTTATAGATAACGGTTACATAACTGTCATTTAACTTCATTCCGACCATATTATTGCCTATATTATGATCAGATTAAAGTTAAATGACAATTATGTAACCATTTTCTATAAAAACGGTCAAATAACTGCACAGTTTGTTGCAAATTTTTAACAGTGTAGTACATTATTATGTTGTCTATTTATACAAACTGGGATTTTAGAAGGTTGGTTATGGGTTAATTATAGTCTTTCGAGTACATTCAACGAGTAATATTAGAAAATAAATTGCCCTTTCATTTTAGGAGAAAATACCATGTTAGATAGAATCTTCACATAAAATCACGCGTCAGTAACAAAAGAAAAAAAAAACATTGCTACTGATATTTGTTCCAAGATAACAGAAAATAACTTTTACGTGATGTTTTCCACCAAATATTGAAGAAAAGTTTAATAAAATATTTAATAAACATTAAAGTATCTGACTACGTTTAAAACGTGGTTTTCGACCAAAATTGTCAAAACGATTTTATTGCATTTTATTAAAGCCCAACTTTTTACCTTTCCAGAATTCCTGTAATTATTTTTATTGAACGTTAAATAGAACCGGAGTTGTAGCAGTTTTTAAACTACTCAACAGCTGTCACTCAAACTGGACGTACTGTTTAAAGGACCGGAAGTACTATTTAAAGGTAGCAACTGGGAAAGGAGAGGCAAAAATAATCAGAAAATAAACGAAGAAATCTAGAAATAAACAAAGGCTCAGTACTTGAAAAAAAGAGTATGTCTCATAAAACAGTGAAGTTTAGATACATATTAAAATGTAAATTCTTGTAGTAAAACATAAATCTAAATTTTAAATGCATTTTTTGTAATATGTAATTTTTGGTGGAAATTTCATACGCAACATATGATTTCTATGAAAAGTTATTTGAATATCACTATGAAATTTAAATTGCATGTTGTTTACGCTATTGTGAAGGCAAAGAACTAAAGATTTAATTTTGGAATATATGTATATTTTTTGTTATGGATGTTTTCGTGGAATGACATCGATTAATTTTATGAAAATCAGCATGTAAAAAGGTGCGAGATGCTATAAGTTTTGAAACATTTAAAATATCTCTTAGATTTTAGTTCATTGCCTTTACCAATGTCATAAGTATGAAGTGTAAATAAGAAATTAAGATACATACAAAATAATTTTCTGTAGGGCGTTTTGCGTATTGGGCAAAATTTCACTAAATTTTACCACAAAATCCCTTATTTACCAAAATGTCATCAATGAATGAAATATTGTTTGCTTTTTTTCATAGTTTCTAGTCCTAATCTTAATAAAAAAATAAGTTCAAAAAATAATTAAATAGCTTTTTGGGAAAAAATTACTCCGTACGTAGTCAGGCACCTTAAAATGACATAGAAATAATGTTTTAGATAATGTAAAGGAAAAATAAATGCTGACGATATTGTTTAATAATTAAGTATTCTTTCCAATACTTTTTTTTTATTATTACATTATGTTTTAATTAACATGTAGTACATTTTAATAAGATTTTCAAACTTTCAAATTTTTATTAGATGAATGTCTTATATTAAAAAAAAAATGAATATATCGGCCCCTTTCCGCCAAATTATCGTTCGCAACAATATGTTGATTTTCCAGGAAATAGATTTTAAAATTTTATTTATTATTGTTTTCACAGAGCTTCTTCATATTTATTTATTTATAATTTCCTAAATGTATACCCAACTTGCTGCAAGAATGTCTCTTCAGTTAGAATAACGAAAAATAAAATAAAAAAGGTATTTTGTGAAGAAAAAGTATCAGTTATAATTGTTTGGCACGATTGTTTGGAATTTCACGATAATCTCAATTTGAAACATGTATCTTATGAGGCTTTTAAAGTCAATTCTGTCATGTTAAAATTTCAAAATGTTTTATTTTGAAAATTTCAAAATGTATTTGTTGTATAAATGTGTGTGTCTCAAAATTTCACTGACTGATCCTATAGACAAAAAATTAAGAACTGAAATGAAAATTTTTACATATGTTTATTCGAAATAATCCTCGCTGGACTCAATACACTTTTTGCATCGAATGTAATAGCCATAAAAAAACTTCTGGAAGTCCGCATTTGAAATTTCCGTAGATGGTCCACTTTAGGTGCAATTTCAACTTGGGGAACACGGAATATTCACAGGAGATAAATCTGGGGAGTAAGGAGGATGATTGATTACGACGACCCATTTTGAATTTGGAACTCCCGCACTATGAACGAAGTGTGTGCTAGTACGTTGTCGTTAAAGAGCGACTAATGGCTTTGCTGTCGGTACCGAATACGAACCGAATCTGCGTACTCGGGCCATGAAACATTTCAACAGTTCAAATTGCTATATCCAATAAAAGCAGTACCTTCAATGTTACATTCGTTAGGTGTGCAACCTTCGCCAACTCCGACATAATCACGTTACTTTGTTACAACAAATAGGATGCACTTAGCTTCATACAACAGATATCAACGTGAAATTGTACAGCTTTACAAGATGAAGTGTAGTCGTGTTTTCTACATCACCTTCGGATACGTAGCGGCATCTTTTATAACACAAAATTTAAACAGTCTGGGAAATTTTGGGACGGAATGTGTATAGTACATACTAAAACACTATTTGCTGTTTTGCGTTATCGTTAAATTAAATATATAAAATGTGTACTTAAAAATTGTCACTATAAATAACTATTTTCCGATGTTTAGTGTGGGAAAAATTAAAATTACAGATATTCCTTGGTCGTAACGCAGATTCACTCAATATTGTTACAGACAATTTTGTGAAACTTTAACAAAACATAACCAATCACACCAAGTTATTTTTTAAAACTTTTTCTAAATTATTACAAAAAATGTATTTACAATTTTACCAATTGAACATTAAAATCTTAATATTATTTTTTAATTCATTATTTAATCTATATTATTTGTTTCCCAATTTTGTTTCTTCTTCTACACTGGCTAGAACTTGAAACAGGTTTTATTTTCTTTAATCATGTTTAAATATTTTATTCTTTAAACTCTAATGATAAATTTCATCTACATAAATTTGAATTCTATAAATAGCTTTAAACTTTTATCAAAGTTTATCTACTATCTCAGATAAACACAATAACAAGGAAATAAGAGAAACACAGAAAATAACTATTTAGTAATATTTTATGTAATGATTGTGTATTGCATAATTCCGTATTTTATCTCATGGGAAAATCTTTTCTGCGAGTAAGCGGAAATATAATGATATCGTTGTACATATGTTATATAACATTTATGATAATTTATACTTGTGCAGAAATATGTTTTCTGGATAGGGAGAAAATATATTTTAATATTAATTTTCTTTTACTGACTTTTATGCAGAAATATAAAGTATTATACATATAATGTATGTGAGATAAAAAAAATAAACAAACCACGAATTAAAATACCATTTAACATTTTGCATACTAACACATTTAAAACTATTTAAAGAATTATCTTTAACTATCGTATAAGCTATATATCCATATAATATTTTAACATTTAAATTTCTAAAACTATAGCCCGGTATTGTATATTTGACCTTTCATAATTAACATATTTTTAGACTAATTTATCACAATATATATCCATAAAAAGAATATCGGCAATTTGCAAAAAATTACAAAATTATGAAATTTTACGTTTTGTTTTGCTTAAAATGTATTTGTAGACAACTTTATTGTATTCTAGAAAAGTTACATACATATCCAATAAATATAAAATGTTAAAATTCATTTTTACTGCATGAATGTCACTTTATATGTATCATAGTTGCAATCCGATTGTGTTTTTCTCAATGTATCAATATGTTCAAAACTTCAACTGTATCATTTAGTTTTCCATTGTCTTGCTATTTTTTTACCATCCATAAGAGGCGATTTTTAAAAGTAGGGATCTAATTTTCAGTCAGAAAAATAGCTTTTTAAATAAAAATTATACGTCCATGTTACTTTTTATGTATTTTTAGATACATTATGTATTTTTTACACATTATGTATTTTTATTATTACACATTATGTATTTTTACATACATTTTTACATGCAGTTCCTACAAGATATGTATAGCTGTCAACTTTTACGAATTTAATTATTATTACTTTTTAATTCTTAAATTTGCCTTATTTCAGCATAGAATATCTACGATTAAATAAGGGAAAATTTTCTTTTTTAAAATAGTGGTAACATAGAAAAATAAAATTGGCAGATATAGGTAAAAATAAAATTAAAACACTTTGTATAATAATGCGAATGGGAAAAGAAGAAAAAAAATGTAGTAAAGTAAACGTCTCATTACCTTTCGAATGTATACATTTGTCACATTAATATCCTTTGCTCAAAAATACATAGTTGCCAGCCTCCCGATTTTTTTTCATACCTGTATTTTTCTGTAAAAATATTGGTTTTATATAATCGTACAATTTCTGCAATTTAATAAAGCGAAAATTTCTATACGATTTTACTGGTACGAAAAAAATCGGGAGGTTGGCAGCTATGAAAATACAATAACCTGACTAAAACTTTAGAAATGAATATTAGTTATTTTTCTGCATTACATAATCAGTTATGTTAAAATAAATAACCACATTTTCATAATATTTATAAAAGAATAAAAAAACGCTGACTTATGAATTGTAAACAAAAAATATTAAAATATTTACTTGCAGTTAGCTCTTCTCTGTGTATTATTTTATTAAAAATATGTTCTTCTTCTGAAATTAAAGCCCATTTTATAATTCATTTCATTCTCGTGTAATCCGAATTAAACAAAATTTAGAGCGTATTTTCATTAAAACTTTTAGTTTTTAATTTAATGTATAAAATTTAATTATTGGAAGTGAAGCTATTTATCTCGGAACACAAAACGGTAAATTTTCTAATGGCTATAATGAAGTTGCAGGAAAATTGTATGACAAATTTGAATTTAAAAAAAAAATGACATTTTATATATTATTTCAAAACTTTTGTAAGTTTTTTTCTTTTTTATATTTTATTCTAGATTAAAATTATAAACTGAAAAAAGCTTAATTGAAATTAAACAAAATATTTTCTATTAAAGTAATTATCATTAAAATTATTTTATTGTTATTCTCAATAAATAAATATTTTTATAAAATTAATTTTCTGACTGCACATTTCGATATAAAAAATATAATATGCAAACAAATACTTATAACGATACCTTTAATTAAAAGAAATCGACAACAGCGATAAATAAATTATTCCTTTATCGTTTAACATGATAAAAACAAAGAGCTTTCCATTAATGCATTTAAAGTATTTTTAAAATATGATTTCGTAGTTACATTTTCGTTATGATTAATAGTTTTTAATTAATTTAGCTTTGTTGGTTGTAAAAACTTGCATTCATTATTTTCCAAAATAAATCAATTTTTGTTTTTAATTCATTAAAAGCTAGAGTTAAAGAGCTTTAAAAACAAATTTCCAATTTTAATCAGGGAAATGATTATAAGAAGAGAAATAGTTGCTTGATGTATAGTGGATTAATGTGGAAGATTTTAATTATTTAATGTATAAATTAACACGTCCTAAAAAGGAAAGAAATCGAAAACTTTTTTTTTCGTTTTAAAGGAATCTATTTTCTTTAATATCATTGATTGTATTAAAGAAAGTTTAATTTCACTTGTAGGTATATGTCGAGTTATTGTGTAATATATATTTTTTCTACTGTTAACAGTATTGAGAATAATAAAGTTGTGTATTTTTTTATTTTAAAATAAATGTTGAAATATCCCAGCTAAAATTGAGCTGCAGTGAAACTACAAAAAAAAATGCAGTTGGAAAACTGCGGTGATTTGGCACAAATCCCTGCAGTTTTTTTGAAGTCGACATAACTACAAATTTACTGCAGTAAATTTATAGTTATGTCGACTTCAAAAAAACTGTAGGGATTTGTGCCAAATCACCGCAGACTTCCAACTGCATTTTAACTACACACTTAC
Source organism: Maratus michaelseni (assembly GCA_963931845.1). NCBI lineage: Eukaryota > Metazoa > Arthropoda > Arachnida > Araneae > Salticidae > Maratus > Maratus michaelseni. The sequence continues at coordinate 435,497,349 of OZ007587.1, read as the reverse complement.
TGCAGTAACTGTGTAGTTATGTCGACTTCAAAAAAACTGCAATGATTTGTGACAAGTCACTGCGGTCTTTCAACTGCATTTTTTTGCAGTTTCACTGCAGCCTTTTAGAAATTTATTACAAAATATGTATATATATAAAATATTAATTTTTTTGTATGAAAAAATCAGCACTAAAATCTAATTAAATATTTATTTTTCATATCTCAATTTATATGCAATCTGTGCATAAAATATATCATGCATACAACGATTAATCATCACTGAAAAATATTTTTTGATCATGGCTGACTTATTTAATTATTATGGTTACCTTTTGAAAAATGAAAGAATTCAAGAAATTGTATGAACGACTTTACTCAAAATAATAATATTGAAAGATGAGTGAAGTATTCATAATAATCATAGTACTTCAATCTTCAAGCAATGATTTTTTATGGTATTGAATTGTTTTTATTTTTTCAATAGTTTCATTACTGGGCAATTTCTTTGAAATCAAGGATACACGGTTATTGGCTAAAAAATAAAATCTTACATTTAAAATTTTGTAATAAAAAGTGCAATTTTATAAATAAATTCAATGTGAAGAAGAAAATTGATAATGTGTATTTAGTAATTCCATTGCAACAATAAAAATTGCAATTAAAAATAATTGTATATTAATTTTAAAAAATTAAATTATAATTCTTTATATAATGGCATATCTTTTCAATTCTCTACAGAATTTTCAAATTGATAAAGCAAATAGATGCACAAGAATTTAAATCAGAGTGGATGTCGGATTCCACTTCTCCGTCCACACAACTTCGAAATAAATCCGGTCTTTTGATATGCTGCCACCACCGATATGAATACGTGATATCGGGCACGATACTTGATGTATATTCAAGAAAAACCTAACTCTTTCAATTAAAGTTAAAGTAACAATTTATTAACAATATTTACACTTAAACTCGGATGTAAATCATCCGGTTTAACACTAAATCAAAACAATTACAGAAAACGCTCTACGTGTACCGTTAGACTACGCCAATTCATTCCGCACTGAGATTTCTATTCATCTCACGCCCGCTCTCTCTTTCTTTCGAGAGATCCCGTTAAACACACGTGGCTCAGATCGTCAGCTCCCAACGACCTTCTTCCTTCACTACCACGTTCGAACTATCTTTCTCTCTCTCGTAAACTCCAGAGCACCCTCCTTTCTACAGGGTCCTTGACAACCCTTCCTCCCTCTTGACGGATATGTCTTCCTAAATAAAAGGGTGCAATAGCTTTCTTATCTATGAAAGACCACATTGCAATGGAAATACTTCTTTCATTCTGTTCCACCTTCCTTCCACTCATATTCTGAGTCGCTCCCCTTCGGATTAAGATTCTTCTTAAACCAGCCTCTAACGGTACACAATAGATACATATACAATACATACAATATGCTAATCCCTTAAGAATAGCTTTCAACTCTTGCAGCTGTGAGAGAAGCTGACAGTGGACATAACTTTTTCTTTGTCCATTGTAATTTTGTTACCCAAGCATTTAAACATTTTTATAAAATATCCTTGTTTTTTTAATTGCTGTAACTGTTTGATTATTCAATATGTACTTACTGCCCCCCCCCAAAAAAAAAAATGATTTTCCTTGTAGCTTGTGAGAATATATATTACGAAGCTTGCGAGAATATATATATTGTGCGAAAGGGATTACAAATTTTTAATCTCATAAGCAATTCATAATGAAGTCTATTGTGGCAGATTTAGATGATAATTTTAAATATTAAATGTAGGGGAGACTGGTACACAGTGGACCACTTTTTCAGTTAAATTTTTTTTTTCTCTTTAATGGACAAACCGATCTGCATAAAAAATATTTTTGAATATTCCTTAAACCTTTATACATTTATCATAACATAGTTTTCAATATATTTTTCAAAAGAAATTTTTTTATATGCATCAGTAAAGTGGACCACAGTGGACCGCTATTAGGTATTATCTGAAATATACAATATAAGTCTATTTTTCATTAATCTAAGTCTTTTTTATTTTCCCTTTACCCACAAAATAACATAGTAATATAAATTTACGAGTAACATTTTGAAACAAAAACAAAATGAATTATATTTTGAAAATAATAACAGATTAATACAGGAACAATTGCAATTTGAAGTTATTACTTAAGTACAAAACAATCAGCGCACATTAAAATTTGCAAATGAAATTCCAAAATACTTATGAGTATGATTGAGCCTGGAACTTTCCTGAAATACTTTTGGGTCTGGGAGCAATATTATGAAATCATTGACATCAACAATAGATTCATCTACAGTTTCGGGAAAAATAAACTGATTTCCATTCAATTTGCATCTCATGAATCTTACTTGAATAGAATAATCACCAATTTAGACTACAGTTATATTTATCAAAGGCAGTAAATACAAAACAAAATATTTCTTACTATATTAAATAAATTGACATTTTTCTTTGTTTACTTTATTTTACAGTTAAATAACTACTTTTAAACAATATTTCTTTATAGTAAATAAGCAATTATTAAATATTTTGAACATTCTGCATTACAGGAGCAGAGAGGATTGTGTACCACTGTGCCCCAGGAGTGGGTGGTCCACTGTGACCCATGTTGAAGTTCAATAAATAATCATATTAATATTGTTTATAGCTTCCTTTTAAACATATTAACTTTAAAGTTAAACAAAAACAAGTATCTTAGCTTTACAAAAAAGCTGTTTTATCTTATTTATCTACAACCTTTAATTACTAAAAAAATTGAAATGTGATGAAAAATTTTACTTTTAGAAGCTCAAAACAACCAATCAGGATAAAATAGTTCAATCTGAGCTAAACATATTTTCTGAAGGCTATAAATAATCAGTGCAGTGCTGTTGTCTACTAGGATATAAGAGAAGCTTTTAAAAAGTTTAAATACATAAAATATTAGGGGGTGGTCCACTGTGCCCATAGGTCCAGTGTGTACCGGTCTCCCCTACACGAAATTTAAATGCAAAAATTAATTTTAATTTCAACTAATTTTTCCACAATGTGAATTTCAAATTTGATTATTTTTGCATCTCTTAAAGAAAGTATCTATATGTGTATTGAATATTTATGTAATTTTGAATATATAAAATAAATTATATGAAAGGATACATACATATATGTAAATTTCTAAATTATATACCATTTACTATGAAATAAAATGTATTACATATGTTACAGCTAATAAAAAATAACTGCATAAAATTCATATTAAAAGCAAAACAAATATATGCTTTTCTGTTTTTCTAAAAAAATGCTAAAATTTACAAAAATTACTCTTACCTGCGTCCTGATTTGTCCTTCCAATTTTATCTTGTATACAATTATGGTGCAAATAAGATTTAAATTAAAAAAAAACATTTTATTAACATTTGATGTTTATGCTTTATAATTTACATCGTATTTAAATACCAAATGTATTTACAAATTCTTCTCACATCTCACAGCCTTTGCTGCCGAATTTAGCTTGTTTCGAATAGTGGCACGTACAAGTGATACATTTACAAAAAACTTGCAGGCAACATGTCCCTGAATATCCATTATCCTGGATCCCATTATCAGAGGAGACCGCGAAAACACTTATATAAATGCAAATATATGCAATTATCCGTTACCGGATTAAGCAGGTACATTAACCTAACATTAACTCCGCATACATTAACTGAAAAAAAAAACCCTGGATGCATGAAACTCACCATGCAGCAATCTCTAGAATGCATAAAATTCATTCAAACAGCAGTTAGTAACATATATATGTATGCTTCGCATACATTAACTGAAAATAAAAAAGAACGTGGATGTATGAAACTCACTATGCAGCAATCTTGAGAATGCATGAAATTCATTCAAACAGCAGTTAGTAACATATATATATATATATATATATATATATATATGTACGCTTCGCCTACAATAACTCCCCCCCCCAAAAAAAAAACAAAAAAACAAAAAAAAAACACTCCTGGATGCACGAAACTCACAATGCAGCAATCTCTAGAATGCATGAAATTCATTCAAACAGCGGTTACTAGCTTATATACACTGCTCAAAACAATTAAAGGATATTTGAAGTTTTATATAAAATAAAGATATAAACGAAATTTTTTTTGCCGAAAATAGAAGAAGAGAATCAGAAATGCAAATTTTTCTGGTTTTCAAACAGTGGAGTATGCAAATTTTGAGTTCGACGTCAAAAACGTCGCTTCAGCGGCAGCGAATGAAATTTGACTTCCAACTGGATAAAAGAGAATGAAGACAAGGATGATCGGCATTCAGTGATTGCTTTGTTTCGATGAGTACCATGTCTCAGCGAAGTCATTTGACAGATTCAGAAGCTTGGAGAATTGTTGGTAGGTTAGAAGAGGGCCAAACTCAAGCCGAAGTAGCGAAAGCCATTGGAGTGTCACAAAGTGTCATTTCCAGGATCTGGAACCGTTTTTTGGAGAATGGATGTGCAGGCCGAAGACCAGGGCAAGGTCGTAGACGGGCAACAACGCCCAATGAAGATCGGTATTTAGCGTTAACAGCTCGGAGACACCGAAACATGAACGCTACTCTTCTCCAACAACACCTTCGCTCGGCTACAGGCACCACGATTTCAACACAGACTGTCCGAAACCGGCTCCATGCTGTAGGTCTGTATGCTCGCCGACCGATGGTATGTGTTAGATTAACATCAAGGCATCGTCGCGACCGCAGGGAGTGGGCAACCGAGCATGTCAACTGGAGGAGAAATGAATGGAGCAATATTCTGTTTTTTGACGAGTCCCGTTTTTCTGTGCATCCGGATAATAGGCATATTTTCATCTGGAGGGACCGTGGCAGTAAGAATAATCCTGCGTTCGTGCACGAAAGTGTCAGATTTGGCGGTGGAGGAGTGTTGGTGTATGGTGGCATCTCCATTGATGGGCGCACTGACCTCTACATCATTCGAGATTGAGCTCTGACTGGTCGCCGATATAGGGATGAGATCCTCAGACCTATTGTAGTCCCTTATGCTGCAGCAATCGGAGATAACTTCATTTTAATGGACGATAACTGCAGGCCACATCGTGCAAACCTGGTGGAGGATTTCCTTTTCGAGGAAGGAATCGTTCGAATGGAATGGCCAGCGTGTTCTCCAGACATGAATCCAATCGAGCACGTTTGGGACGCTCTAGGAAGACGAGTTTCTGGCCGCCAACAACCCCCACAAACTCTCCAAGAACTGGAAAGAGCTCTTCTGGAAGAGTGGGGCAGAATACCCCAACTCGTCATTAATAGCCTCATTGAGTCCATGCCTCAAAGGTGTTCAACGTTGCTGGCCGCCCGTGGAAACCATACCCCCTACTGAAAATGATTTTCTTTGAAGAAAACACATTTTCTTATTCTTTTTTTCTCATATGCACAAATTGTGTTTTTTTCCTTTTGCACACAAATGCGCAATAAAATGCATTTTTTTCTGCCAAACATGTGTAATTTATTCTCATATAACCTACTATGTCTGTCGACCATGTATCAATCAGCTAAAAAGTTTCCCAGATACAAAATCCACCTAAAACTGCTATATCCTTTAATTGTTTTGAGCAGTGTATATATGTACACTTCACGCACATTAACCGAAAAAAAATCCCACAAATTGAATTTCGGAAGAAAAATTGCAAATTTCACCATTCAAGAGTGCAAAAATCCTGAATTTCATCGATAGTGCGTGTAAAATCATGAATTTTCTCAATCATGTGCGTAAAAATAATGAAGTTTGTCGATCATGCTCAGAAAAAGTAATGAATTTTGTCGATCGGCTACGTAAAAAAACTTCGCCATTCGGGAGTGTAAAAATCCTGAATTTCATCGATCAAATGCATAAAAATCACGAATCTCGTCGATCGGGCATGTAAAAGTCACGATTTTTAGCGACCGACTGCATAAAAATCAGGAATTTTATCGATCGGCGTGTAAAAATCATGTATTTTGTCGATTGGCTACGTAAAAATCAAATTTCGTCATTCGAGAGTGTAAAAATCTTGAATTTCGATGACCGATAGCGTAAAAAAATTGAATTTTGTCAATAGAATTCGTAAAAATCATGAATTTCGTCGATCGACCGCATAAAAATTATGAATTTTATCGATTGAGCGTGTAAAAATCATGTATTTTATCGACCGTGCACGTAAAAATCATGAATTTCGTCGATCGAACGTGTAAAAATCATGAATTTTATCGATAGCCGCATAAAAATCATAAATTTCGTCGATCGTGTGCGTAAAAATAATTAATTTTGTCGATCAGGCGCAGAAAAATAATGAATTTTGTCGATCGGCTATGTAAAAATCAAATTTCATCATTCGGGAGTGTAAAAATCATGAGCTTCGTCGATGGAACGCGTAAAAATCATGAATTTTATCGATCAGCGTGTAAAAATCATGTATTTCGTCGATTGGCTGCGTAAAAATCAAATTTCGTCATTCGAGAGTGTAAAAATCTTGAATTTCGTCGATCGTGTGCATAAAAATAATGAATTTCGTCGATCGGCAGGAGAGAAATAATGAATTTTGTCGATTGGCTACGTAAAAATCAAATTTCGTCATTTGGCAGTGTAAAAATCCTGAATTTCGTCGATCAAACGCATAAAAATCATGAATTTTATGGATTGCCGCGTAAAAATCATGAATTTCTTCGATTATGCACGGAAAATCGTAAATTTCTTCAAACGGGCACGTAAAAGCCATGAATTTCTTCGAACGGACGCATAAAAATTATGAATTTCGTAGAATGGACGCTGAAAAATCTTGAAATTTAGGAGAAAATGGTAATTGGGAAATCCTGCATTTGGCTTGTGCTTTCCACATTTTTAATAGCCAGTTTTTAAAGTTTAATCAACAACTGGCGACTCCTTATTTTCACCTTTAGGGGGGGATCATGAAAATTTTCACCCATTTTCGGGGGGGGGGGATCGCAAAATTAGTCGCTCAAGGATTGCCATGGAATGTGTTACCTGAAAGCAGAGGTGGTAAACAATGACAATGTTTTAATTGCCGTTTTACAACTTTAATCGCTATGTGGTGAATAGCCACTGCTAATTTTCACCTATAGCTAAATTTTAAACCTGTTTGCGTTTTACATGCAACTCTCGGCATTGAGCAATAAGTGACAGCGTTCGTCCATTATTTTCCGTAATTCGCTAACTTTGTTAATATAATAATTAACACCTTAATTCATTTTTTAAATGTTTATACATAGCCATAAGATAGCTAAAAATATGTACCGACAGACACTTCTTCAAAACTGGTTTCTCTTAAAAAAAATTAGATAAATTCAACGTATTTATAAAAGCCTTACTAGAAAAAATATTTCATAGGATATTTGTATTTTCAAAGTTTTGTTCATATTATCTTATTTTAAACTTTTCTTTAATTAATTTAGAGTTTGTTATTGTGAATTCAAATAACTCATATTTATTACAAAATTAAATTAAATATTTGAGCCTTTTATCGTTACAATGAAATTTATAATATTGTTTCTTGACTGTACTTAGCCTGTGTGTCAATATTAGTGTCAATCCAATTAATGGTTTCTCAAGGTTTTTACATATATTTTCAATTGCTTTTAATCAAAGTTTACAAATAATATACCAGGAGGAAAATAACTTTATAAAAATTATAATTTAATTTAAAGTAATGCTATTTTAAATATTGTCCTCTTGAATGATGATATGTTACATGAAATGTGATTAAAAACTTTTTCTTTTTTTTTCAAGATAGTTTGCCAAATTGGTATGTTACAGGTGTCAGTTAACATTTTTCAATTAATAACAAAATATTTGTTGCTATATTTTTATACTTGATAGCAGGGGTGTAAAAATCCAGTCGCCAATGGGTAGATTACTACCACTAAATTTTTAATATTCTTCGACTAATAAGAATACTGATAAAATTTAGGTGAAGTATAATAATAAAATTTAGCCGAAGAATACTAATAAAATTTAGTGGTGAGAATTGGCCCATTGACTCCTGGATTTTTACACCCCAGCTTGATAGCTTATTTTAAAATTTTGGCATTTTTTGCATTTTTTATTACAAAATAATGTAAAATTAATATAAGAAAAAACATCTAGTAACCAAAATTTATCAAATTATAAAGCATATATGACATTATAATAATACTATATGTGTTCAACATTTCGTGATTTATGTGGCCGAAAGTTATAGTCATATGATGCAAATAATATATATATAATGACGTATATAGCATTAATATGAGTGTTTGGTGTGTAATATATATATATTCATATATACGATGCATATGTAAGCTTGGCGATGATTTTGATAAAATCATAGCTGCAACCTTGGCATAATCGTAATTGTAGGGGCAACAAACTTTAAATTAACTCCATCGCTATTACAGTATTTAAAAAAAAATGCTAAAATAAGAGAATATGGACGACACATTGACAATACAAATCTCCTCCGAAATAATTTTTTTTGGTAAGACAACGTGGTACTTTATAAATACGTTGAATGTATCTAATTTTTTAATCTATCTAGATTTGTAGAAGTGTCTGTCGGTACATATTTTTAGCCATCTTATGGCTATATATAAACATTTAAAAAATTACGGCATTAATTATTATATTAACAAAGCTAGCGAATTACAGAAAATAATATACAAACGCTTGCACTTACCACTTACCGCCGTCGCCGTCAAAATGTAAACAGAACGATCAGAATTTGAGTTGAGTTGAGATGTAGCGTGTCTTCACATAGTCAGTTACGAAAAAAAAATCAAATGTTCAAAAGGAGATTTACATTTTTCACTTGTTTTTTGAAGTAAAATTTTCTTAAAAACTGGAAGTCATCATGCCTGTAGTTAATAAGTGGAAAGGCAATTTCCCCCTCCCTCGATTTTGAAATTTAAATAATTAATAATTAAAATAACTAAAATAAATAATAATAATAATTAAAAAAAACTTAAAATAAAAGAACTAAGAATTTTTCGTTGTGTGTAGGGTGTGTATGTGTGTGTGTGTGTGGGGGGGGGGGGTGTTCAATTACTACTTTCTTCCTGAATTTTTAAGTTTAAGTAGCTAAAATTACGTTTCTCCGATTTTGAACAGCATAATAAAATTGCTTCTTTTCGAGTAACTTAAAAGAGGAACTAAGAATTTTCCGTTGAAGGGGGGGGAGGGGTGCGTCATTAACCCTCCCTGGATTTTGAAATTTTATTTAATTTTTTATTTTGACCGATTTTGTAAAACAGTAAATTTATTCTTTTTTTCGAGTAATTTAAAGTAATTAAACACTACGAGAAAGTACAAATTTCCCGTTGGGGGGAAGGCCGGACTTTCCCCCCTTAAATTCCCCATGAAAGTTATTTATTTGTTATTTTTTATATTTATGTGTTAAAAATTTATCTCAAAAGGGGTGGTTCAAATTCAAAGCAGTGTCCGCTGCTTAACTCGCTGTTCCTCGTTTAACTTAAAAGAGGAACTAAGAATTTTCCGTTGAAGGGGGGGGGGGGGCGTCATTAACCCTCCCTGGATTTTGAAATTTTATTTAATTTTTTATTTTGACCGATTTTGTAAAACAGTAAATTTATTCTTTTTTCGAGTAATTTAAAGTAATTAAACACTAAGAGAAAGTACAAATTTCCCGTTGGGGGGAAGGGCGGACTTTCCCCCCTTAAATTCCCCATGAAAGTTATTTATTTGTTATTTTTTATATTTATGTGTTAAAAATTTATCTCAAAAGGGGTGGTTCAAATTCAAAGCAGTGTCCGCTGCTTAACTCGCTGTTCCTCGTTTAACTTAACAGAGGAACTAAGAATTTTCCGTTGAAGGGGGGGGGGGGTGTGCGTCATTAACCCTCCCTGGATTTTGAAATTTTATTTAATTTTTTATTTTGACCGATTTTGTAAAACAGTAAATTTATTCTTTTTTCGAGTAATTTAAAGTAATTAAACACTAAGAGAAAGTACAAATTTCCCGTTGGGGGGAAGGGCGGACTTTCCCCCTTAAATTCCCCATGAAAGTTATTTTTTTTAATATATTTATGTGTTAAAAATTTATCTCAAAATGGGTGGTTTAAAGCAGTGTTCGCCCCCCCCCCGCCCGAGGATTTTGATTTTTGTCCAATTTAGTCCCATTAAACTAAAAGTCTTGAAAACATTGTTAATTATTAATAACAAAGTAAATACGCAATATTGTCAAAAACTGAAAGACTTTAATATTGCTTAGCTTTTAAAACTGCAGATAAATTGCAGAAAATATCTCACAAACTTACTAAAATTAAGTTCTGTAAAATTACCTTAAAGTAACTGCAGTTATCCTGCAGATACATCAGAAAATATAATACTGAAATAATGACTGTAAAAATACTTCAAATTTACTACAGTTTTACTACAGATGTAAAGTCTCATTATTTTTAAACTTTATGATTATAACATAAATTCAGGTAAACTGCAGTATTTTTGCAGATAAAAGCTCACAGTATTTTTGAAATAAATTACTGCAAAATTACTTCACATTAACTGCAAAATAACTGAAGTATTTTTACAGTCAAGATTGCACTACAGAAAATCTACAGTTGCCTGTAGAAAAACTTTAAAAATACTTCACTTCTGTAGAAAAACAGCAGTTAATTTTTAGCTGGGATATGAAAGCAACGTTTTACTATTTGTTTCATTAGTATTCTATGGAATACATTTGTGCAAAATAGAAATTCAATTGCAATTTACATGGTCTTGTTAGTTTTTAGGTGCGTTCCTAATTATATAAATACGTAACACCTATAGTCATCATCTGGTCCATCTGTCTGTCTGTGTATGTCTGTATGTCGATATCTCTGCATCAAAAACTACTCAACCGAACGGTTTGAAATTTAATATATATTATCTTGTAGAATTTTGTCGAGTGATTTCAACTGTTATTAAAATAGAATCAAAACTTAAAAATATATTAATAAAAGTTTCCTTTATTCTATTAAATTCTATCATACGTAATTTATATAATAGAAGCGGAAGTCATGTGAATGAGGAAAACAAATAAGGGCAATCCGCTTCTTTTTTCATATGGCATGCGGCCATTTTTATTCAAAATTATTTTTTCTAATAAAATTGCTTAAAAGTTACATTTTCGGAAAGATCGTTGAAAAAAATTGTTTGTTTGAGAGACGAGTTACATTAAAGAATGTATAGATTCTGATATAACTTCAGTGGAAATTACGTTAACAGCCAAATATCTCAATACATTACACTAAATAAACACAGGAGATTATTTCATTTTGAGTCATAAAAATATTAAACCATGGAACGTAATATTTCGCAAAACAAGATCTCCATGGTGATTTTTACAGTACTGCCTGGTGTAGAAAAAAAAATGCATTTGTAAACGTGGCATACGCAATGAGACAAAGAAAAAAGCATATTCATTTCGCTCTTAGAAGAAGATATAATTCATTTCACTGAAATAATAATTTTGATGATTATAATTTTGATGATAATAATGATGATTTTTTACACTGTTAAACTAGTTATAAAACAAACACACCACCTATGTCACGTTTTACATACAATTTCCAACTTGTTCAACTTTGTTTTGGTATTTATAATGAATTATTGTAACTTGTTGCCCTTTTTTCTATTATTATGATTTTTACTTTATGTACATATTTTTTATATATCAAAAGAAGAGCTGCTGCATATTTTATCATCGATGTTTTCAGCAAAAATTGCTACTACTTATCTTTTTCAAAATCAATAATTTCTTTTATACCATGTTAAATAAATAACTGTGTTATTTAAGTTATAAAGGTAGATTAATATGGTTGCATGAAGTTTGAAACAATAAATGCAGATTTCTGATTTATGTTTACATTCTGAGGTCTTTTTTTTTTCATTTATTTTGATCCGAATTAAGTTTCTTTTTTAAAAGTTGCATTTATCTAAAATTATCAACTCTTAAAATTAAAATTGCAGCTATTGCCAGATTTTCTGTTATGACGAATTTCGAATTAAATTACTTCAAAATATACCCAAAATGACTCTAGCTAATTGACTAAAATAAATTCACATTTTTTTGTTTATCAACGATAAATATATGAATCTTATTAACACGTTCACAATATTATATAGTTTATAAATTACTAATTTAATGAAGCTACTATTTATTTAAATTTGTTATCGACTAAATTTAATGATTTTTGCTTTAGTTAAGTTTGAAAAATAAAAATACTTTCTGTATTAATTTTCAAAGATTATACACAAAATATATATAGTATTTTTTTATTACTTCAATCTTAATATACATTATTTTGTCAGTCATCTTTCCCTTTATAAAAAGTGAAATCGAGATAATTAATTCCTCGTTATCCCCCTGTCAACTGCATCATAAACAATTTCTTTTCCCGTTAATGCTTCGTGCGATTGTTTTTCTTTTCAATATTTAAAGATTTTTTTTTCATTTTGTCTACTGATTCTGGTTTTAAATCTTCTTTCACGTATGTGAAATAATATAATTTTCTGTTTGGTAGTTAGTCTCTTTTATAAGATGCTAATAATAAATTAATAAAATAATTAATTGGAAGTATTTTGTAATTAATTTAACAGTTTTTAAATTGTTACTATATTTGTATAACCATTATAACTATTTTATTAAAAATATTTCAGAAGCAATAAAAAGGGACTATTGGTTCAATATTTACACCTTTGAAGTAATATTTAATTTTTTTAATTTCATAAATGTTGTTTGAACATTTCAACTTAATTCTACTGATGTCAAATAAAGCATTTTAATGTTTTTTTTTCTGTTTTTTTTTTTTTTTTTTTTTTTTTTTTTTTTTTTTTTTTTTTAAATGTATGTTCATTTTACTTGAATGTTGTAAAGCTAAAATAAATAATTGCTACAAAAATAAACCTTCAATGTATTTTAATGATTTCTAAATGTTTGAATAAAAAAATTACAAATTAAATAACCATATTTTTTTTACATGTGTTATCTGACACCGGTAGAAAGAGTGTTAATGAATAGGCTTTCGTCAAATAGGTTTGAAGTCATGTTCAAATCTGGATATTCATAATTGGTCGAATTCTACTTCAAATGGAGGTTATGGTATGTTTGATCTTGCGTACGAAAAATTCAAACAACAAGTTCTTTAAAGTTTTAAAAAAACTTTTTTAATTTGATTCAAAATTTATCGTTTACAATGACATAATTGAGTTTATTCAGAAATATTTTCGATTATTTTATATTTTTTAAACTTATTTCAAATGTAGATAGATTTAATTTTAGTTAAAAATTAATAACTTGATTTATTTTTGACCAAAATATTATTTATTTTATTGTATTGTATTTTGTAACTCCAACTATGCACCAGTTTATTCCGATATGATATATTGTTTCACGACTCAGGTGATAATATCTTAAACTTAGATAACCAGACATTTATGTCTTATCTAATATACTTGGGAGTTATATATTACATATAGCAAAATAGCTAAAGCTATTACAGCAAATGAAAACAGGTGGAAAATCGGTAGGCACGTGTATGTTAACGTATGGTTAAAGTTTTAGATAATAGTTTTAAAATATTATCATGATCATTTGTTTTCAAATATCAGAATTGTTCGTTTAACTTGTTTGATTCTGGCATCCGATTAAGAGGACGTGTGTTTAAATTAATTATTATTAAGTCTTTTGTTAATTTCTTTTTGAAATAATGATACTACAGTCTAGATCACTTAATACGAGCACGGAACCATTTTTACGTTAAGAATGGTTCATTATTTAAAATGTATATTAAGATTTTAACGACATACAAAGCAGGTAACACGACCGGTATCGCGGCGACACGGGGGAACTCTGATGATTTCTATGTGATTTTCGGCAAAAGGTAAGGTTATGATGTGTTAATTACTCTGACTTATAACAGTAGGCGGAGTTTCCATTGGGAACGTAGTTTCTGTCCATTAAATGTCAATGTGCGTAAAAAATATCAAAGCTATATTTCTTTAAATTTCGATGTATGAGTGTGAAACTTCGGAACTTGTAAATTTTCTCTTAGCTTCGATATTTATGCAAATTTCTGAATCTGGTCAATCGATATAGCAGTATTTAAGCACTGGCACGCGCTGGGGAAGTGGAACTTTGGATCGAGTTCTTTCCCACTGTGGCTCTTGGAGATTTACCTAGTTAAATCAACTATTCTGCATTAGAGAAGGAGTGACGTCCGTTGGTAAGAGCAGAGTTACCTTATTTTTGGTGTTAATTGAATAAAAAGTGGTTGGTGCCCACGGAGTGCCGATTTTATTACTGTCGTAGACGGACATTTTGAAGTTGGAATTTGACTAGTTTGCATAGTGAAAATGAAATCTTACTGAAAACATTTTAACCGACGTTTTGACGTCCGTCCAATCCGTAAGTGATATTTTGAAATTATCTCTTTATTGATATTGAAGTTTTATTTCAATGAGTGAAGTGTTTTTGGGAATTGACTTTCTTTTGGCCTAAATCACATTAAGCAGTGCTTTCTCAAGTCCCTTCCTTTTTTTAAGATTTTAAATATAAGTTGCTTGATTTTACTTACACTTGTTCTCATTTCGACTTAGCAAGCATTAATCGTAATGAAACACATAGACATGGCTGTTACAGGGCAGGAATAGGGAAAAAATCCGTTTTTAATCAAAAACTTTTCTCTCTAATATTTCTAGATTACAATGGCCTATTTTTTCATTACTACCGTCAAAATTCAATTATTAATCAGTTTTACAAGACAGAATTTCAACTTTCAGGGAGACACCATACAGTACCCATGTAACTGCAAAGGGATGTCCTGAAGTCTAGAAAGAAAGAGGGGAGAAAAAAGGACGTTTAAAATATCGACAATTTGTAAGATTTATAACTGAGCCCTGTAAAATAAAGACCATAGAAGAAAACCCTTATTTTTTGTTTCTTTAAACATGGACTCTTGATCATTTTACCCAGTTTTTCCATGTCTCTTATTCCCCAGTTGTAAATGATATGAGAAAACAATAGCTCAAAAGTTCCGTGACTATTGAAAGTTTAGCGGATTATTTCCGGGAAAAGGGAAAATCATCAGATGCATTACTGTACGTCTTTCATGTGCTTTGGAATTACTAGTTCTGTAGAGGCTTTGACTTCAGTACTGTGATTTTGTATGAAGAAAGTGACACGAGCAGAGGCAATGCTCAATATGTCGTGTATTTCGTGTTATGATATTAAGTTAATTTTGTCATTTAGACAACAGGAGACATTAATAGAGTAATTAGTTTAATTATGTGTTTTTTTAGGATATTTATCATCTTTATTGTTATTACGAGAACGTTTATAATTTTTAGATGTCATTTTTATAAAATAGAGATTTTATAGTTTAAAATCTTCAGAGTTTTAAATACATCATAGTTTAAATACCTCAGAAATAAATTCAGAGTTTAAATATTTTAAAATTTTGTTTTTGATATCTAAGTGTAGAAACAATTTTGTGCAAAATATTCTGTTACATAATTTACATTTCACAAAAATGTCTGTTATTATTTATACTAGATGGAACCCGTCAAAATTTGACGGCAAAAAACTTGATAGTACCATAAAAATAAAATTCATAGCTGCTTTAAAATGTTTGAAACTTTTGCAGAATAATTCAAATAAATAAAAAACCCACTTTGAATTAAAGCTAGGTTGAAGAACAGCAATTGGCTAAGTTTCACTGGCACATGCACTCGCGAAATTTCTTTCATCTGACACATTTAGCGCTGTTGTGCAAGTAAATGGTAAGTGCCCCCTTGGGGAGGGGGAAATGGCGGGATGGACCAAGGGGATGCATAACATGAATAAGCAGTCAAAGACCTTTCAAACGATATGTAACATGAGGGGTGTGTGCAAAATTTAAAAAAGTACACCCTTGGGGGGGTGGGTAAAGTAGTGGATGGACACGGAACATGCATAATATGATTAAGTGGTCACATACCTTTCCAACGATATATAACATGACGGTTGTGTGCAAAATCTAGAAAAGTACCTCTTTGGGGGGGGGCAAAGTGGAGAGATGGACATCAGAGATATGCATATGATTAAGCAGTCACAGACCTTTCCAACGATATATGACATGAGGGTTGTCTGCAAAATTTAGAAAAGTACCCCCTTGGGGGAGGGGGGGCAAAGTGGGGAGATGGACATTGGAGATGCATAATATGATTAAGCGGTCACACACCTTTCCAACAATATATGACATGAGGGGTGTCAACAAAATTTAGAAAATTGTCCCCTTGGGGGGGGACAATTGGGGAGATGGACATTAAAGATGCATAATATGATTAAGCGGTCACAGACCTTTCCAACAATATATGACATGAGGGTTGTTTGCAAAATTTAGAAAAGTACCCCCTTGGGGGAGGGGCAAAGTGGGGAGATGAACATTGTAGATATGCATATGATTAAGCAGTCACAGACCTTTCCAACGATATATGACATGAGGGTTGTCTGCAAAATTTAGAAAAGTACCCCCTTGGGGGAGGGGGGGTGGCAAAGTGGGGAGATGGACATTGGAGATGCATAATATCATTAAGCGGTCACAGACCTTTCCAACAATATAAGACATGAGGGGTGTCAACAAAATTTAGAAAATTGCCCCCTTGGGGGGGAGGCAAATTGGGGAGATGGACATTGGAGATGCATATGATTAAGCGGTCACAGATCTTTCCAACAATATATGACATGAGGGGTGTCAACAAAATTTAGAAAAGTGCCCCCCTTAAGGGGGGAAGTGGCGGGATGGACCCCGGAGAGGCATAACATGAATAAGCAGTCAAAGACCTTTACAACAATACGTAACATGAAGGGTTTGTGCAAAATTTACAAAAGTACCCCCTTGGGAGGGCAAATTGGGGGGATGGATACCGGAGATGCATAATATGATTAAGCGGTCACAGACCTTTTTAACGATATATAACATGAGTGGTATGTGCAAAATTTAGAAAAGCGCCTCAATTGGCGGGGGGGGGAGGGGATGGACCACACAGATGCATAACATGAAAAGGCAGTCGCAGGCCTTTCGAACGATATATTATATGAGTGGTGTCAGCAAAGAAAAGTCTCCGCCCCGTGTGGGCAAAACATACTACCCCGCCGCCATAATTATTGATGCGGACTCATTTTTTAAATTCGTTCGCACCCCTCTTCTCCCGCAAAATGTTGTGAATTTTTAAAAACTCCCCTTCCGAATCTTTTTATAACAAAAGCATTTATGTCCATCGTCTGCATGCAGAGTTTTGTGCTTACAGACGCCAGACACAACAACACACACACAGACAGACGTTTACCGACATTAATAGTATAGATGATACACAGTGCCTACACATTTCACCCTTTATAATTCAGCCAATGAGTTGACGGTTGTTCATTTCCAGAAACGAAACAATAATTCTGTAGGATGAATTTTGTTTGTTTGATACACCGTGGCAGAATGCATGCAATGCAGCGACAGGTATCACAAACTTTTTAGGGCACCTGCAGACTAAAAACATATAATCAATCTTCGCGGGAAAAAAATCCTAGATTTCGTCAAATGATCACGGGAAAAACACTAATTTCATCAAAGGATCATGTAAAACGTGAATTTTGTTAAAAGGCCACAGAAAAATGCGATTTACGCAAAAGATGAGCAAATTTTCTCAAAGAATCGCAAAACAGGAAATTTCACCAAAAGATAGCACTTTCTTGCCAAATTTCGTCTAAAAATTGCGGAATAAAATGTATTTTATCAAAAAGTCGCTGGAAAACGCACATTTCGTTAAAGTATCGCGAGAAAAATGCGAATTTCTTCAAAGATTGCTGAAAAAACGCGAATTTCATCGAAGGATTGCTGAAAATTCATGAATCTTATCAAAAGGCAGCAGAGAAAATGTGATTATTATCAAAGCATTGCGAAAAAAGAAAATTTCGTCTAAGGATCACAGAAAAACGCAAATTTCATAAAAGAATCATGGAAAATAACGCAAACTTCGTGAAAAAAAAATTCAAATTTCGTCAAATTATCGCTGAAAAAAACACAAATTACGTCATAGGATAGCTGAAAAAATTGTGAATCTCGACAAAAAAAAAGATACAGAAAAAAATGCGAATTTCATTAAAGAACAACGAAAAAAAATGCGAATTTTGTTAAAGGATTGCGTAAAGAATGTGAATTTTTTGAAAGGTTCGTGTGAAAAGTGAAACTGTCTATTAAAAACAGCACACACACAAACATCTATACAAACCTCAATACACACAAACATATTATAGGCAGGGCTTGAAATTCAATTTTTCCAAAGACGGGAGTCTCCCTACCAACATTTTTAAATGGAGGGGAGTTGTAATGTTTGGGAGGGAGAAAAAAATCTTTAAACCCCACTATTATTTTACGTGCTATTTAAAGAATTACATTAATGCAGACATGACAAAATACCATTGAAAAAATTATGTCAACTGAGAATGATTATGTAAAATGTTTATTTTTATTATAAAAAAGGGAAGAAAGTTAAGTTTTATATATGCAGTGTATTTTTCAAGTTTCATTAAATGTGTTAGGGACTCTTAACAATTAGGTTGTTAAATAAATTTCTGACTTTAGATTTTACTTGATTGAGATTCACCGATTGATCGGGGAAAAGACGCAAAGTTCATCGATCTGTCGCGGAAAAAACGCTAAGTTCGGCGATCTGTCATAAAAAACGCAAGGTTCGTCGATCAGTTGCTTAAAAAACGCAATGTTCGTCTATCTGTCGCAGAAAAAACGCAAAGTTCGTTGATCAGTCGCAGAAAAAAATGCAACGTTCGTTGATCTGTCGCGGAAAAAACGCAAAGTTCGTCGATCAGTTGCTGAAAAAAGCAAATTTCGTCGATCGATTGCGGAATAAATGCAAAGTTCGTCGATCAGTCAGAGAAAAAAGAAAAATTGCGTCGATCGATTGCGGAATAAACGCAAAGTTCGTCGATATGTCCCCAAAAAACGCAAGGTTCGTCGATCAGTCGCTTAAAAAACGCAATGTTCGTCGATCTGTCGCAGAAAAAACTCAAAGTTCGTTGATCTGTCACGGAAAAAACCACAAAGTTCGTCGATCAGTCGCAGAAAAAACACAAAGTCCTTCAATTGGTTGCGGGGAAAAAAAATCACGAAATTTATCGTTCGGTTGCAGGTAAATTAAATAATGCAAATTTCTCCAAAAATGCTGAAATTTTTTGGGCGGGAGGCTCCCGCTCATGATCTTTTTTTGGGCGGGATTTCAAAATTTTCGGCGCGAATCCCGCCATGAAATTCAAGCCCTGATAGGTATAGTTTTAATCTGAAATAATATACTGAACTTGAACTAACTTTTGAAAAATCGGGTTAACCCAAATCCAACTTGCAGAAATCTACACTCAGTCTGAAATCGACTCGAACCATAAAGACAGTTAACCCAACTTGCAACAAAAATAATTATTGCCGAGAGAGCATTTACCCTCTCTCCCTGTGCTGAAACATTTCAGAAAATTTTCTGTGAATTTTCTGATTTTTTCTTTTCTCAGAAATGCTGTAGTCATTTTGTCCCCCAATTTTTCCCTTTACAATTCAGCCAATGAGTGGAAGGGGCCAAAGGAGCATTCCTTATCACAAACGAAAGATGAGATACGTTCGTTTGATGTCGTTGTTGAAAATTTATGGATTTCTATTATTAAAGTAATTTTTTCATTTTACCGTATTTATTTTCTTTTTGTGTTGTATGTATTTTGCTACTTTGAATTTTTTTAAACTAACCCTTTTTTTTTGGAGAGTGAGAGAGAGAGATTTAGTAATTTGGTGACACGAAGTTCCGCAAATTCTTAAAATCCACAAATCGTTTC
Organism: Maratus michaelseni; assembly: GCA_963931845.1. Lineage (NCBI taxonomy): Eukaryota > Metazoa > Arthropoda > Arachnida > Araneae > Salticidae > Maratus > Maratus michaelseni. Next base: position 435,477,459 of record OZ007587.1, on the reverse strand, counting down.
CAATGTAAACAATGAAATTTACAATTAAGTTGCAAGTGAAAAATTTCAGTTTTTTAAAATTTTCATGTCATTCTGTACACATTTTAATATGTCATTCTAATTATTATACATATTTAGTTATGCATTATTAATTATTTACTTGACCTTTACTTTTAATATTTTAAATATTTCAAACTTACAGCTAAATGTAATTATTAAAACATTTGAAATACTGCATTCGAAAAATGAAATTTCAGCTTAGAAACGCGACAATTACTATTAGGTAATTAGGTTAAAAAAATTTAAAGTAGAAAAGTACTTATGATATAAAAAGAAGAAAAAAAAATACACCAGAATTTATCTGTATTACGAAAGCGGGAGAAATGATTTTCTGTGCTATACGAAAAGATATCCAAATAACTCAATCATGAACATAGAAATAGGTATCGGTTTCTATGTTCATGTGCACTCAATCCAAACTTGAAACTTTTAAAAAGGTCATTGAATGAATGAAATTCATCTCCGCCTTTCACATCCAGAAAACTTGCTGTGTCGCCAATTATGTTTATATTTTATATATAGATAAAAAAAATAATGATTCAGGCACTTTTCCGTTATACGGACACCATTGTCGCCAAACATACATACATACATACATTTTGGCATAGTGTACGTATAACAGAAAAGTACTAAAGTTCATGGTTTAAAATCACAATAAAATATCATGAAATTTATTGATTAGTTGTGGGAAAATATCGGGGAAATAATGTGTTTTTCGTGAATTTTTTGTTTTCTTAACAATGTGGTTAGAGAGCCAGGGATAAATCCAGAAAACTTGCTGTGTCGCCAATTATGTTTATATTATATATATATATATAAAAATAATAATTCAGGCACTTACTTTTCCATTATACGTACACCATTGTCGCCAAACATACATACATACATACATTTTGGCATAGTGTCCGTATAACAGAAAAGTACTAAAGTTCAAGGTTTAAAATCGCAATAAAATATCATGAAATTTATTGAATAGTTGTGGGAAAATATCGGGGAAATAATGTGTTTTTGTGAAATTTTTTGTTTTGTGTTGTTGTGTTTAATTGTAAGCATTCATTATAATTTTCAGTTCATTATTAAATTGAAATTTTTGTTTAAAATATGTAAAAAAAAAACAGTGACCAGAAACCTGTACAATTTCTAATATAGATAGATAGATAGATGCATGCATGTAGTACTTTTAATTATTTGGTAAAAATACTGTGATCGTCACTGAGAAAACCTGAATTTAACCTAAAAGTAATTGTCGAGTGTTTAAGCTGAAATTTCATTTTACAAATACAGTATTTCAAATGTTTTAATAATTACATTCAGCTGTAAGTTTAAAATATTAAAAGTAAAGGCCAAGTAAATAATTAATAATGCATAACTAAAAGTAATTGTCGAGTGTTTAAGCTGAAATTTCATTTTACGAATACAGTATTTCAAATGTTTTAATAGTTACATTCAGCTGTAAGTTTGAAATATTAAAAGTAAAGGCCAAGTAAATAATTAATAATGCATAACTAAATATGTATAATGATGAGATTTTTTTTTCTTGAATTATTCAGTGAAACTCGCCTTATAAATGTACGCAAATAATTCACATCAAAATCTTAAAATAACAAAGTTTTCTTTCGTGTTTAGCTATGCTTAATAACCAAAAAAGCTTGATTAATACAAAAATTATTTGGTAAAAATACTGTGATCGTCGCTGAGAAAACCTGAATTTAATCATATCACACAGAATTACATATTAAAAGTTTAAAAAACTGAAACTTTACACTTGCATCTTAATAGTTTGTTTACATCGGAAATGATTCGCGGAATTTCGTGCCACGAAATCTCTCTCTCTCTCAAAAAAAGGGTTAGTTATAAAAAATTCAAAGTAGTAAAATACATACGACTTAAAAAGAAAATAAATACGGTAAAATGAAAAAATACCTTAATAAAAGAAATCCATAAAGTTCCAACAACCGAACAACCAAATGGAATCGTGAGCCACATACGCTTCTAAAGAGAGGAAAAAGCCTTCACCTCATTGGCTGAAACATCGCGTCTGAAGATAGTAAAAGCCTCTAGCTGATTAGCCGAATGCTCGCGCATGCGTATAAATAGCATTTTTGCACGAAAAACTAAAAAGCAGATTAGCTTTAAGTATATGAATGTTATTGAAGCCAACTGAAAAAGATTTATCTCTATTAAAAAAAAAAAAAAAGTCATTAACGCTGCTGTCGATGCTGCCGCCGTAAGAATTTGTTATGACCAGAAGTCTTTCTTGGCTGATATTAAGAAAACTACTGCATATAAAAATATGAAAATTGGTAGTTTTAAAAGGAAGTGCTGAAACACGCTGAAGCAGACAGTTTTTAAATCGAAGATTTTTTTGAAGCGCTATTTAATGTTTAATTTGGTTAAGGTAGTTCAGTTAAATATGTTTAATAGTATCAAAAACTATGCATAGCAATTAAAACACCTTTTGCAAGCTTATACGAGACTTGGTTACGGTGTAAAGTGCCAATCTTTTTTTTTCTGATTTTTTCATTTTGTTTTTATATTTTGTTGAAAATTTCGGCATTTTAATAGCGATTTACTTTATATTTAGAAATATTCATTTTTATTACGTATTGTTCAAGAATATTAAAACAGCGCAAACAATATTTCAAAGCAGTTTGCAATTGAAGATTATATTTACACATGAAATTAAAAGAGAGAAAAAAAACGTTCAAGTAATTAAAATAATAAGTGAGAACATAATTAAATGAGAAAAAAGTTTGCCATAAAAGTCGAAATAATAATACTTCCAATCACTTAAATATAGTTACACTTGAATATTTAAAAAGAAATAAAATATTAAAATAAATAAATAATTATCTGCAAAAAGCAATCAATGCGGAAAATTTACACTATCTTTAAAACTTGATATTTAAAACGATTTTCTTCTAGGGTCTAAAAGAAAACTTTATTATAAAAAGCCTAGTGGAAGCGACAGTTTTTACTACCATTTTGTACAAGCTTATTTTCAAATGGTGTTATAGATATTACTCAATCATCGAAATCATCTGTCAACTTTCGCTCATGCAGTGGATGCAGCCTTGAAAAACAAAAAATCCCCCAGTGAAAGGGAAATGAATAGCAACCCGATTACAGAAGATCGCCACTGGTCGTAATAATAAACTTCAATCTTCCGTAATAGGGTAATCTTTTCAAAACAGAGAAAATTGGCGTGTTTTTGGACACTGCTAGTTCCGGACGAGGGTTCGTGATTGTTGATCGTAGGGAGCACACTACCTAGTTAAAGAAAAATTTATTGTGGAAATTATGATATAACGAGTATTTTATTCCTCTCTTTCATAATTATCCTTTTCGTTAAGAAAGTAGTTGATATTGCTAAATATAGCATTTTAGTATTTTAAGAATTGCAATTACCATTTAAAAAATATTCTTTAGATATAATTAACTGTTGCATAAATTTTCGCAATGATAAATAAATGATTATATGTTCTGAATCGCGGGAATCCCAATATTCCATTTAATTTACAAACCATAAATAAATTGACATGAAAATGAAAACAATAGAAATTTAAAGACTTGTATTAGAAAACAATTGGTTTAAGTGCAGTTTTATATGAGTTGTATTAAGCGAAAATAGCAATATAAAATAATAATAATTACTCATAAATCATTATGAATTGTGATATTAAAAAAAGAAATTGATATATTTTTTGCTAAAGTAAACCTTTTACAAAAAGAGGGTTCAAGTTTAATGCAGCTCTTGAGAATAAGTTGTTGAATTTAGAAATATATATATATATATATATATATATATATATGTAATGGCGATATAGGAAAGTTTAAGTTTCCACGTCAGGGAATTGATTATGGATATGTTTTGAAATCGAAACTCGTTTTAGGATTTTGGGAGGATATTTAAAATATCACATGGAGTAAACGTATTTATTTCCAATTTGTTTCAGAGGCAAATGGTTGATACATTAGTTTTTCTAAAGATGTGTAATATAGAAAGCATATAAGTTAATGTATTTAATTTAACAATAAGTGATTGAAATATACAAGTGAATATATTAAAAAAAATCGTAAACTCTTTTAAACTTGAAATAATTTTAGAAGCTCATAAATATTATAAATCTTACACTCGAATAAAATTTATTACTTTTTGCAGTCTTTCCCTTGAAATTATTTTAGAATTATTTTAGAAAATATATATTTGCTAACATTTTACACGTTTGAAGTAATTAACTTCCATAAACGATATATTTCATTAATACTTTTAAACGAGTCTTTCTGGGAGCTACAATAGTACAAAAAAAAGTGCCAAGCTGCAGATATTTATGAGTCTTTTTCACTGAGCTATTTGTATTTTTCAAGGAATTAGTTTATTTGAAAAAAATAGAGTATTACGAATTAATGCTGTTGCTGTTTAAAATATTTAAATAGTTTCGGGAATAATTTTTTTTTAATTAAATTTTCATTGGCTTATGTTAGTAGAAAACTATTTTTTCTTTATTTGAAACAAACAAAAAAAAACTGTACCAGTTTCTTTTTCATCTACGTATTTTAAATAATTTTTTCAGCATATTTCCTTATTTTCATTGAGAGGTGTTTGTAATTAATACATGTTAGATAGCTGTAAATGAGGGAAATCTGTGAATTCATGAAGTGTCCTGTCCTCCATGGCACAACAAATTCCTTCATGAATATGGGGATCGCTTTCATAAGAATTGTTAGAGAACCTTCGGTAGCATAATAAATTTTCTATCTTTATAAATTGTTATATCAGTCTTCATATTTTAATTTACATTTTCATCTTTTGATAATGGTAAAAAAGATTAGTTCAGTTTACCTGAAATTTGCCTTTTGCGCTAAGAGTAATCCACAGTATTATACTGGTATTTATCCTTTCGAATCATTGACGTATCGCTGTTTTGTAATAAGAAACAATATTAGTAGAAAATAACAAATTGGCGTGAAGTAAGTAGATATTCATTTGGTTTGAATATAATATGATTATTGAAATTCTTGGCTTTATATATACATTTATATCGCGTTTGGAGACTGCATAAAAATGCTCCAATTTTACATTAAATTTGAGATATTTACATGATATTTACATGGGCGTCTTTACGGTACGGTTACATTTTAGAAACTGAGAAAGTTTGTTATTGAGTTCACGCGCGCGGTATCAGATTGAAGGTTGAAGACGTAATATGGTGTATTTCTTAGTTGAGTAGTTTCGACATAAGCTCCGTCTGGTTTTATTCGGTTTGGTTTCCAGCTGCGTTCATCACTTGAGGTACTACAGTTAATTGGGGTCTGGTTTTTAACATGTTCTAAGTGTTTTTTCCATCGTTCACAACACTTGGAGATTATTAACGGCATAAAAAAGTTTCTCCGTCACTCCCCTGTAATCTCCTGTGTGGGGAATGGTTGAAGATTCAGTTGCTTACGGTGCTCAGGATTGGGATTGGGTTTGGTGAGGGCGTCGGCTATCATTTCTTCAGTGAGGCAGTATTGTAAATAAATTTTTCCTTCTTCTTTCATCAGTTTGATGTTGTGGATACGTATGTCGATATGTTTGGATCGCTTAGTATCTTTATCATTTTCAGTCATTTTTATACAGTACATATTATCCTCAAATATCGTGATGGGTAGTTTTTGTGGAATGTTGAGGTCGCTATATATATATAAGCAAGTTTGTTATCCAACTTAATTCTTGTGCTGCGTTGCTAGCTGAAACGTATTCAGCTTCGGCGGACGAAAGTGCGATGCAATTCTGCCTTTTTGTGATCCAGTAAATCGGCGATTTTCCTAGCATAAATAGATTTCCTGACGTTGATTTACGTGTTTTCAAGTCACCAGCCTAGTCTGCATCGGCGTATGCTGTTAAAATGGGCTCGCTGTTTGCGTTAAGAGTTAAATTCAATTTTTTTGTAGTTTTAAGGTATGAAATGATTTTTTTCACTGCTGACCAGTCCGTTTGGCGTGGTGTTTCGTTTTTACGACATAATATGTTGATTGCGGCAGATATGTCAGGACGCGTGATTGTTGATATGTACAATAATGTGCCTGTGGCTTGTCGATATTTTGTTTTATTAGGTAAGAGATTATCATCGTCCTCAAGTCTGTTGAATCCAGCAATCATGGGTGTGTAATGAGGTTTCATGTCGTTTAGATTAATTTTTTTCACTAGTTCGTGTATTTTGTTGTTTTGATTTAGGTAATATGTATCGTTGATTTTATTAATGTTTATTCCTAGGTAATTATTCACTTCTCCTAAGTATTTTAGTTCATATTCTTTCTCAAGTTGGTTTATTGTTTCTTCGATATCACTGTCTTTTCCTGCTATCAGGATATCATCTACATAAATGATGATATATATCGGATTTTCTTGATTTGATTTAAAGTACAGACATGGATCATTTTTGCTCTGTGTGAAATTATTGTTTGTGAGTGTTTCCTATATTTTGATGTACCAGGCCTTTGCGGCTTGCTTAACACCGTGGATGGCCTTCTGAAGTTTACAAACTTTTCTTTCATCGCCGGGTTTAATATACCCGTCTGATTGACTCATATAAACAGTTTCGGTTAATTCACCATGCAAGAATGCTGTGGTGATGTTAACATGTTTCTCGTTCAAATTTTTGTGCAATGCGGAGATGAGAAATGCACGTATTGTAGCGTGCGAAACTACAGGTGCGAAAGTTTGATCATAGTCAATCCCGAATCTTTGACTATATCCTAAACGCGCTTTCTAGCTTTGAATATTTCCTAAATTGTCCTTTTTTAGTTTAAAGGTCCATTTGGAACCGGTAATTTTTGTTCCGGGTGGTGGATCTGTTAAAGTCCAAGTGTTATTTTTTCTTAAGCATTGGATTTCATTTTGTGTTGCTTTTATCCAGTTTTGTTTATCATTAGTATTTTCCATTTTTTCGGAGGAACACCTCTATTTGTCCTATTAGACTTTCTTGGTTCAATTGGTTGCTGTTTGGGCTCGGATGGTGTCTCCTCGCTGTCAAGTTTTATTTCTAAGTGATTTTCATGTCTCTACGGTAATTGTGTATTGTCATCGGATGTTTTTGTGGTGTTTTGTATCTCCTCAATGTTATCTGAGTGTACATTTTCTTTTTCAAGACATTTCACCGTTCTCGCTATTATAATTTGTTTTCCTTGTGTGTGAATTCTATAGCCATTCGATCGTGTGTCATAACCTACGAACGTTCCGGTTTGAGCCTGTTATCAAGTTTACCTCTATTTACTTTATCGACGTAAAATAGCGCTTTACAACCAAATGTTCTTAAGTGTTTTAAATTCGGTTTATCTCCTTTCCATAATTCGTAAGGTGTTCTGTTGTTATTTGCTTTAGTTGGGAGTCGGTTTGTAAGTATGTTGCGGTGTTTATGGCTTCACCCCAAAAATGTTTGCTTAATTTTGCTTGTGATAGCATACTTCTAGTCATATCTAATAAACTTTTATTTTTTCTCTCCGCAACTCCATTCTGGCTCGGATTATGCGGGACCTTCAATTGGTGTAAAATTCCGTTCTGTTTTAAGTATTCATCTATCTCTTGATTTACATATTCAAGACCGTTATCCGGTCTCATTTCCTTAGGTTTTTTACCGAACTGATTGTATATCATTGTTATATACTCTTTTATCTTTTCAGCAACTTCGCTCTTTTTAGATAATAAATATATCGTAGTATATCGGGAATAATCATCAATAAGAGTCATAAAATAAATTTTTCCGCCTAAAGTCGGTGTTACTAGAGGGCCACATACGTCACTGTGGATCAAATCCACAATATTAGTAGCTCGGTTTGTTGCTGATTTAGGATACGGCATGTTAGTTAATTTAGTTTCGACACAAGTTACGCATGTTTTATTTTGATGTTTACAATTTCCTATTTTCTTCCGTCCGCAAGTTGATTTGTTATTATTGATTTAATCACGTCATAATCTCTGTGACTGAGTCTGCGATGACAGAGATCTATACATTGTTTGCTGTCACAGTTATACGTTATGTCTACATAATTTTGTGGTTCTTCCACATCGTCCATTTCCTCAATAATGTATAAATTTTTCTCATTTTTCGCCCTAATATATATTTTTTCATCAAAGATCAAATCGCATTTATTATCGTCGAAGATTAGTTTACACCCGTGTTTAGCGGCTTTAGTAACCGAAATTAGGTTCGACTCTAAGTCTGGGACATAAAGCACTTCACGTAATTTCGTTAGTTTTTCTTTTCCTTAGGTTGTTAATGTTTTTATAAAAACTTCTCCTGAACCTATCGCTGTCAGTTTATTACCATTCGCGATCGTTACTGAAGTTTTATTATAATCAATAAATTTACTAAATAGGCTTTTATTGTTACAAATGTGCGAAGTAGATCCTGAGTCGAGAATCCAGTTATTTTTGCCTACTTTTTCGGTGATAAATGCTTTATCTTGCGTCTGATCATTTGCGTATTTTCTTTTGTTTGGAATTTTATTTTTCCTATGAGTTTCGGTCTTTTCATAACATAATGAAGATGAGAAATTCTTTTTATTTTTGAATTGATTGTTACGAGGATTTCCGGATTGTACCGTGTTTTTGCTCTTGTAGTGCCAGCATTCGTAAGTGGAATGATTTTTCATTTTACAGTTGTTGCAATATTTTTGTTCTCTTCTATTTTCAGTGTGTGTATATCTCCTATTTGTTTTAAATGCTCTCTCATTGTTGTTATATCCGCTATGTGATTGTTCTGACATTTCATGTCTACGATTATATTCGTCCGTTAATTTGTTTTTGATAAAATCAGGGGTGAGCTTCCGGTCTCACCTCCAACGCAGTTATCAAAGTATTGTAACTGGGGGGGGGGAAGAGAACACAGAAATAGCGCGGAAATATGTGAATCGCTAATATTTTCTCCAATGGCATCACGTTTATGTATAATTTGCAAGATATTAGTGATATGCGTGATCATGTTTCCACCCTCCGTTAATATAGTAACTGTATAATTTCCGTAACAGGTAAAGCTTACTAAATAGATTGCTTCTCTCATGTATATTTTTTAGAGCTTCCCACGTTAATTTGGCGGTATCTAAGTTTTTTACATTTACGATTTGAGAATCATCGATGCTTAAGTTTATTAGAGCCCTAGTCTTTCGATCTTTTTTGAGCCATGCGGTGTCGGGTGGATCCGGTGGATCTTGTGCTATAATATCATCAAGTTCCTCTTTAATCAGAAACATCTGCATCTTGAACTTCTATGTACTATAATTTGTATAATTGAGTTTTTCAATAAATTGAGTATTTTCTTTTATCGCATTCATTATTTCTTTTTTAATGTTCTTTTATTTATTATTCTATTTTTAGAAAATGGTTAAATTATCGTTTTTAATACTGGGATATTCTAGTCTTTCATAATCTTTGTTAGAGAACCTTCGGTAGCATAATAAATTTTCTATCTTTATAAATTGTTATATCAGTCTTCATATTTTTATTTACATTTTCATCTTTTGATACAGGTAAAAAAGATTAGTTCAGCTTACCTGAAATTTGTCTTTTGCGCTAATCCACAGTATTATACTGATATTTATCCTTTCGAATCATTGACGTATCGCTGTTTTGTAATAAGAAACAATATTAGTAGAAAATAACAAATTGGCGTGAAGTAAGTAGATATCCATTTGGTTTGAATATAATATGATTATTGAAATTCTTGTCTTTATATATACATTTATATCGCGTTTGGAGACTGCATAAAAATGCTCCAATTTTACATTAAATTTGAGATGTTCACATCATATTTACATGGGCGTCTTTACGGTACGGTTACCTTTTAGATAATGAAAAAGTTTGTTATTGAGTTCACGCGCGCGGTATCAGATTGAAGGTTGAAGAGGCAATATGGTGTATTTCTTAGTTGATTAGTTTCGACATAAGGTCCGTCTGGTTTTATTCGGTTTGGTTTCCAGCTGCGTTCATCACTTGAGGTACTACAGTTAATTGGGGTCTGATTTTTAACATGTTCTAAGTGTTTTTTTCCATCGTTCACAACACTTGGAGATTATTAACGACATAAAAATGTTTCTCCGTCAAGAATTGTATTATTTAAATGTAATTTATTTTATTTAAATGCATCCCTGAGTGTCTAAAAAATGTTTTATTTTTTATGAAACATACATTTTCTAAGAGTAAAATTCACTTTTTAATAATCTAACTGTGTCAAATAGCTCTGCGGGAAGTTAATTGGAAATACCTTCTGTGAGCATGAACTAATCTATTCGAAACAACAAACATTTCTTGAAACTTTCATACACACTGTTTAATTATATTATAGCCTTTACATTAAATATAAGATTTATGATAAGTATCTGTTGTTAATTACAATGATTATGTATAATGATAAAATGCATTAATTAATATATTACTTTAAAATGCAAAGTTTTGTTTTATATTCTCTGCATAGTCTTATATGACACTTCTATCCCCTGAAAAGTTATATAATTTCATTCTCTGTTAATGAATGACAATGTAATTTATTTTTAAGTTTGAAAAGTTTGCATTTTTATTATTTTTGGAAATACAGAATTTTAATTAAAAAACACCGTTATTGATACTGAATCTATCAAGTGTAAAGCATGAAACAATGGATTTTATCTGCAGATGATAAACACCGTAATCCAATGTTTCTGATAATTCCGGAAAGAATGTAAAGCAAGCGAACAATCATTCAGTCGTCACTAGTAATGCACCATTTAGCTAAAAGAAAAAAAATATTATGTTATGCTTCATAATTTGTATGAGTATGATAATGATTCGCAAAGAAATCACACGATTTGTAATTTTTCCAACTGAGTTAAAATGCGGCCATGCTTGGATTCGAACCCAGTATTTTTGGCTAAAAATGCCAATGTCCTACCAATTCCGTTACCATGAAGACCACCAGTTGACACAAATTTAGCCAGACAACTTTTAACAATCACATCTTATCTGTCATTTAAAACATCTTAACAAATAAAACATCAGTTCAGAGTGGCGGATGCGTAACTCCATTGGAAAAATTAGAACTCCTGGGAAATATTAACTTTTTATACATTTATTTTCTCAAATGATTTAAAGTATAATTACATAAAAAAAGTATTTCTAAAACCTTTTTTCTATTAAAACAAATTACTACCTTTAACAAACCGTTCATATTTTGTTTTATCTCCCAACACATACTTGTGTTAAATAAGATAATGCGATAAACAAAATTATACCAAAAATTATTATAATTCAAGAATAACTTTATGTAATGAAAATAATAATATTTACTAACTAAGCTTTTCTTTTACATAATGAAATTCAAAAATACCTTTTACATTACAAACAAGTAAAATGTATCGTTTTGATAAATAAGTTACCCTTACTTACTCCGACTTTGTAAGAATAAAAGGATAACCGAGTAACGTAAGACTCTCAGTAACGTAAATGGATTATTCTGGTAAACTGTTTATGTTCGTTCAATGCCAACAGAGTAAGTAAAATCAGGGTTTTCACTCTGAATAATTTAAAAGTAAAACATGGAAGAATTTCACCCGTTTAAATATTTATTCTTCAACATTTTATATACTATGAAGATTTCTTCGCAGGCGTATGATATATTTTTCACTTTTAGAAGATGATATGATATTTAAAAATACGTTTTTGCATAGTGCCAATGTATTTGTATAGATAAAACATTTTTTTTATTTACATCAATAAAAATTTTCTTTTTTTTTAGTTATGTATCAAGTCAAACTATTTCATATAAAACTATTTCTTATTCATCGTATTCACTACATAAGACTTTGAAAGTTATCTGTGATATTAGGTGACAGTTTCTTGAACGGAAAACCGCTTAGAGATTTTCATGTAGATATATTGACTTATAGTAGATACATTATAATGTGCATTTTGATACACTCTAAAAGGAAGAAAAATGTACCTTTATCTACAAAGTAGGTTAACGAATATACAATAATGATTCTTCCAACTAACCCACAATGCCGAAAAACATTTCTATATCTTTAGAAATTTTAGAAACTAATAGATTTCCGAGAATTAATAAATCATTTACCGAATGTTAAGGACAGCAAAAGACTTTAAGTAATTTAATCATTAATTACTCAATTAAAGTAAAAAAACTTTAAGTAATTTAGACTTATTTAAGACTTTAAGTAATTAACAGTTTGTTTGAGAATTGCTTTTATAAATATCAGAAATGTCTCTAAATTACAACTTAATAAACCTTCTTGCTACATCAAAAGCATTTATATTTCTGTACTGTATGTAATCAAAGATGGACTGAGAAGTGTGGAAGAAATTTATGCTTTGGACAAAGGTTCGTGTTGAAAAAGGTTCCACGCTCTAAATAAATATTTTATGTTAAAACTAGTCGTTGGGGGCCGCCGTAATATTTACCCATCATGTATAAGCATAATATAAAATATGAAAATAAAGCAGGTGTAAACTATTTATAAAATGTATTAAAATTCGAATAAAATCGTTGCCTGATGACATCATAAACTTTACAGTCCCTGGCCAAATTATCAGACGCAGTTGTTTTTATTATAATTTGTTAAATATCTGGAAAGATACATGAGGAATTATCTTGAAACTTTAGGAGTGTAAAGAACATGATAAACGTCATATATTTCCGAGAAGAATTGTTCTTGAAACCCCATAAGGGGCCGTCAACAAATTGAAGAAAAACGAATATCTCTTGGATAACCCTGTAAAAACTAATATCACAAAACCGTTGAAACGGTATCACACGCTTAGGAGGCTTATTGTAATAATTTGGGTTCATTTTTATGAAGATAGCATGTATACTCGAAGAGAAATTCAGGTTTTTATAAAAACGGTCCCAAATTTTACGAAGTGTTTTGCTTATAATTTGCAGAGTTTTTAATATAAAAACAAGTTATTTTCAGAAAATATGACAAACAAAATTATACACAATACCCTGTAATCAGAATTAAAAAATAATAATAATTGCATGAAAAATGAGCAGGTTTACTAAATATTTTTTCACTGCGCATGCGCGAATTCAATCAAAATATACTGTGCATAATATATTAGATAAATATATAGACCAACTTTTATGAAAGTCTCAAAAACATAGCTTGAAAATTCTGATAGTGATCGTCGATAGAATAAGCTCGAAATTCGCTGTTTCCAAAAGAAAGCAAAAAGATGAGGGGTTGTATCAAATATAGAATGAGAGACGCTTCATTCTTATTATGTCAACTTTCATAAGCTAGTATATTTGGATACAACCCCTCATCTTTTTGCTTCCTTTTGGAAACAGCGAATTTTGAGCTTATTCTATCGACGATCACTATCAAAATTTTCAAGCTATGTTTTTGAGACTTTCATAAAAGTTGGTCTATATATTTAGCTAATACATTATGCACAGTATATTTTGATTGAATTCGCGCATGTACAGTGAAAAAATATTTAGTAAACCTGCTCATTTTTCATGCAATTTTTATTATTTTTTAATTCTAATTGCAGGGTATTGTGTATAATTTTGTTTGTCATATTTTCTGAAAATAACTTGTTTTTATATTAAAAACTCTGCAAATTATAAGCAAAAAACTTAGTAAAATTTGGGACTGTTTTTATAAAAACCTGAATTTCTCTTCGAGTATACATGCTATCTTCATAAAAATGAACCCAAATTATTACAATAAGCCTCCTAAGCGTGTGATACCGTTTCAACGCTTTTGTGATATTGGTTTTTACAGGGTTATCAAAAACGTATTCGTTTTTCTTCAATTTGTTGACGGCCCCTTATGGGGTTTCAAGAAAAAATCTTCTCGGAAATATATGACGTTGATCATGTTGTTTACACTCCTAAAGTTTCAAGATAATTCCTCATGTATCTTTCCAGATATTTAACAAATTATAATAAAAACAACTGCGTCTAATAATTTGGCCAGGGACTGTAAATGCTCTATTACTGAATTGCGTGAAAGAAACATCCTTATAACTCCAAAATTGATAATCATATTAACTGACGGTTTACTGCGTCGAATTAAGCGTCTCATTTCCAATTAAAATGTATTTTTGAATTGAAATTTGAACGAAATACAAGGTGATGAAAAATCAAAGAGTGTGGTAAATAGCAATACAAGTATCTCGACAACTCATTATCCGATCGACTTCATTTTTTATGCAAAATTTATGTTTTCTTATTGTTTTTTATATTCATTCCTTAAACTAAACAATTTCGAAAATTTTTATATACCTTTTATCAGAACGACTATCTCGAGAGCCAGAAAAAAATGGTTCGGATAATCGAAGTTACTGAAATTCAATGAGCTGTTTAATATTATTACATAATAAGTACATACAGATTTATCTATCTCAATTTGTTCAACAGATAGAGCGTTTACAGACACACAGACAGACAGACGGCAATTTTTTTTAAAAAAAAATATGTTTTTCGGAATCTTCAGTGTCTGAAACGTGTAAATCAGTCAATTGTTTTTTCGAATTTCAAAACGATTACAAGACTTACCCTATACTACGCATGATGGGTAAGTAAAATTAACAAAGCGGGAAAGGTTATTTAACATTTTCACATGGGTACTCATTAATCCTTTCCGATCTGGTGGGTTAAATTATGTCGCACTTAAAATTTATCCAAAGGACCATAATGACGTCAGAAATGTGGGGAAAATATCCTTTTATTATGTACTGAAAGAGAAATTTTTCATTCTTTCAAATAAATTTGTTCGTAAAATCTGGTGTCATTCAATAAATTTTAACATTTTAGCAACATAAGTACTTTGAATCTGAAAGGTTACACTTATAATTTAAATACTATTTTTATTATCAGTTAAAATTTGGCAATGTTTATAAGTCTAATTTTCGTGTATAATTTTTTAATCCCTTGTGCTGTGTGCAGAATATTTACAAATTATATACACGATTGCAAACAAGAAATGAAATATAGTACAATCTATGGACATGTATTGCTGAAAGTTCATTATTTACGTCCTGTATGTTTTCGAGCTGAAGTAAATTTTAGTACACTATAATTTAGTGAACAATATTGGTGCACACTATTCTTTAGTGCACAACATTAGTGCACAGCAAATTCCAAGGTTGAAACGTGAGGTTGAGGTGCTTTAATGAAAAAATGTATTTTTATTTAGGGATTATTATTATTTTTGTAAAGGCGATAAAACTTGAATTAGCCAACTTAAGCAGTTTTTGGGCGAGACATACATTGGGAAAGATTAAGAAATTCAGTAATATAATCCTACACTAAAATACATAGAATACAATAAAAAACGTCCTGGATGAATCTTTTAAATTTTGATGAATAATTTTATAATATTAAACAGGTAATACGAGAAAATGACAAAAACGTTGCAAATGATTGAAAAAATCGTTTAATTATTTCGAAATAAATTTATTTATTTAGACAATATTAGATTTTATTTTATCTTGAGATATACATTTACCATGACATACCTTTCTAACTTCGTTTAAAAAAAAAAAAGAATTATTTTTTTTTAAAAAAGGAAGAAAACCACACACACACACACACACACACTTAAATATAAATACAAAATATTTGTCTAGAAATCTTTGCACTATTACATGTTCAGTAATGAAACAATATTATGTTAGCGCAGAATAAATGCTTTTTTTTTCTAAGAAATAGAATTTTGACTTTTTAATTTCTTATTTTTTAAAAACTTTGCATTATGAAAAACTGTAAAATTTAAAGAAATAATATTTTTTACTTTCAAAGTAGCAAACTGTGATTAAGAACGGGAAAGTTTGTGAAAATATTAATATATTTTGCGATGAACATCCAACCGTTTTCACTCACTCGGCTAAACTCAGCTCCTCAACCTGACGGATCAAAGCTAAACGTTTTTGGAGTGCGCATATAGAAACTTTGATTACCACTGTAAAATTTCAAGAAATAATATTTTTTTACTTTCAAAGTAGTAAACTGTGATTGATAACGGGAAAGTTTGTGAAAATATTAACATATTTTGCGATGAACATCCATCCGTTTTCCAATATCAATTTTCAATCCAATATTCTTTGATTTTAGATAATGTAAATGACTTACATATGTCAATTAATAAAATGTGCAAATTAAATTAACCTTTGAACTGCAAGATTAAACTAACAATCAGATGACAAATTTGTTAATACTAACAACTATTTTTTCCAAACTATAAAAAACATGTATAACTGTTCCAAGTTAACATTTAATGTTTAATTACACATTTAATTGCATATACAAATTTCTAAAATATGTTTCTTTGGATGTCAGATATACTTGCGACAATTTTTATTAGAATACACATGCATTCTTATTTTCCAAGGTTTTGTGTATTACTGGTTAATTATTAATATGGCATCACCGTTTTCCAGTTTATTCATCGTAATGTATGTTAATCTAGGTATAATAAACATCATTATCCTTATATTTTATCTTAATATTACATAAACTACTCTTTTCTAGTAACATTTATCATAAGCAACAGAAATTTTCAAAATAATTACTTTTTTTGTAATGAATATGCGAATTTTGTAACTCTTGTCGATTACACCATTTATATATTTAAACCTGTTACAATTAACTATTATGATTTTTACGTGATATTGATTCATTTTATGTGACTAATAGTCACAAAAAATGACTTGAGCTTTAGATTATGCTTGATCATATCAGCTACGCATTAATCCATTAAAAGGATTTTTGTGAGATTCTAAAAATGTATATTGCGATCTGATATTAGATTTCCTTAACAAATAAATGGAAATAAATCAAATAACTTCTATAACAAGTAGGCATAGACATATTTCAGTAGAGAAGGATAAATAAATTAAACAAAATACATTTTACAATTTATTATTAGCGTATTAATTTGAAAAGGAACAGTTTTTTTTTAATTGACAAATTTCCATTGAAAGCAAAAATCATTTGTCTGATTGTGTAAAATTTCAGTTTGTAATGAAATATAGTCTTTTACTTATTTTCACTTTCTTTTGGAAGTTTGAAATAAGATTTGCTTGAAAAACTAGGCATTGATAGTCTTCAGATACGTGTAGTTCTTATAAAACCATCTCCGGAGTTGGAGCAGACGACTTTTTGCGACGCCTCGGTTACGAGCTCGCGTCATTGCGTTACGCATCGTGTTACTGCTGGGGTGTGGCAAATTGGTCAAAGTTCCACTCAGCTATTGTTCTACCTGATTGGACCTTAGACGAAATCTCTTGATCGGTGATTCTTCCAAGCAAATAAGGTGGTGAACGTGTAGTAGTGTTCCAGTGAATCATTTCGATGTATTCTGTAGCTAGGAAATTGATTTTGAATGGTTGAAAACTGTTGATTGACTTTATTTTAGAAGTTAAGTTTCTATCCTTTATAATTATTCTGAAATTCTAACTCTCTTGTATAATCCATTTTATCTACTATCATACTCAAAAACAAGTTTCCTGGATGGGCAAAAAATGCGTTTCTCTCAATAACTGCATCCATGACTTTCAGCAAATTTTCGGTCAGGAATATTGAGGATTTTTTAACTTCAAATACGCATTCTGGTCCATTTGTGATGTATTTACTTTTTTTTAATATGAAACCATACAGGTATATATGACTTTGGGAGAAAATAAACTAAGATCTTGTGTTCGCCTGTTGGGTTTTCAATACTTAAAAACAACCGGAGAACTCTGTTCGACATTGTTAACGACCTTTAGTGGGAAAGCGTGCAAGTCTCACGAGCAGATAAGTCTTCAAAACAGTTGCCTAATTTTATAACAGAACGTATGCTCAGCATGTACTGCTGATCTGTGTATTTTGGTCATTTTCATCCTTCTGGGTCTGCTCAAAACATTGACAGTATTACTCTTATTTCACTGCCGCTGAATTTGTATTTCATCAACTAGAGGTAATTGGATCTGATGGCCCCGTTACTAATACGGGGTGGAAAAACCGGTCTTAATCTTACATTTGAAGAACAAGTTAAAAGGTCACTACAGTGGGCTGTGCGTCTCTCACATTTCAATGAATTTCCAGTCTGGCATTTTTTTTTCAAACTTTAGATGGTAAAACGACTGTGCCAAAATCATTTCATGGCACGATTAGCAAACAGCTCAGTAAATGTGAGAAAGCTCCAGTGGTAAATGTTTACAGTGTTGAGTGCCAGATTCCAGAAACTGACAGGCAAATTTTAAGCAAAGATCAGCTGCACCTGCTGGACAAAAGTTCTGCTATCAAATCAGGCAGCTGTCTTGAAGATTTATCTGTACGTGACTTGGTACACTTTCCCACCCCTGGTGATTAATCATGGCGTCACAAAAGTCGTCAGCTCCAATTTCAGGGAGCGTTTTATAAGAGCTACACTTATCAAGATCATTAGTGCCTTGATTTTCAAGCAAATCTTTCTTCAAACTACAAAAAGAAAGTAAAGAAAAGTAAAGGACTATATGTCTTTATAAACTGCATATTTACAAATCAGAAAAATAATTTTTGATTTCAATGGAAATTTATAAATTTTTTTAAATGTTTATTTTAAACGTAATACTCCTATTAATAAATTGTTAAATGTATTATTTTTTTTTTCATTTATTTATCTTTACTATACTGTGTTATACTAAAATATGTGTAAATTTACTTGTTATAGAAGTTATTTGATAAATTTACCGATGCGCTCCCGCCAAACGTAAAAATTTATTTATTTTATTTTTGCATTTTACTAAGCTACCCTAGAGGTAAGTGTTTCGTGGTATAGCGAATCAAAAACAAAAAAATTCGCCTCCAGCAAAAATATGATAAAAATCGTATATTTTCTTAAATGCTAGTGCCTATGCGCTACCTCCAGACGTAAAATTTTATTTATTTTGTTTTTGAATATTACTAAGCTACCCTAGAGGCAAGTTTTCCGCGGCATAACGAATTAAAAAACATTTTTTTTCGGACCACCCTACTATACATTAATTCGATTCCGGATTACTTTAGTTGCCTCGGCCTTGTTTTAATACACCTGTACGTAACATTCTGGCTTCCAAACTGTTGATTTGTATAGAACTGCAGAGAGACAGACAAATTTTCATTTTTATATATTAGACTAATAATGAGTTGCTAGAGAGAGAGTGTGATTAAAAATTTAAATTTCTTTAGCAATTCCAGTAAAGCCATTTCGGAAATAACATAATGCCAATTAGCCAGTTTAACGTAATGTTTCGCGAGAAAGATGCGGAGAAAAGCAGGGGCAGAGTTTCCGTTAACGATATTTCTATGGAAGAGTAGTGAACGACATCGATGTTGGTAACCTTAACAAAACCGCATAGCAACAGTTCACATGGGGGTTCTCTTAAAGGATTGAGAGCCTATGGTTAAAAAAAGGTACATGTACATTACATAGGATAAAAGAAAAGGCATGTGGACTACATAAGAGAATAATAATTTTATAAGTTAATGGAACTGAAGATTTAATGAACAAAAATTTAGTAGTAAAGAGTGTGGGTAAAATTTTGAATGCTTTCTGAAACGGAGAAAAGCCAGATAAAATGAGAATAAAATACTTTTTTAAAAGAATTACGAATGAATTAAAAAGAAAGCTTAATAAAAGGAAATACAGAGTAGTTAGATTTTATAACTTGATAAATAAAATACTTTTAAAGAAAAAAATAGAAAACTTGTTATTTTAAAAGGGGGGGGGAATTGAATTTTTATTGAAGTGGAATATGTGAAGTTGGATTCTCTTCACAGTGGGCACTGTGACAGCGACTTTTGTGCGATTTTTCTTTCCTTTTCATCGATAGTGTATGCAGTTATAGAAGTAACTGAACCGATCTTCATACATACATTCTTAGGTATAAACGTCGGGTCCCAGTTGAAAATAGCGATACTTCCTAAAACGGCGTTTTGATAGAGATTTTTGCGTGTTTTTTTTTTCGTAGTTGTGTTGTACATCCGCTGCTCGTGGAGCGAAGGGTGCCTTGTAACCAGAGAAGCTGTCGATTTTATTTTATTGCAAATTATGATCGATATTAACTCGTATTTAATCCAATTAATAAAAATATGTAAAAATGTAAGATGAAAATCAAAGTATGTGCATTTATGCCTTTCATTAAATGCTCGTACAGTGATGCACACTTCGGCATATTGTTTCTTTCTATAAATGTACTATTTAAAAAAAAATACACTTTTTGAACGATTAACATGCATGAGATGAATTGGATTGGCACATCCGATTAGTTATGATATGTTGTTATGACATATATAATGTTATGATATTTTACTTATTTTTTCTCACAATAATAAAATAACTGGAAGACTGGTCCTTACAGACATAGATCTGACATGGAGGTAAAGTATATTAGATATAATTTTTTTTTATTTTATATGTAGAAGAAGTATTGTTAGCATTAGAATAATCCTTCCATTCAATGCTTTCATTCAATAATATTTTCATTTTTCTAATGACGTAATTTTCAAATAATTTTCATTTGAACCGTGCTGAAATTAAGGAGTATAAATCAAAAATTAGAAATAAAGATTTCAAGTAAATAACGTCACGTTCTGATGGACATTTCTGTAACCACATAAGATAAACGGGTCATTCCATGCTAAATGAACAAATAAGCTGTGGCTGACATGTCATAGATTTTAATGAAAATCAGCATATAAGTAGATCATATTTATTTATGAGTAAATGTAAAATAATAGATTTCAGGATTGTTTATTTAAGTATTAAAACTTACATTAAAAGTTGATATAAGATCGAGGTTTTGTCTACATGCTTGAAATTTCAATTTTCATTATTAGCCGTAGGAGTGGAAAGACTTTATCAAAAATTATTTATAATTAAGAATTAATAATAAGTAACAGATTGGAGTGATTTAGTAACTGTCCTTTTATTCCATAATGAGAAAAAAATAAATAGTGAAAAATTTTGAGAGGAAAATGCAATATTTCTATTACTTGTTTAAACATGAAGGAAAGGTCTTACGATTTTAAAATTGTTTGACGTTATAGATAAAAGTATATATTTTAAATATAGAAACTTTCATTCTTGCCGTTTTATTCCTTAATGAGAAAAAAAATAAATAATGAACAATTTTGAGGGGAAAATGCAATATTTCTATTACTTGTTTAAACATGAAAGAGACATCTTAAAAAATTTAAATTATTTGACGTTATGGATAAAAGTGTATATTTTAAATATAGAAACTTTCATTCTTGCCTTCAGTTTATTTTTCCTCAACAATATTTTAAATTAGGGTAGAATAAATTATTGATTTTGGCTGTGGTTTAACAAACAATTATATAGTATTATTTGCTCCATATAGATGGCAGCACTACATTTTTTTTTTTGCAAGATGACAGAGAAGGCGCTCAAATTTGAAGTGAAATAGCCCATAGAACGTAACAAATATTAACCTTTTTAACACATTCCTGTTATGTTAGGAATCAAAAGGCAATCTTGAAATTTTTTCAGCATAATATGGGCTTTTTTAACTTTATGCTTCTGCAATATTGTTAATGTCAGGTTTTTCCTTCATTTGATTTTTTAAGTATGCATAAGAGGAAAAATTGTGATTTTGTATTTTTTTTTAAGTTTCTAAGCTATTTTGAAGATTAAGAAAATAAATGACGACTTCTAAATTTGAGAAATTTGGTTTTCAAATGTAACATTACATCATACATCAATTTCACATATGTTTTTAAATTCCTTTGATTTTTATAACGCTTTTAATTTTCTCAAAATTTTCAATTTTTCAATTTTTACAACCAATTTAAAGTCAAGCATGGTGTTACGAAATTATTATTATTAAATAAATATGATAATAACTGTCCACGGGTTACAATATTAGGAAAAAAAATATTTATGTTAAATAGTTTTCAAGATATGGAACTTAAAACTTGCAACATTGAACGATTCCATACAAGCCATTCTATGTCACGAGTTTTTTAAATGTCCAGAATTTCCAAAATATTTTATGTTTTGTCAAGATATTTTGAATAGCTCTATTTAAATATGAATTGAATCTGTGTACCAAATTTTATTAAAATCGGTTACTATGTGGCCACGACTTTTTTGCAATTTTTGCTCATTTTGCATGGAATGGCCCAAACGTGAGCTATAAGTGTAATTTAATTGAGATATAAGAGAAAATGTTTTTCAGTTATCGTCACAGGATGATAAAAGATTGATTGAAATAAGGTTTTGATGCCACAATCTTCGACCAATTTCTTAGAAAATGTATACAGTTCGTTCGACTTTGGCCTGTAACATATTCACCAAATGAGGACTCAACCGTAAGCATAGGTTCTGCGCAATCGTGTTCACTCGCACGCACACATACATGCTGACATCATAAAAAAACCACCAAAAACCAGCTTTGTTGACCTATAAAAGTGATGAAATTCTAATATATACGCATACAACCACATAATGAGTGAAATCATTGTAGAATTACGAGGAAAGCTCAAAATATAAGAATATACCAATATTTTTTAAATCGGTGTTTTCTCACGAGTACAATATTTTTCTTACACTGTATGAATACGGAAAATAAAATTGATAGAATTAAATCATTTATAGATGTATTTAAAATGTAACTATTGAAAATAAATTACTGTTAAACTCTATTTTATCTTTGAAAAATAATTTTTAGTCTACACAACCCGGAAAAAAGTATGTTATTTTTATGATTTCTATGATTTCGAAAAGATTACGCCATGTGATATAAAACGTCAAATGGAATCATTATAGATAAATATAGATAAGTCAGAAGATCTATTTTGAAGCGTTTGCTCTTGGGAAATCATTTAAAAGAACTTCAAAAATCAAAATTTACTGAAGGCTTATGATATGAAGGATAACATATCGTACATAGTAAACTAACTTTAGATTACTTGGACCATGGGAATTAACTTGGACCCATAAGAAAAAAATGTTTTATATCATAAAGGAACTATTGTGTTGAGAAGATAGATGACGTACTGTAAGTATTCTCAACATTGTATAACTAGAACTGATTTAGAACAATTTTTGTTCTGGTTTTAACAGTAGAACGCCCGAAGCGGTCAATTAAATCAAGCGGACCGATAGTGGACGATTTTTTAATTTAGATTTATTCGACGATTTTTTAACAATTATTAAATATGAATTTATTTCAATTGTCGATGCTGGATTTTCTTTGATTTCTTGTTTGCCCCAGGGTTGGTGGCTAACGGAAAATATTCCATCTTGTGCTGCGTTTGTAGCCTTGCCAACATGTTATGGTGAAAAAGTTCCAGGCTGAGTATCGTTCTCAAGTGGTTCAGTTGGTGGAGCGTCAGTGCGCTAATCTGATGACTCGGGTTCGAGTCGCGGCTTGGGTACTTTTTCACTATGCTGGCTATACGCATATTAAGCAATTAAAATTTGAATATATTCAATTTATTTTTTATATTCTGATAATTTCCTACCTTTACATTTTCTAATATTTTTCTCTCCACATATCCTTTTACTTAAAAAAATATAATTTATTTTTTTCTTTAGATTTATGTATACCTAGAAAGCCCAGAGCGGTCATTTTGACCGAAGCTTTGAATCTCGTGAAAAAAGAAAGGAATTATTCGATATTTTTTCTTAAAAGCTTCCACATATAACATGAATCAGGAATGCACCTGTATTAAGGTCAAGTTCGAAGAAGGCTGATTCCTATTATCCTGGACTTTTTTTTTAAACTGCGGTCAAATTGACCGTTACGGGTTTTGCAGGAAATCCGATTTTGTCGTCTTTCACCATCATTCGTTTTTTTCTCCATCGCTTCCAAGTATAACATGGATCAAGAACAAACATGTAGCCATGTCAACGTCAAGAGAGTCAGCTGGATGGGGAGGCCTACCAAATGGCTTAAGCACTCACAAGCCCCATCCAGCGGAGCCATGTCAACGTTTAAGAAAGTGGATTCCCATTAGCTTTTTGTAAACATCGGTCCGAAATTGACCGTTACGGGATTTGCAGAAAATTCGATTTTGCCGTCTTTCTAATGTTACGTAAGCCTCTCTAGGGCCTAGGTAACTCATGTTTACGGTACAATTCTTAAAGCATTTATTTGAAGTGCACAATCTAGTCAATAGAAAAATCACACTTCTGATTTTAGACGTTTTGTCGAACATCTCGAGAAATGCTTGTCGAACTCTTATGGAACATCATGAATGTAAAGATTGCAGAAAATTCTATTTTGCCGTCTTTTTAGTGTCAATCAATCCTCTATAGGGCCTAGGTAAGTCATATTTATGGTACAATTCTTAAAGTATTTATTTGAAGTGCAGAATCTGGTCAACAGAAAAATTACACTTCCTATTTTAGACGTTTTGTCGAACATCTTGATAAATACTTGGCGAACTGTTTTGGAACATCATGAATGTAAAGAAAATATTTAACCTGAGATTTTTTAGTGAAAGATTAGTCTTGAAAGCAATTATGGGACAAAAAAATTCAATAAAAGAGAATATTTACGATTACTCTGTAAAGTAAAATATTTCAAATGATTTGTAATTGTAGATGTTGAAGAGGACTATGAATGACTTGTCCAATATTTGTGTTCATTTATGTAAGAATAGAAAGTTTATGTATGGAGATATAAAAGTATCGTAAACAATAAATAAGCACATTTTTTATAACATGCAGGTATTTTAACTAAATTTAACGCCACTTTCAAATGAGCACTTTTTCTTTAATAATTGCAATACAGAAAATAAAAGACTATGTCCTGTAATTTCTAATATCGATGTTTCGAACAGTATTAATAATGAAAATAAGAAACTGTAGTCATATACTATATATAAAAAATGGATACTGCGAAAAGTGTTTGCAATTTCCAAATAGGTAATAGAAAATAAAAGTTGAAAAAATATTCTGTCCAATAATGTTTATGCAATAACTCATACTGTCTATAAATAAATGCAATATCAGAATATTTGTTTTCCATTGAAATCTTTAATTTATTAAAAGAATGATATTCAATTTGCAAAGAAATAAATAATAGTATTAAATATATGACAAAAATTAGTATAAAAAATAATAG
The DNA here is from genome assembly GCA_963931845.1 of Maratus michaelseni. Taxonomy (NCBI): domain Eukaryota; kingdom Metazoa; phylum Arthropoda; class Arachnida; order Araneae; family Salticidae; genus Maratus; species Maratus michaelseni. The sequence continues at coordinate 435,452,348 of OZ007587.1, read as the reverse complement.
ATGAAATAAAATTAAACAGAGTTCGAAAAATTATTTATAATAAATGGTTAATACAGGTTGAATTATTTTTTCTTAAAGCTGATTATTTATTAGATAATTTTAAGTTCAAACGTCAAACGCTGAAAAATAATTCGACAGTAAAGCAGAAAAAACAATTCACTGGACGGTTTTAATTATCATCAACGTGTGAATTGAAAAATTTTAATTAATGATCATTGATAATTGAATTTTTTATTTAAACTAAAAACTTGTTAATGTAATAGCAACAATTGAATGTATAACTACAGGGGAAAATATACAAATTAGAGTCGAATTAATGAGGTTCTAAACAAATTTAAAGCAGTTAAAATTCGTACTTATATTGGCATCATATGTATTGCAGCAGTTCCTTTTTCGTAAGTAATTTGAATTTTATCTAGAATATTTTTAAATAGAGATTTTTAAAAAACACATGAGGTTAAGAAGAAATGGTGATACGGACATATATATTATATTCCGTACAAGAAAGAAATTTTAATTTTTCTACTTTATATTATTAGCATTTATTAATTTATTGTAAACATATATATCATAAAACAAGAAGCCAATAAAGTGTGTGTTCGGTGAAATTTCAAAAACTACGCGATGGATTTTTTTGTGGTTTACACCACCGGATAGAGAAAAATCCATCGATCATTATGATGCATAATATAGCAATATAACCAAAATTTTTATAATAAAATTTGGTATAATATCCTTATTTTTGACGAAAACGTGGCAATTGTTCTATGTTTTTCCCCTTGGTGACGGTATATTATGCAATCGTTTGGTTAACGGTATTTGGGAAATGGCTATATCAGTTAAAGATTAAAAAAATACAAACACCTTGAAAAAAATATATATATATTACCGATTTTATTGAAAGCACAAAGAAAAAAGTTTTAATGAGAAATAATATTGCAAATTGAAGACATTTAATTTAAATATGAAAGGAATGTTTGTACGGCTTAAAAGAAGGATTAAATGTCAAAAGCGGCCATTAAAACAATATTTGACAATTTATCACTTTTGTTGCCTATATTTGGCGGCTGGATAAGAGCACGTTTAAAGCTATGATATATATGGTTATTGTAAAAGTCGAAGCAGACAATTTTTTAAAAATAATTTTTATATGTTTTATAAATTTCATCTCTCATTTACAGACTACTTTTGCATTTCCAGTTAAATTTTTATGTTTGATGGCGACAGTGTTTTTATTTGATAGAATATATAATTTTTTGAATGTAATCAGTAATTTTTTATTTGTGCGAATTATAAATTATGTGGATTTTGAACTTTACAAGTAAATGTAATTAGAGGTACATTTAGAATATCATGCACCCCTCCCCCCGTGCGAATCAAGAGCGGAGTGCAAGTAATATAGGGTAGTCCGACTAGTAATATAGGGTAGTAATATAGGGTAGTAAATATTTTAATAGAATAAGATTGAAAAAACTCCCCACTAGATAGGGTTAGAATATTGCCTTAATTAATTTCAACAAGAAGCTAACTCATTCCCCACTAAATGGGTTTAGAATATTACCTTAATGCGTTTCAAAAGGAAGCTAACTCATTCCTGATTAGTTACTGAAGTCACATGGCTGTAATTTGAGAACATGTTTAATTTTTCATGACTGAGCAAACCCATTGTTTTTGTGCTGAAATAATAAGACAAGTGCTATGTCATTTGATAAGTTTGATGAGAATCGATTGTTTTTATTTGCATTATGCACTAATTTCATTGAATATACATTAAGTGTACATATTATGGCTATGTTCTTTCTTGTTTTAACCGTTGCAGAATAAGTAAAATTTAAGAATAGGGTGTGTTTAATAATTGGGTAGGCAAATGTTAGAATTCTAATGAATGGACATTTGTTCATTCACTGGGATTTGCCCGTTGTCTACTGAATCAAAGAAAAGTACTTATTTCATTATTGTTTTATTCATTATATACGCAATAATTTCACTGAATGAACAGTCTCTAACCATTGCCTGAACACCAGTGTTCATTCACTGGAAGGAATACTTTTGGTTACATTTCCTAGTGAATGAACTGTGTGGGTTTTATGTTTCTATAGCTTATTTTATAGCCTATATTTTGAATTGAGTGATTTTCAACAATGGTAACAAATGAAAAATTAACCGATATAAAAACATAACGTATGTACGCACAATTTTAAATATAACGATTATTGATGTTCTTCAAATTTTATTTTTTCAATGTTTTTCGATTACTGATAGAAATATTCCTACTGATGATCAAGAAAATTCCTACATAAGGACATATGGAAGGTTCAAGTACTCCACAGTGGCCTTGAAAATGATTTACAAGCTGCGAGGCCAGATGAACTCAGTTTGAACAAGTCATCTGTACATTTTAATATTCTAAAAGCAATGATGTCTATGAAACTGCGGTCGAGAAAACAATTGAAAGTAAACGTATGGGACCATTGCCTTGTGTTGAGCTTAAAAGAAGGAAAACTCCTTGAAAAATGGATAGTTGTAAAAGGGAAAAATGGAATGACAATGCATAAGGATGAAGTAAAAGATGCTGTTTACAATGTCATGAAATAAACAGGAAGAAAACATCAATTTATAGACAACAGTACAGGAGAGAAATGTGGGACTCTTTTTCTAAAATGACATCTAAGGATAACGCAACGTAATACAGAAATAAATTCAAAAGTGAAATTTTGTCTCACAGAAGATTGTATTCGACAGTTGTTCCAAGAACTTCAAAAATACCTTGAAGAGTAAAAATATTCTGGCCTTTTATTTGGGGATCGTATATAAAATGCTGATGAATCTGTGGTTGAATGCTGTCCAAAGACAGAAAAAGTTATGGGTCCTAAAAATTACAAATACTTCTACACAATCGCACCTGGGAAAGAAAAATAAAGCTTTAAAGCTTTAGCAAACTTTTCTGCCTGTGTTAAAAAAGTCCCCCCGATTGTTATTTTTATATACCAAACGAGTCTGTAGTTTACCTTGTTCCTCAAATAGAGAAGTATAGGACCAAAAATTTAAGGGAATGGAATCAGTTTTTTTATATAAATCTGTAATTATTAATTAACTTCAAGAATTAAAAGTGACGATATTTTAAGTTAATTAATTATAATTCTATATTTAAAAAAAACCCGTAATTCAGTAAAAACATATTATAAGTTATTTGTACAAGTTGTAAAATAAATAATACCTCTCATAATGTACTCAGAGGTCAATGGCCAAGTATGCAGATGAATTCACTTTCAACATATAACTGGTATCCACAAATGATAACATATTTGTAAACTGGCAACGATAATATAGAAAAACAAGAAGCTCAAAGACTTCTGTGAACAATATGTTTCAATCCTTCTTATATTAAGCATTTAATTCCATTATTAAACATTGAAAATACATATATTTCTTTGTTGTTCTACTGCGTGATCTTATCAGATTATTGATCATGGTTAACTGTTTCACAAATCTAGTAAAAAAAAAAAAAAAAAAAAAAAAAAAAAAAAAAAAAAAAATTCTAGATACACAACGAAAGCAAATATATCTATCTCACATAATACGTAAGATGTTTTTTAATAAAATAAAGACTTCAATCAAAGTAACAGCTTTATAAAAAGTTTTTTCTAAGTTTATATGCTTTAAAAGTCACTTATGTTAAAGCGCTATATATCACACAAAATTATCAAAGTGTCAATTGGATGGCTGTAATATTATAACGTCATACATATCAGTCAGCAAGTTATTACTCACAATGTATCTACAGAATATTCTACATTTGAATTAATATTCTCTCGCTTTGCGACATGAAATGATTCAAGTGGTAAAACAGTTACCTATATCTGGAATAATGATTTACTAATCGGCTTATATAGATTAGAATAAGCAATAAACAAAATTATCGCCAAAAGTTTAAAAATAATATGTATATTTTATTGTAAGGAATTAAAAAAAGTGTTGAATGTACGTAATTAATTAGCTATTATGTTAATTTTTGGTATTATCCTAAAATTGAAAATAAAAAATCAGTTTTCAGCTATTATATAGTTTATCTCTTATACACAATTTAAGTCATTTATGCGATAGGAAAAAATAATAATACCTAAAAGTGAATGTTCATCGCATTTTTCATTTGGATAAAATATACAGAAAATACACAAATTTTACTCAATGTGGAAATGTATTTAAATACTATAAACTTTCACACATTTGTCTACTTAAAATTATTCTAGAACTATTCTTATAAATAAAAGTCAATTATGAAGATTATTTTAATTTTTCATGTTCATCAATAATAACAGAAATACTAAAAAAGTATGTAAAAGAAAAAAATAATATATATATTTTTAAATATGTTTTATAACCATATAAAATATAATGTTTGCTTAATATGATGCACATTTGAATGCAAATATACATTCATAACATTTAATTTTGCGTACATTTCTAAAAAGTGTCAATTTTCTATAGCACATAATCATAGAAATACACATATAATTTTTTGACACGTAAAAATTAAATAAAACTGTGAATTTCCACAACATCTTTGCAAAGTAAATCTTCAAATATCGCAAAGTTTTAGATATATTAAAAAATATGTTTCCATTATACACTTCTTCGATTATCGTCTTAACTGAACAATATTTATCAGCTATTCTTCTGTTTATGATAAACCAAGGCAAACAATTTTGTAAAAAAATGCAATTTTGTGAAAAATGCAATTTTCGAAATAGTGAAAGGTATTTTAATAACATTTTAAGGTATTTTTTTAAGTATTTATAAATAACGTTCAGCTTTAAGTTGTTATGGTTACATTAGGTATACATTTCTTTTAAGCTTACATTTGTTTACCAAATGAATTTTTATTTGTGACAACTTGCGTTTTGTCTTTTTTTTTTCTCTTTCTCGTTAACAGCTTATGATCGGATTATTTCTATTGTTTATCAAATGTAAATTTAATAAAAATCATCATTAAATTTTACAGATTAAATTTTACAGAGTTAAAATATAAAGTTTGTTCACTAATTTAAATGTTCTATTATCCTATATTGCTTTTGCAAATGCGAATTTTTAAATTAAAATTTTTTTCAAAATAAATCTATGAAAATTTAAAGGAAAAACGCAATAATCTTTTAATGTTTCTGATAAGTTAAAAAATAATATTGAGCTTAGTTAACAATAATTATCCATAATAAAATTTTATAATAATAGTGAATAGAAGTGAAATATAGTAATATAAAAAATACAAAGAAGTAAAGAGAGCGTAGGGAATTTTATATTTGTAACATCTACAAATATAATATTTATCAGGGATTAGAAAAGCTTACAAAAAATAGAGTAACAGAAAAATGTTCACGTTTTTTTTTCATAAATAAAATCATTAAACAGAGATTACAAATATATTTTTAATTATCATAAATATCAATTAAAAATATTTATGATAACATATTACTCATTAGTATGCTTAACAGAAAACTTTTCCCATCCAATGAAAAAAGATTATTTTTGAACATTTATTGCATATTTGATAAAAGTAGAATTACTGTTGAAGATGCGACAGGAAAAGAAAAAAGTAGAATATGTTCCTGAAAGTTAAATGCTTATATGTGTTTTTTGTTTGTTGTTACGACAGACAGGAAATTAAAGTAGTAATTTTTATGTAATCTTAAGCAATCTGAAATTTTAATTTCATGTATTCTCTTTTTTATTTACTTAGAAAATTAAAAACGTTGAACGTGCGCTCATTTTGTTTTAAAATGACGTGTACAATTTTTTGTATTTTGTCTATATTATTTGTAAATATGTTTTTCTGTAAATTTGAAAATAACAATTAATTAAATATGTACAGAAAGACAACAAAATCAAAAAAAAAAAGAAAGACTTTAAAATAAAAATTTATGATAGCATATTTAGGAAAAAATAATTTACAAAGTGTGCATTTTTGATGCTATTTTCATTACAATTCTTTTGTTGATTCTGAACATAAATGTAGAAAAGTCTGTATTTTTCAGTTTCCGTATTAATTATGTAATAAAAATATTCTAAATTTAGAATAGTATGATATATAAGACTTTTATTTCGTGTATGTGAAAAATAAGAAAACACAAAATAGTTTCACATTATCTGCGTAATTTAAAAACGTCATAGAAATCAAATGAAATAATTGTGACTAGAGTTCATGGAATTTGAATAATATATATATATATATATATATATATATATCAGTTTCTTCTGATTTTCTTTCCGCAAACTAATTCAAAATTGGGAAAAGGATAAAATCTGTCTATCTGCATTTTTTTTTATACAGCACGTTTTCTTACATATTTTTAAGAATTATTTTCTTCCAGCTATCCAACTACTCTACACAGTGCAAATCTTCCTCATCTGCCGATTTTAATACTTCTGCGCAGAGTGTTTGCACAAAATATACACTTAAAATAAAGTTTTTAAACACTAATTTTATACACTCAGGCTTGTGACACAAACATATTAAAAATACAGTTTTCTGATGCAATTTTGTATAAACATTTCATGTTCCTGCTGATATATCCTATATATATAAGATTTTGCATAAACAATCACCACTGTCTTCCTCATAGTCAGCGGAGTTTGCAAGAAATTTCATCAAAAGATTTCACTTCCAGATACCAGTATGGATTTTTAAATAGCACGTATATGCATACTAAAGAACAACAAGAACGAAAAATCATGCGTCAAGCATAGATTATGTAGCACTTTCCAACGCTTCCAAAATAATTTTACAAAACATACCGTTTAATAAGCTAAAAGATAACATCTAAGTAAACAATTTGGAAAACGCATAACATATTTAAAAACATAATTTCAGGAATTTCCAACAGATACAATATTCGGAAAAATATCCGAATACTTTTATTCAGCCCTGTATATGATCTATAGATTTGTATATGCTAGGATGCTAAATTTTAGTTTAGTTAGGAAACGCGTAGCACAGTTTAAAATTATCTTTCTGGAGTTTCTGTCAATAAACGGAAATGTGTTCGCGAACTTTTGTGCTGCCCTGTATATGATCTACAGAATTTATACACACCACGTAATAGACAAAAAGCGAGTTAAAATTAAAATCGCGTTTAGTAACTTAAAACGCACTTCCAGGAATTAGTGTAAACAGACAGTAGATAATTCTTTTGTGTGTCCCTGTAAATGAACGATGACTGCTATACACACACTATTCTGTAGTAAGCCTCTTGTAATGCACCTTAGATATATATATATATAAATTTCAATGTGTTTAAAATAGTGAAACATTATTTAAATAAACCGCAGACGATTTTTCTCCATAGACGTCATGTAACGGAATTCTTTTGACTGACCCTGTAAAGCAACTATAAGTGCTATGCACACCCTATTCCATATTAAGCTTCTTCTAATGCAACTTAGTGATATATAGAAATTTCAATGCGTTTAAAATACTGAAACATTATTTAAATAAACCGCAAATGATTTTTCCCCATAGCCCGCAATGTAACGGAATTCTTTTGAGTGTCCCTGTAATAAAACTACAAGTGCTACACACTTCTGTTGAAATAGGGAACATGCTATAGATAACGACAATAACATATAAAAATTGCAGAGCAATCTGAGCATATTTACGGGAGTTAGAGCACGGACAGACGGCCAGACGGCAGACGGCAGACGGCAGACGGCCAGACGGCAGACAGCAGACGGCCATACGGCCAGAAAAACCGAAGTCATAAGCACTTTTCAACTAGGTTGGAAAGTGCTAAAAAACCACCGGTAGACAATCGATCAGAGTTTCTGATCGACTCCCGGGTGGGGGGGGGAATCCGCGGTTGCAGATCGTGTTTTATATATTTTTTAATACTTATTTTTGTACTAAACATTTAAAAATTTTGTATATTATAGAAAATATGTATACCATGCCCGGGTATAAGTTTGGTCGGGTATAAGTTTGGTCGTAATTTTACTCGAATTTTAATGTAAATATTTTAGATGGCAAATTCAGTTTAATACTCTATATTTGTAAATAGTATGATTGTTCAAATTCGTCTATGTAATCATGTTTTTTGTATCACAAATGTAATAGAATTTTTGACGTGTTGTTCTTAAAAGGTCTTTATTGAAGTCTTTCTGTAATTTATTTTGAATAAAATAGAAGCCCACTGTTGCCGAGACCTTTCAAACATACAGGTATTTTTATATTATTTTATCTATGTTTTAAGTAAGGTAATCGATTAAAAATAAATCATAGATCTATTAGAATTAATATTGTATAAGTGCAATATTATGGCATTCCGATATATTAATGGTAAGATTGAATTATGTTATCATGACCAGTGGCGGTCTTTTGTAATCGATTTCGCCATTAATTTAATTTGTACTGTGGTTTTTTTTGCTTCCCTTGACCGCATCAATAACAGTCGAAAAACCAAAACACCGTCATCACAGCTGACCAACCTGACTACGCCTTGCTGAAAAATCTCCAGTGTGCTATTTCGTATGAATATGCAGAAGAGAAAATCATAGTCATGTTAGGTGGTCTCCATATAGAAATGACCGTTGCATCTGTGATAGATATATGAATTGAAAGAAGTGAATGGGCTGATGACCTTGTAGAAGATAATGTAACAACATCAGGAAGAGCGGAAGGAATATTAAAAGTTTCACACGTTTAGCGATGTCGATACGCTTACGAGGGTTCTATTATGACTCTACAGTCCTCTTGGAGAGAGATTATCAAACTAGAACATTTGACGACTGGATTCAGATAAGATAACAAAAGTCGTCCCAGTTTAAGTATTGGCACATCACCAAATCGTTATAATATTTGATAATGCGGAGTATCCGTCTGGTTAATTTGACAGATTTTATTTCAACTTTAGAGGCAATTTGACCATGGATATTTGCTCTTGAGCGAACCAAATATGCTCGATGGCTTCCAGTATTTTTATATAAATTAAAGAAACTATCAGAGATCCATCCTGTTGTTTTCTGTGAGTTTCAAATTGGAAATATGTCTGGCACTAAAACTAACAGAAAATTCTCCATGATGGTACATGAGCAGTTGCATTTGCAAAACAATAAATTATTGAAAAACACTTCATATAATTAACCACGTCTTAGTGAAGAAAAGGGACTAATGCAATAGATCAGGTGTTCCCAAACTATGATACGCGTATCAGTACTGGTGCGCGAAGCTCTGGCTACTGGTACGCTGAAGTCTGATACTGGTACATTGAATAAAATGCAAAATGCAGCATATTACTATGGAATCAAAAACGACTTGCCTTTATTAACTTGGAAATTAAAAAAAAATCGAATGCGATTTAGGATCTGTAAATGAGTTTTCTATTTTTTTTTCTTACGATAAATGTTTGTTATAGCAGACTTTCTAAATTTAACGGACACCGCTAATTATGCAATCGGTTTCCAGAATTAAAAACATAATTATTAGATTTATATGGATAAAATTTGCATTTTTAATAAAGGCCTAATTTTATTTAATGAATGAAGTACTTTTAATTAGCGGAAGAACTGTTTTAAAACATGCTTTATAAATTGAATTTTCTGAAGGTAAAATCTGGATGCTTGGAAGTAAAAAGAGTTTGTGTGAGTAAGAAGAGTTAAAACAAAATAAAATTTAAAGTGTAATTTATAACCCATTGTTCCTTTTGTATTAGAAAAACTTCAAGGAGGTGTTGAAATAAAAGCTTTATTTCAAACATTATTCATAAATTAATTCATTCTCTTGATAGAAATATTTTTATTCTCTTGTACAAAATGTGTATAATTTCTTTCTATTTCATGAAAATCAGTTTTTAACAGAGTGAGTTCATTTAAAATGGTGATCTGAAATCGAATAAAAACTGTGGCCATATGCAGTGCGGAATTGAGCTAAAGCATTGTACGTATGTTTTCATGTGATACAATATATATAAATGTATAAAGAAACTTGCAAGTGTTTGCCTTACTGCGCGACATTATTTTCGCATTTGAAGGTATGCAGATTATTAATGCAGTTGTATTGTAAAATGCGCTAACGAAGCTTTGGATAAGAAATTTGTTTCTCATTTATGACACTCTGTCACTGTCTCTCTCTCAAAAGGAAAGAAGTGAACTTATTCAGCTCCCCTATGATAGATGCTGGAGTCTACATTAAAAAAACGATTGTAACAGAATTTTCGTTGGCGAGAATATCAGAGTACCGTCTGACATCGTCAAAGTCTACTTGTGTTTAGCACAACATATCTCTGTGAAATATTCTAGACTCTAGATTATTTCGAAGATCCTACTGTTCCTACTACCTTATGCAACTGAAAAAATAAGTGCGGGAGAATTGTAATGATTGTATTTCATATTATTACAATTGAGGGATGATTTCAAAGATGATTACAAAGACGCTCTAGCTATCAACACTATAAATTGGAATGTGTCTGTCCGCTGGCGCCTTCTATTTCATTACTGAATTGTACTGTAAATAGCTTCTGATATGGTGTAGTTATGTCTTGGTGTCGTGATCGTGCGTGTTGTGATTGTGAAGAGTAATTAAATATGTAAAACGGCCTTCAGTCTTCCACATTTATTAATTATGTGTGCTTACTTATTTTAATTAATAATCAAGACATTATATATAAACTTTTTACATACACAAAACGATTACCTGACTGAGAGATAACTACTGAACATAGGTAATGACATTGAGCTTAAAAAACTTCCTGTTTAAATTCATATTTTTAATATGAAAAATAATTACATAAATCCTAAATCTCTAAATTCGTCTTTACAAATAACTCATTTATTGCATTCATAATTGTTTCTTGTTCCATTAAATATTCTTGAACTCTTTATATCCCAAGCTCTAAAAAACTGAATGAACTTAGAATCCCAACAAAATAACCCAAAATACTCTATTTTTTCGTTTCCCCCTTTTTCACTGGTAAGTAGTGGAAATGACCCTACTGTCTTCTCCTTTTATTCAAATTTCGACAGGTGTTACACCCCTCTGTTTACCATTGCTCCAGTTACTGATGAAAATCTTTTTTAAATTCCTACTATTAGCTCACACTCTCTCTGTATATATCTTGTTCAAATTTTCAATCGTTAATAAAATATTTTCTATTCATCCACTCAAGTTCAAATATTTTTTTTAAACTTGTAGTGGATGACACTTTATGTTAATACAGTTTTTTCAAATATTAATTCATTCATTAAATTAAATTTGTTAATTTTAGTTTTAAATGGGAGAAAAAAAATTCCTCCCATTGTTTTCATAAATGAAATGAAATATTTATCTCAAATTAATGATGCCACAGAAATAAAATTTCGCAACGCTGATTATAAAATAATGTTCAATAAAGATAACGTGGGACATTAATGCTGAACGGGTTTATTTTATATATTTATGATTAAAAAGTAGGAATTGACTTACTTTTTTTTTATATTACTTGTTTTCTTTCTGTACTGTCCAGAAATGCCAACACATTACCCTATCCATCAAAGAGGGAGACCAACCCCTTGACACCCCCCCTACCCATTAAAGGGGTAGGAAAATCATTTGAGCTACCCAGGGCTTTTGTGGATTTCAGAGCTTTGGGATGATTTCGGCTATTGTGAGATTCAAAATGTTAACACATTTATCTTCACAAAATTTTATTTTAAAATTTTATTTGAAAAATCTACCAATTCTAAATTAAAATTTTCACACTCTTGTTTCATTATCTGGAACATATGCTTATCAAAATCTTTGATATTAATCAACTAAATCGCATTTTTCCTTAAACTTGGTAATATTGCTTTAAGAACTTGTTTACTAGTAGCTAATATTTTAGAGTATGTAATAATACAATTTATTCCAAATTAAAGAAATTTTGAAATTTTCATTTACTGGCTTAATTTTGGACAATATTACTCCATATATGCAAATTAATGGATCTAAAAATAACGGAAACATCATACAGTTGTTCACAACAAGTTTACATTCTGATAATGCTCCGTCTTTCAATGTAAAAATTCAACAGATATTTTGAATTGTCGATAGTTTTATGATGACAATATAATCAATACACAGTTAAAAGTGTTTTTGAACCAATATTAGGTGCTGCAATAGCTGCAACCATAACATGGTAAAATCTTGTTTCAACGTTTGGAGCTGTGGATCAACAGAAGCTCCAAATGTTATCACCACAATATTTCACCATCTAATGGTTGCAGGCGGCATGTATTGCGGCATTAAGAGATCGTTATACGTACCAATTAATTTTTAACATTATATGGTGAAATAATTATTTTTTATCGTTGAAAGCTAAGTTTTACAAAAGAGAAAATTGATAAATAACTCAAATAGAGTGGATTATTTGTACCCACTCACAAACAAAATTATAGATTACACAGCTAACATTCTGCAGAAAATTTTCTTATTCAACAGTTTTTACGAACAACTCGTATTTGTCAATACTACGAAATGTTGTCATTAGCCAGCCAGAATATAGATAAATTACGGTTACGCAAACGTTTTCTATAAAAATGGTTGAATACTTGAACAGTTTGTTGCAGATTTTTAACAGTGTAGCAGCAGTTAGTGCTATATATCTCTGAAGTACAACATCCCAAAAGAAACACAGATAATTTCTTAATACGGAAGCGTGAACATGAGCACCCTCTTAAGAGGAATCATAATTACGAGCGTAAAAAGACGTTTTTAAGAGACAATTTTAAGTACAATGTTAAAAATTTCAACAAACAGTCGTCCAGTAATTTAAAAAATTTTATATAAAACGGTTATTTGTCGGAATTTTCAAACGTTCTCTTTGTTACGAATAGAGATAAATTACCAATATGTAACCTTTTTGTGTAAAAACGGTACAATGTTGGACTGTTTGATGCAAATTTTTAACAGTGTGTTCTGTTTTTAAGACATACCATGCTCATACGATATTAAATCAATACTGAGAAAGAAAAAAAATATGGTTTCATAATTATTATAATCATTATATAATAAATTTAACATCAATGTTATGCTTCCACATTTTAGAAACCTTATTTTTTTTAATATTTCACGAATTTTGCTTATAAATGCAGAGTATTTAAAAATATTTCTTAATACAAAATAAAGATAAAATATAAGTAATTAAAAATCATATTAATTTTGCTAATTTTTTTAATCCAAGCAATTACAATGTCAAATCTTTTAATGTTCTATGTGTTTCAAAATTAAATGAAAAGCGTAAGTTTCACTTCATGTAGTTATTCTGTTATTTGAGTTTTTGCACACATATTCAAATCCAGACAATAAACATTATATTGCTAAGTTAAAAAATATATACATTAAAACATGCTTAAAAGGTGACAAAATACAAACATTTACATCCCGAGACTTTCGATCACTAACGTGATCCTCTTCAGTGGGGAACTGTTGACCGAGCTGAGTGTACGAATTCGGACGTGATTCGTACACTCAGCTCAGTCAACAGTTCCCCACTGAAGAAGATCACGTTAGTGATCGAAAGTCTCGGGATGTAAATGTTTGTATTTTGTCACCTTTTAAGCATGTTTTAATGTATATATTTTTTACTTTAAATACAAGGTGAATATTTCATTCCACTTCCATTTCGTTTTTATTTCGAAAAATTTTCTGTTATTATATTGCTAGTAGCTTGAAAGATATATCTTTTATACTGGCGTTAATGTGTTTAGACATGCATTAAAACAAATGTTTAAAATGTTAATTCGTGTTAAATTTAGTTACAATAACGCTTAAAATATTAATAGTTCCTAAATGGAGTTTAAAGAATACGATTAAATTATCGTAGCTTACGCTTGAAGCAATATAGTCTTAAATGAATAAACATTACAAAAGTTTTGCAAATAAAAGACTTTTATAATTATGAGGAAAGAACACATAATTGTATTTTGTAGAAAATGGAATATTAAATAAAACAATATTTATTTTTTTCCTATAAGTTATTAAGTACGATTTTTTGTGAAATATTTAGTAGAAAAGTTGTTGCATATGATTTCATTATATTTAATTTCAGTGATCTATCATTTGGTTGAAAATATTAAAAAAAGTACATTGGTACTTTTAGTACTTTTTATATATATTCATATAAGTATTTAAATATATTTTTTTTAGATAAAATATGAATATAAATTGAATTATTAAATACAAAAGAAAATTTTCTTCTCAATATGTGATGTTATTGTGCTATGTTTATTAGTTTATTATATTTTCGTATTACATTTTCTATTGGTTAATTATATTTTTGTGTATTGTATTTTCGTCAACCTTCTTCATTGATCAAGAAAGAAATATTATTTTTTGTACAGTATATACAAAATGCTTAATATAAAGAAGATAAACTGAAACATACTGAAACACACCCAGTCATTTAAAAAGTTTAATGGTAACGTTTTTCTAATTTTTGAGGGAAAACAAGTTCATAAAGTATATTAATAAATAAATACGTAAACACAATTCATTCTACATTTTTGCTGAAAAATAATCTTTCAATACAAAGATAGGATAAAATTTATGCTTTGAAAGACATTTTCTTTCATGGTTTCACGACAATCTTTAAGAAATGGGGAAATAATCATAGAAATGAAAATCTGTGACAGAGTGATTGTAAAAAAAACTATCCCGATATATGAGTCCTTAACTGTCACACCGTTCACAGAAACTGACTGAAATTTTGGTTTTAAGTATTTTGAAGTATGCGTTAAAGAATTGTATGAAAAACAACAGTTAAACTCTAACAATTACGGTTACAGTGACAAAAGTTTGAAAATTTCAAATGGCAACACCTATCTTTTTATTGGAATGTGATGTTCATAGTGTAAACCATAAAAATTGTTGGAACGGTACCTGTAGCACGAAAATTGCCGGCGCTAGACAGACTAAGAAGTGAAAACAACGAATAAGGACAGAGAATCAACAGAAAACAAAACATTTTATTATGTTTCACAAATTTTCCACGTCAGACACGAAGACACGTTGCATGCGGCAGATGGTGGATAGCACTGAATAATAAAACGTTTTACTTTCTGTTGCTTTTTTGTCCTTTATTGGTTGTTTTCACTTTTCTTCTTAGTCTCTCTAGCGCCGGCAATTTTCGTGTTACAGGTACCGTTTCAACGCTTTTTATGGTTTTTCACTATGAAGATCACATTCCAATATAAAAAAAAATAGGTGTTGCCATTTGAAATTTTCAAAATTTTGTCACTGTAACCGTAACTGTTAGAGTTTAACTGTTGTTTTTCATACGATTCTTGAGCGCATATCTCAAAATACTTAAAACCAAAATTTCAGTCAGTTTCTGTGAACTTTGTGACAATTAAGAACTCATATATCGGGATAGTTTTTTAATAATCACCCTGTATATTAAATCAGAGTAAAACTCTGATTTCATAGACTTAAGTATATATTTCAATTGCAGATATACCGTTGAACTGCTATTTAGCAACCATCTATTATATGAATTTTCTATTCAACGGAACGTTTTCTAAAATTATGATTTGGAACTAAAATGACATTGGAGATTTACGTTCATAAGTGCAAATTGTGTATCATCTCTAAATAACGAATAGTTAATTCTTGCTAAATATTTTTCTTAGATTAAAATTGTAAAAAGGGTTCTTTCAAAACATTCCTTTTCAATGGTCTTGTCAATTAACACAACACACCTTTAGCACATTCTACATGCATGTTTTCATGGATATAGGGATTTTAACGTAATCATTTCTCGAAAATAACCCAAGATATTAAATAAATATCAAAATAGCTCATGAAAATCCAGATCAAAAAGAAACTATTAAAATTTTTGAAGAAATTCAAAGTGAATCGATTTTTTTGTGTGTATTCTCGAAAAAATGCTGAAAGCGCTTAAACATTTGTAAAAAAAAATCAATTTCAGGTAGCTTCCATATTCTTTGTTTTGAAAAATTCAGCTATTTTTACTCAAAAATATAAAGCTAAAATGTTTAGAAGCCAATTATAGAAGATTTAACCCCAATTTTCGTGAATACTAAATTTGAATGAGTAATTCGCCAAATAAGTCAGGTATATCAAAGTGTCAACATGCTAAACAAACTCCTTAGAAATGAAAAAAAATCACAAACTGTACTTAGATCTAGTTAAATAAATAAAATACTCCTTAATAACTTCTTAAATTATAGCGAAACAAAAACTTTACTTTGATCAAGGAATTTGATTAATTGAAGTGTAGCTGATTACAAAATGGAGACATGTAACTTGCATGATGAGAAATCATCTTTCATAAGTAGGTATAGCATGAAAGATATTACACTTAAATAAAGATATTACGCGAGAGTCGGCTTGCATGAAAAAATACGGTGACTGCTTGAAATTTTTCAAACTCCTTAATGATTTTCTAGACTCCTAGGATTCTTCCAGCACAAGTCGATATGAACACTGATGTTGGCTTCATGTATGGCGATTTATTTTTGGACGCAAAATTTGGCGGTATTTCTTCATTTACTTGCCAAGCTTGGCGCGAATTGGCCGCTGGAGGGTATTCTACGACTATATTGTTTCAAATGTATGGAGTAGCAACAATTATTAGAACAATTAAAGTAAATTTTCGAGTTACAATGTTTTCGAACGCTCATAAATGAAACCTAATTCTGATATAGTAGCCATCCTAGAATTTCAAGCTTTTATATCGCAGCCATTTTTAAAGAAAAAAGCAAAACAAAGAAATTCCCGAATCCTTATTTCAAGGATGAACACTTAAGGGGAAAAAAACATTTTAGATTTCTAATGTTTTTGTAAAAATTTTTGAATTTGAAGTAATAAATGGCTGACATTTTTAAACATGTTAGAGGATGAAGCTGGCCAACGAACTCGGTCGACACATTTACAAATCTTCTACACCTGCTCTCTCACATAAAAATCGATTAATAAATACGAGTGCCGTCACATAACAAAAATCAGAATGTTTTCAAATGTCAGCGACCCTTAAATTTTTTAAATGCTGGATGTCGGCTGTATGTAAGTGAAGCATAAAATGACCGGGATACTTATATCAAGGACAAACACTTAAAAAAATCAATTTCTAATTTTTTATACACCATTTTATATTTAAAAAAATCAAAAAATAAAATTCAACCTGAATTATTTTCATATTTTTTTTTGCACGAAAAATAACTCAAATTTAAATGTGGATTATTATGAGACTGATCATGTGTGTAAAGCTAACTAAGATCTCGACCGACTTTGATGAACACGGTGATTTTTTTAGAGACAAAATTTCTTCACGTTATTAAATAAGCAGCGTACGTAAATAGTCTGTCAGATTTAACTTAGAAAGTGTTTCCGTAATTAAAAGCCGAAAAAAATTTCATTCAACAAATTCACGAATATATGAACCAGAATCTTACAGTAAATCTTAAAATATATTTTATTTTAGCTAATTAGAATCAGTAATTTAGAAAGCTGGTAGCCAATAATAATAAAAAAAAATACAAAAAATTTAACTTAAAAAATGTGTAATAATGTAAATGTCTTCATTAGAGAAAGCTGAGTTAAATAGTAATTTTTCTAGAGTATTAAATATTTTATATACGTAATTTCTGTTGTACTGAAACTATCTTTCGCATCATATATTTTCCTAAATATTTGAAGTCAAAAGTGTATCTCAAATTACCTTCTGTAAATTTAAATGTGCCTGATGTTGCTATATTTTAAAATGCATTCGCTTGACTTAATTAACATGCACCAGCACAAGATTTAAAATTAACGAGTGTTTAAGTATGCAAATGTGATTTTCTCTATAAATTAAATTAGTTTTTAAGAAGGAAAGCATTTTAATAATTTGTTTTCTTAAATGCTTGTTTTACATTTGGTTTGTTTTAAATAAGTATCATTTTGAGTGAATATGCTATTTTAAGGTTCTTTAATTCGGGTGTCTTTATGTCATAATTCTAACTTTCTTTATTTTTTATGAAGATAAATTTTATATATAATTAAGATAAAGATATAGTTTATATAGAGATGCTAAAAATCATTAAAAATTAAATGTTCTGTACATTTTAAATATATGATGATAAAATCCTGTTTACGTTTTATTTTTTAAATATCCGGAACTTTTGAAATCTTACACCCAGAGAAAAGTTTTGTTGAATCAACAAAAAATTGGTTGGCCCAACAAAACTTTCCGTTTAAATATTATTCAATGGAAAATTTGTTTGAATCAACAAGAAAAATATTGTTGATTTTTTTTTTTTTTTTTTTTTGCTACTCCAACAAAAAATTTTGTATCGTCAGCAAAAAAATGTTATGTTAATTCAAGTAAAAATGTTTAAATTTACTTGAATTAACAAAATTATTTTGTTGAAAGTTTTCTCAAAATAAAAATAATTATCTGTTACTTTAAGAGTTCTTTTAAGTTTCAGCAACAAAAACTTTTGTTTAAAGAACAATTGTTTTGTGTAATTTTAAGATTTTTTTTTCTTTTAACAACAAAAGGTTTTTGTTACATAAACAATTAAAATATATACTTTAAAATTATTTTCTGTATTAGAACCAATCTAAACTTAACTAATTTTTTAGGTCATTTTTAATTCATTTTCAGTAGTGAATTACGCCTGTAATCCTTGAACAATAACAAGCGAATTTGTATCCTGCTTTTTTTCAAGCGTAAATCTACAGTTTGAACAATGTCCCTTGCTGGGAATCGAAACCGTGTCCTCAGAATAACGATCTGAGACTTTAACCACTGAACCAGAAGGAACGATACCCAAACTTGAAATTTCTCACTCTTATATATGTCGGACCGGCTGCAAACACAGCACAAGATGGAAATGTCATCACGAACACAGCGCTCACTTAAGACATAAAAGTAGGGGAAGTCCGACGTTACTCTGGGGCCCCGCTCTAATAATTGCTTTGTTATTTACTAAAGCCATTTTTGGTATGCTGCAACAATTTGAAATTTTACCATGAAAATTTCGAGTAAACAACAATTTAGAAAGCTACAAGACGAATTAATCAAATTAACAATTTAGCTTCTTAGATAAAAATTTCGTAATGAAAAAATGCATTTCTTACCCAGATTTTTTTTTTTTTAAGTTATTCTGAAAAGTAAATTTGGGGGCACCTTTGTATTTATTTGGGTAAGCACGGGCTTCCCGGGACTATTCGGTAAACATACCCTGCATGAGCATGCAAATTTTTGCGGCAAATATGAGACGAAAATACAAAGCCCAGCAAATGGCAACATGTAGTTAATTTTTAATTCTTTTTCAGCAGTGAATTACGCCTGTAAAAAGCAGGATAAAAATTCACTGGTTATTATTCAAGGATTACAAGCATAATTTACTGCAGAAAATTAATTAAAAATTAACTGTGTTGCCGTATGCTGGGGCCTCAGAGCGCTATTCTGATGACCCGGGTACGATTCCCAGCTTGGGACATTTTCCACTCCGTCGGTTTTCGCTTGAAAAAAAGCAGGATAAAAATTCACTGGTTATTATTTAAGAATTACAGGCGTAAATGACTGCTGAAAATGATTTAAAAATTAATCCGTGCATCAGTTCTTGAGATTTAGTTACAATGAAAATCATGAAAAAAAATAACATAGCAGTGCCACCTGTTGGGCTATTGACACCAAAACGTAATCAGCTTCTATTTATGTCAAGGTCTAACCCAATCTGTATTTTGATGTAACTCAGTTCATTAGTTCTTGAGAAATCTCGAATCTATTGCAGAAATTGCGAAAAATGCAATATAGCAGCGCCACTTGTTGCGCGATTTATGCCAAAAACTAATCAGCACCAATTTATATCAGGAAGTAACTGAATATAAAGTTTAATTAAATTCCGTGCACTAGTTCTTGAAATAGACCGCCCTCAAAAAGTCACCTACAGACCGACAGAGTCATAGACAGTCATTTTCTGAAAACAGTCAAATCATGTTCAGGACCCTCTAAAATCCGTCGAAAATCAGAAGTTGAAAATTTTCATGACTCCAATACTTTCTTCTTGTAAAGATAGAAGAAAGTAATAAATGGGATAGGGGGATTTTTAAAACTACCTTGGTCCGTCAAAATTAAAAAAGTTTTAATCATCCAAAAATTATGTTAATTCTATAATTATACAGTCAAATAAACCAAGTTACGTGAGAGTTATGGCGACTGCACAACAATTTAAATTTTGTAAAAGCAAAAAAATTTTGCTGTAAATATAAATTACAAAATTATGGTAAAAAAAAAAAAAAAAAAAAAAAAAAAAAAAAACAGATTTTGTTAATTAATTTAAAATTGATGAAATTTTGTTAACATTTTTGTAAGAGTGTCAACAATATTATTTTGTCAATGCAACAAGACGAACTTTTTACTTCTAAAAAAAAAAAAAAAAAAAAAAAAAAAAAAAAAAAAAACGTTTGCTTGAAACAACCAAAATGTACTCAATAAAACATGTTTTGTTGTTTTAATCAATTCCTTTTTCTGGGTGTAGAAATATTTATTTAGTCCAATATACTATTTTCTAATGTTTCCAAAATAAGTAGTTCACACACTCATATGAAACAAATTATGAATTTTTATTTTTTTTTTATTTACAATTAAAAAAAAATCATTATATGTCAATTTAAATTATATAGAAGACTCTTCTCAAATAGAAGTCTTCTCAAGTACCCAACATATGTAGTAAAGAGGGTCTTGTAATCGTTTTGAAAATCGAAAAAAAATTGTTAGATTTACACGTTTCAGACATTGGAGATTCCGAAAAACATATTTTTAGAAAAAAAAAAGTCCGTCTGTCTGTGTGTTTAGGTGTCTGTAAACGCTCTATTTTCCGAACAAATTGAGATAGAGACTTAAAATTTGGTATATACTTAGCATGTAATAATGGGAAGAAGCTTATTGAATTTCAGTAACTTCGATTATCCGGAACTATTTTTTTTCGAAATCTCGAAATATTCCTTCCGATAAAAGCTAAATAAATTTTTTCGAAATTGCTTATTTTAAGGAATAAATATAAAAGAAAATTAAAAAAAACATAAATTTTGCATAAAGAATGAAGTTGATCGGATAATTAGTTGCCGAGATGTTACACATGTTTTATTTTCATATTTTATATTATGCATATTTTATATTATGCATGGGTAAGTATTACGGTGGCCCCCAACAACTTGAGTTTTATTCTGTTTAAGCACAATAACGAGATATTTGTGGACGCTTACTAAATAACGCCTTAGGAAGGAGACAATTATTCTTGTAAGTGTTATCTTATTCTTTTAAGTGTTATCTTATAAAATATTTCATTATAACAGGATGTAAAAACCTTAATAAATTTCAGGACAATAAAGGAACGGAAAACGATTAAAAATATTTATAATTGGATATTGCATGTATTTTCTTTTTTTAAACACTAATCTGTAGTCAATGCGAATGTACCAAAAGACAGAACATTGCAAAATCTCTTTTACATAAAAGCATCAAAAACGTAATGCTGAATAAAATTACAAAACAGTTTTCTTAAAATTTACTAGGGAAATAAATGAAGATAGTTATATATTTTTCTTTATGTGAAACACATTAATCAATGAACATAATCCATGTAATAACATACTTTCTATGCAAAGTTTATTCCACAGAGATTTAATTACATGCAGAAAACCAATTTTATAAAGCGATTTATTAAATGTTTATATACACAAACATTTCTAAAACAAATATTGTAAAACAAAAACATTGATAAAAGGCACTTTTATGTGATTCCCTTTTATCTCTTTTTCTCATTACAGAAGATATTTTCGTTGGCACTAAAGCGTAAAGTCATTTTAAAAATATTAATGCTAGATAAAATATTTTGACAATTTATTTCATTTCGTTTAAGTGGTTTGCTTTTATAAGTGGGAACATCTTTATAAACTTATAGAAAGTGGAGCGTAATAGAAATATATTTTGTATTTAAGTAATTTATTTAATATTTTATATGGTTCTTCAAAATATTAATGTTATGATTGAAAATTCATGTTATTGCTATTTAGGATTTTCTGCTTTGTAACATAATGGATATTTATTGCAATTTGCTCTTCGACTGAACATTTTCAAATGCTTTTTGGTTAATGACATAAAAGTATTGAGATAATAAAAAAATATAATCTTATTTTTAAATATGTAATTAATTTGTAAATCATGCGATCACAAGTAAAATAATATTTTATTATGCATAGTTAAATCTCTAAATTAAATAATTTTAAAAATTAAAAGATTTATCTCAATTTTATTGTCTAAATTCAAAGAATTACGTTGTTAAATTTTCATTTCTAGTTGAATATAAACAAATTACAAAAAAATTGTACATAAAAATGTAAGAAAATGTTTCAGAGCTGAGCCTGTAAATCACAATAGATGGCAGAAGAAGGTTGGAATCGTACCTGTGGTGATTTTCAATTTCGAGAAGTTCTAAATTTTAAGATCTGTGAGTTATTGCGGTGATTTTGTTTGCAAATATTGTATGATAGTCTTGTGATTTCATCGCAGAAAATTGTTGAAAACAATGTACCAACGAGAAATTTTTCATTACATTCAAAATAAAATCTACAGAGATGTTAAATATTGACCGATTCCATACACTGTAAAAAATCTTCTGCTTTTGCTGCATAAGTCACTCCACCGCTTTTATAGACTGTATCTATTTTGACCAATGAAAATGTTCCATAATATAGTAAAGTAACCGTTTTCTCTAAAAGCGGTGGAGTGTGTCTGCAGCAAAAGCTGAAGATTTTTTACAGTGTTGTTAAAACCGAGTCCATATTTCAACAAATATTTGACTCTCCACTAGTGCTCCTGATGCGATACGTATTTCAGTTATACGTTTAACCGATATACGTATATACGTATAATACGTATTTAAGAAATATGTATACCTTAAAATATACGTTTAAACGTATAAGCGTATATCGGTTAAACGTATAATTCAAGTATACGTATATTTCAAGCATCGTATTTACTTTTAATGCCAATGGATCTCATCGTGTTATGTCACTGAACGGAGAATAAGTTGGAAATCGGTGGCGTTACTTTAGCAATCTGTATAATATGTTTCATACATAGAATCTTGTTATTTTTCCCTATAAACGATTATTGTAAATATATAACGAAAGTACAAAGACTTTTTGTACAAATAAGGAGAATATACATGTTTCAGATTTATTGTTAATCCTTATTAAGTATATTCTTTCTTAATTTAAAAAAAATATATTTATTTTTGTGTGCGTATACTCAAATTGCGTCCGGGAGGTCAAGTGTTGTTATTTCCACGGGTCTGATGTTTTCTACTCTGTGTTAATGTGTAACGCAATTTCATTTTTTAACCGTGGCACTCGTGGTATTTCTTAACAAAGTGTATGTGCATTACAAGATATTGCTTTTTAAGAATTGTTGTTAAAATAGACAAATTTCTTTTTTTTATGTTAGTACCTAAAAATTTCGATTACTTATAGTCTGACAAATAATCGTCACTGCAGGTTTCAGAGCGCAATCACACAAGCTTAACACTAGAACGGCGGAAAAATCTTACCTACTAGAACGGCGGGAAGGGGTCATTTTGACCTCTCGATGAAACTACTGAAATAACAACGCTAAAACAGTTTTAAATGCTATACATTCGCACAAATATGAAATTTACATGTATTTCATAATTTATATTTAATATTACTTGATAATTTATTGTATTTTTAAAGCACTGTATATGTAACGCCTACAGGGAGATCAATTGGATCATACTACAACTACTCAAAAAACTCATTAATTTTATATAAAAATTGACTAAATATAAATGTTTTCACAAATTTTTAACTAATGTTAACAAAAATAAAACACAATTTATATATATATATATATTTTCATTTACTAACTCGCCGAATGATTCACACTCTAAATCCATAAATTAGAAACGTGATCTTTTGTTTCCGTTATTTCAGTATAAGTGTAGCTGAATGTAAAGCACTTTGTTTAAATTTTATTTAATGCTTAAAATACTCCAAATTACACAGACGTATTAGGAATTAATGCAGTTGATACATAAATAATTTTTAACAATTTTTCCAGTACATTTTCCGCACACAACTTTGGAACACGATGCATAAAATTCTTGAAATTTGTTTCCATTGCATCTCTGTACTTGACACTTTTTCTCTTCATATCTAATTTATTTGTTTTTTCTGAAGACTCAGGAGGGATCTTTAGGCGTTTTGAAGCCATAAGAACCATTCTTAAATCTTCTTCTAATTTTAATAGAAAATCTATTCTACTGATGGGCTTGCCTGTTACACTTTTATATATTATGCAGGCGTTCAAAGCTGCATGATCCAAAATATTGAAAAATATATGTACAGGCCATTGTCTATATGCCGATTTAACGGAGTATTTTCGACACATATGATCACGAATATCCACACGATACTTCGTTGCGTTGTAATAGTCTATTGAATTGGGGAACTTCTGAGACTGTCTTCAGTTTTTGCAGTAGAATGCAGTAGAATAGCTCAGTAGAAAAACACTTTTGTTTCTTTTGGCTTGATAGATGGTAAGTGTCATATTATCATGTTCCACTATCTTTGATGAATAAAGAGTGCTAGGAATTTCTCTTCTTTTCTTTTTCATTGTGCCAACTATAGTTTTATTTTTATCTTTTAGCATTTCTGCTAATTTGATGCTAGTAAAATAGTTATATGTCGTAATATTCCTCCCTATGTTTAGATGGTGATCTGTTAATTTCATGACAACAGTTTCCGATAAACGTAATTGAGGATTTGATGTTTCATCTTTTCCTTTATAAGGAAATCCATTCAAGAGGTATATAGTATCTACGTCAACAGATAGCCAAAATTTTGTTCCAAATTTATCCGGTTTATTTAGCATATATTGCGTAAATTTGCATCTAGCTTTAGATGGGAACAATTGTTCATCAACTGTAATATTTTGTCCTGGTCGTTAGCATGATTTGCAATTTTCAATAAATTTATTTCACGTTTCAGGTGCAAGAACAAATTTATCAGTCTGTAATCGACTAGATCTTGTTGTCTTTTTATCAAACTTCAAAAACCTTTTTATTTCTTTGAATCTATCGCTTGAGATAGTTTCTTTGCAAAATAGTATTCTCCATGCCTCGGATCACAATGAATATAAATCTAAACCCGTTGCTCCTATTGATTCTTGAACATATAGTATAGCAACTAAAGCATCTAATTCAGCCAGAGATAATCTCCAGTCTTTATTTCAGAATTGCCATTGAGCTACTGATTCTGTACATTTCTTTATATGCAACATGATAGCATCGTCAATGAAAATCTTGAAAGCACTAGACACTTTGTCATCAGAAACACGAGTCTTTGCAAAAGATGTTGGTCCTGCCGTTTCTTGTAGAACATTATAAGCAAGAACACCGCCGCAGGCTGAATTTTTAGAATTTTTTTCATTCCATATAGTGTTTTCAGGAGCTGTAAAAACAGTTTTGAAAATATCCTAATCCTTTTTTCCGTTTACTTCTGTTGAGTTGTTCTTCGTTTACATCACTGTCCTCGAATTCACTAGTGGTTTGTGTCTGGAATTTATCTTCAGTTTCTACAGAAAAATTATCGTTTTCACCTCCGTCAGAGAGCTCCTGCAACATTTTTTTTTTTAATTTTTCATCAGTAACACCTCTATTTCGCTTATAAGACATATTCCATAATATTTGGAAAAAAGACGGAAAAAAAAATGTCAGAATATAAGCAAACGATAGAGTCTATGTTTCAGCAAATGATTCACAAGGTAAAGACAAGGCGATAATGAATTTGATGGCAGAATTTTCCAGCCAAACTGTCATTGGAATTCTCGTGCTCCCACCGAAACCTGTTCATTTTACCGGCATCATCTACCTTTCTTTTATTGCGAGAAGAAAAACAGAAAGGTGTCAAGAAAGGGTTTAACGCCAAATATCGACACTCTTTGTTCGACTATATCGTTTGCCTGAGAAAGAATTGAATTCGTACTCTACTTATAAAAGCCCTCCCCTGTGGTAACCACATGCAGTGAGTAATCTGAACTAACAAAAGAAACAAATGGAAAAATACATCTGTCTATTTCTGAAAAGAAATCTAAGAATGATAAACCTTGAATCTGCTTTTTTTTAAATATTTTGTTCAAAAGCATGGCACATAGCAAACAAAAGAAAAACAACATACTTAGAGATAACAATGTCCTGCGACCACCCCGGTTTTTATCCTTCTGGAGACAATATGAATGCAATCGAAAATGCTTATCACTGAATTTTTCTCATGGGTTCACAATGTTTCGAGTACAAAGAGCATTTTACTAAAGGTGTCAAAATGACCCCGTCCGCCGTTCTAGGAATACATGCCAATATTTCAAAAACTAACAAATCCAGAATGCTGATTTTTTTTAGAAATATGTTATGAATTTAGGAAAAGTAAAAAAAAAAAATCAAACGATTTCCTCCAGTCAAACAAAAATAATCAACGGACGAAAGTGCCCAGGTGTCAAAATGACCCCTACCGCCGTTCTAGTGTTAAAATGCCTCTCCTTCTCTTTTCTTTTTTGCTGTAAAACGTATTTTCAAAATATTTTTAATATAGGAAAAAGTATTCTTAAATAAAATAAAAGTATGTTTAGTTAGTTATTTGTTACGGCCGATTATTTGTACTAGGGATATAGGCCGGTGGGGGGAGTGCCCTCCGTGGGGTGCTTTAAAATAAAAATAAGATTATGAAACTTCCCAGGAGTTTTGATTGATCAATGTCAGTATAAAATATGAAGTCAATGTAAGTTTGTGTTCTGCAATACTAATGTTTCTGGCGAAATGTCCACGGTATAAATCAGAATAAGCTATGTGCATGTGTTACAGATATGCGAAATGTAAATCATTTCATTGTAGATCATTTCATAATTAATAGTTTAGATTTGAGCGGGGGGGGGGGCAAAATCTAAACAACAATGAACGAAAACCGTTTAAACGTTTATACGTTTTACCGCTGGTGTAAGATCCGTATATACGATGTACCGTATATGCTGTTTCGTATAATACATATAACCGCCTTGGTCGTATCATACGTATCCAAAATCTGCACCCCGTATAATACGTATTATACGTATACTCGTATAAACGTTTAATAGGGAGCACTACTCTCCACGACGACAATGAAAATTATAAACAGCAACAACATGTTGCCGATTTTCTCATTAACGTCAATATGCTAATATTTCGACTCGTATATGCTGCTGCTGTCTTCTTTTTCTTGCCGCAGGTAAATTGCAGTTGAGTAAGAAGGGTTTTTACACATTTGCTGAAAATTGCAAATGATTTTACTATGTCTTTGTGGCAGCTGTGACTGGTCAATTGTTGAACAAATTGAGCTTATAAAGAAGTACCATTCAAACATATGTATACAATATATTGTTTGTAAAAAGAAACGGATCGAAACATATTTTTCACATCCTTGAATATTTTAGGTTGTTTTATTTTCAACTGAAAATATCAAGTGTTTGACTGTTTTTTTACTATAAAAAAGGGAAAACCAATAGCGGCAATGGGGAAAACATTGCGTTTTCTTATGTTTAATTAGAATTAATCGGCATGAATTTAAACTATTACAATATCTAAAAATAATAAACTAGAATATTGTCATTATTTCTATGGTATGTTTATTCAAAGGATGTCAAGTATTGATTTTTTTGCTGAGTATGAGGATATTTAATCAGCAGTTTGATTTCACTCCTTGCTTCTTTCGAGAAGAGCTCCGCTGAAGTTGTAACTGAAACCTGTTTTTGTTTTAATGTATTTATTTAAAACGATTAAGAAATGTAAGATATATTTTATGTAATGCTCAATTGAAAGGTTTTTCTGGGCGCACTACCGAAAATTCGAACGGAATAATATATTAACGGGTGCTATTTTGATGAAATATTTTTAAGCTTTGCTAATTACTGAATATAGCCTAATTAATAACTTAATATATACGCAATATTTATTTCACAGCGATTTAATTACATGCAGAAAACCGATTTTATTAAAACGATTTAAAAAAAATTCTCAATAAAGAAAAATATCTATGAAAATTAATGTAAAGCAGAATGCATTGATCAAGGGCACATTTACGTGATATCCTTTTATCTTTTTTTCTCTTCACAGAAGGTATTATACTGTATTTACTGTATATTGTTGTTAGTAGTTTGTGTTAAAATTCCAAAAGGGGGGAGGTCGCCAAATTTGACTTCAAACAATAGCGATATTGGTAACAATGAGATTGTGGTTTCAAATGTAGAAAGAGAATGCAAGCAGTTATCTATCATCAAATGTTTCAATATTTATAGAATATTTCGGAATCATGTACTGAATATTTAGAAAAACATTTAAACTCATCAAAAATATTAATTCTACCAATAATAAATTATACAAAGCATAACTGAAACCGAAACAACGTTTATTAATTTTTTTTTTCTTGTTAGTAAATTGTCAAATAACATATCATGACGTACGACTAGTAAAAATATTATAATATAAATATTTTTGTAAAATGCGCGCTAAAATACGTTTCGAACGGAAAAGAAAATATATTTTATGTAATTGTCTAAAAAACAAATAGAAACAAACCAGGTTACAGCAACGAAATTAAATTTGCGACTATAAAATGTGCCAATATATGCAACATACGCATTCTTTTCATTTAAGGTTATTTTCCCATAGTTTGACATGTCTAACTCCCTTCCATCCAGTTAACATTAATTTTAAGCAATAGTGACTTAGGTGTTGACTTCTAACATCTTATTTAACCAAATATCGTTATTTATCCTCCTTGAAATTTTTTTTTATTGAGACGTGGTTTTTTCACTGGTTTATATAAAATATAGAGACTGTATACAGGATATCTTAGGTAAAAACAACTCTCTATAAAACATCCGTGAAATATGTGTTTATGACGATGCACTTCATGATACAATCTTTTCAATTTAAATCAGGAAGTTTATTTCCCATCGTTTTATTTATGGTTTCAGCATAAAAGTGTACACATGTATTCCACATTTCATGCTTTTCGTCTAACCTATACCTACATGGTTAGTAACCATGTAGGTATATATATATATATATATATATATATATATATGTAGGATTCCAGTTTGAACACTTCATGTAAACGATATGAACTGACAATCTAGTATTAGTATCCATGGTTAGACATGCGCGAGTTATAAATGGTTTGAATCGCGAGATTGAGCTAAAAGCCAGTCTTCTAAAATTTTGTTATGAAGCGAGATATGTAAAATGGATATAGCCGTTAGGCCTGGTTGGATTATCGTAATGTAAATTTGTTGTATAGTTTCGACCAAAAGTGTTATTAGTTGAAATTAAAGTGCATATTTTGTTGTTCATCGATTATTTGTCATATTGGTTCAGTAAAGTGCCTATTTATATATCATTTACTTACATATATATATATATATATTATATTACGAATATATATCGTTATATGTTATATTGGGAGTAAAGTTGATAATAGAAGCAGGAGCACACATGGTCGCACAATGAAATTAAGAACGGTGGTTGTTATTGATGATGTAAATAATTAGAAGCAGTCGTAAATTGCCTAATATTTCAGTTGCAGTCTCGACGCGGCCACAGCGGCAGAAGAATGAAATAACCAGAGGCGTTTCTCCATGAATCAAACGAACAAGATCTTTCAAATTCAATCCTTCATTAAGTATTTCTCTTGGGCAGTTTCCACCTAACAATAATAGCCGTACATCGCTACATCATCAAGGTATGGAGGGTAAGTATTAGAACATTTTTTAGTCAAACGAGCAGCTAGGGAGTTGTTGACAAGTGAAAATTCGACTGATTCTGAGGGAGCACCGCAGGTAGCTGCTTTTTGTTACCTAGCGCAATAACACAAATTATGACGTAGAACGCGTACTGAACCAATGAGGAATTAAAGAAGACGCGTCATGCTACGTCACGACGAATGAAAGATAATTAGTAATGAGTTCGGACAGAGAGGTAGTGGATGAATTTTGTAGTAAAGTGACTTAGAGCGGGAAATAAAATTCGGAATAAAAATGAAAATGGCTCTCAAAAAACATTCTAAAATCCAGAAATGATCGGGGATCATGACAGAAATTAAGAATAACTAAAAGCTTTATATTTAAGTAAATTTGGACAATTTAGAATTAAATAAAAGGGAATTTAACAGAGTTAACGATAGAGCTATTTTAAGAATAAAGATTTAATGAATATAGAGTAGTAAATTAGAATAAAACAGGGAAAAATTTAGAATTGTAAGAATTTGGAATAAATTAACTAAGGAAAAATGGCGAAAATTTTTTATTATTACATATATATATATATATATATATATATATATATATGCGTATAATACGTAAATGTTTGTAATTTATTCTAATATTACTTTATAATTAACTCATTGTCTTACATTTGTGTATATATTTCTGCAACAAGCACGTCTACATTTTTATATCAGACGTAAATACTGCATTAAAATAAAAAAGTTTAAGAAATAATTTTTCAAAATATATCTTGCATAATACGCAAATATTATACATATTACAATGGCATATCAAAATTTAAATTCATTAGCGTAGAACTTGTATAATATTTTAATAAGATATAAATGAAATTTATTTTACTTTAAATAATCTAAATTTTTTTCACAACTCTTTGAACTATATCATCTTCAAGGTTTACTTTTTCGAATACTTTTCACCTAAAAAAGTATTTCTTTTAAAATAACTCTTGTTTTTTAAAAGTTTATCTACTTTTTGGGGACTTTCCTGTAATGAGATGATTTGTCCGACTTTTCACTTAAATAAATTAAAGATCAGTATGAAAGTGAGTTTTATGTTTTTCAAGCACTTTGAACAATTTATTTTGACGATCACGTACACTAGAATTTTGTATTTACATTGTTGTATATCTTAGATAAGATACTTTAACCTGAAAATGAAAAATCGATATAAAAATGGAGTGAAACTCCAGAAGTTGCTAAATTTCTGTATAAGAATAATAAATCAATTATTACATGAAATCATGTTAACGTGTTTTTTTATTATTTAGTAATGCATCAAAATAGTTGATAAATTAATAAGAGATAAATAATATTCGGCAGTATTAAAATATTTTCTGTATTATTTATAAAAACATGTTAATAACGCTTGACGTTTTATTCTTTTATAACGAAGATAACGCTTGTTCAATGTCTATAGTTTCAATGGAGTTTTATTGAACAAAGTTAAGAAAATATATCTAAGTATAAGTAAGTTAAAATAAAATGTTGATATTCATATTATTTTTTACAATATATTTTTAATACCGCATGTTGATATGTTTATAAAAGACAGACTATAAAATATCGCATATTCTTGTTGTTGTTTCTAATCCCAGATGGTTTTAGTCTTGCTAAACCATCTCCACAAACATGGTATTGGGAAAGGAGCAGCTTCTGTTAGTACAAAGTACCAGGAGTACCCAAGGGTAGAAGTCTGACTTTACTCCACACAAGGTCTCCTAATTTTGAACCAATTCCAGATGAGAGACCTGCATCTGGATTGGCACCCCCAGAGGTAACGCTTATATAGAACTTGGAGGACTTTGGAGCCACGAACAGATTTAACGTGCACCAGCTCCCATTAACGTACACGGTCCCACAGCAGAGGCAGACGATAGAGTATAGACGATGCACCCTCCCCAGCACTGACCTTGGTCGATGCTGTTGGGTTTTCGGTGATCTTACGAGAACCGAGCTTTACCGTCCGCGCCACTGCGGGGACGCATATTCTTATTCAGATTTAACCAGCGGGGACGACAGAGCTATGCTCGGTTAAAATTAACTGTCTGTATAACTCTAAAGAACAGAAAATTATCGCTTATATTATTGCTATAAATCATTTTATTTATTTAACAGTATTATTTACATAAAAATAAATATTAAAACTATGCACATATTTCTAAATTTTACATTATTTGCATATTTAACCGACTGACTACCTAGCAAAATGGTAAAATTGTAATGTTGTTTCTGTTAATTATTTTAAAATGCTAAAAAAACGTAATATTTCAAACATGATATAAGAAACTTAATTACGTGTATGAATTTAATCCTTGACACTATTAATTTTTAATTAATGTATTAAAAATACATTATATATGTAAAATATTAATTTAAACAATGCTTCTATTGCAGGGAAACCTACAGCATAGTGAACGGATATATCAGTTCACGGCGGTGCGAAGGTTAAAGGCCAAGTTACATTTTTTGTTCGTCTCACATTATAATTTTGTAACAGGACTTTTAGGCCTGAACACCAACATACAGCATTCCGTGAATAAAGAACTATGGATTCTGATTAGTTGAATCATGTATCTCGTCTACAATTGGGAATTTCTAGAAAATTCCTCCACAATCTGAAAGCCATTTTTTCTCAATATGCTCCAAAAATTTGGCAAAAAATCACAAACTTGGCCACATTCTTTCAATTGGCGACAAGCGTGTGTTTTGGAATTGGTATTGAAAGCCGATTTTTCCGCCAAATATCACTAACATATCGACAATTTTGCCAAATTGTTGCCAACTTAGCTAATTAGTTTACTCTCAACTGTTTAACAAATTAATCACTGTTTTAAACTTCATTCCTATTGCAATTATTTGACTTGTAGTGTTGTAGTAACCCCAAAATGATCTACTTTTCGAATTTTCTTGACCATATGAGCTAGCCCAATCGTCTTCTGTACCAGAAAATCGTAGGATGCAAATTTAGTCAAAATCGTAGAAGCGTTTTTCAGATAAAATTAGCTTGACCCGTTGTGACCACAAAAAAAAAAAAAAAGATTTGCTCGTATTATAATCTATAATATATGCTACAATGTCAAAAATACGAAAGTTTCCAAAAATATTACGATATTTAATACGGTTTAAAAATCCTATTTTTACTATTTCCGAGATACCCACGAATTAAAATTCCTTTCTATGTCTTCCCAAACATCAGAAACCAATATTTTCTCGAGATTTAAAGAAGCATTTTTGAGACAATTGTTCCTTTTCCTGCCCGTAATTTTCGGAAATGTTTCAGAACAATTTTTACAGTTTTTAAATTAATTTCTCCACATGAAATAATACATTTTAACATTTATTTCCCAAGCTTTAAAAATTGAATGACCTTAGAATCGTAACAAAATAACAACAATTCTTGCTGTTTTTCTTCTCCCTTTTTCGCTAAGTAAGTAGTGGACAACACCCTACTGCTTTCTCCCTTATTCAAATTTTGGCAGGTGTTAAGCAAATGTGTTTATCTTTGCGACGTTACTAAATTCCAGTTACTGAAAAAAATATCTCCAGATATGCCAACACTTTATTATGAGGCTTAGGTGAGTGAAAAAAGGGTACTACTCTATTATCCCGTCGATCACTTTTCATAACAAAAAAAGATGACAGATTATCGCCAATCTGTAACGCCAAACAAACGGGAGAACGTTGCCATTCGAATATAAAAATAAATAAATAAATAAAATATAAGAATTTAAGGGCACAATTGTTATTTTAATGAATGAAATAACTAATAAATCAGTAAAACATAATTAAAAATACACACAAATGTCGAATTAAAAACCACTTGATGACATAACAAACACATATAGTGCTTCTGACATCAAGTAAATGGGACTGCATTTTTGGCGTTTAATCTTACAATTTGGCGATAGTTTTTTCTTTGAAAAGTGGTCGACGGAATAATAGAGTAGTACCGAAAAAAGTTAATATCATATGATTAGCACCCATCTAAAATATCTTTTTTTATCTTTCTTCTTATTTTAAAATTAATACCAGATTATTTTATGCATTAAAACCAACAAAATGTTTACTTATTGATTATTTTTTTACAACATACGTTTTGTTATTCGTAGGCATAAACTTGTTACATGCATATTTATTATTTTTATTAACTTCATCAAATTAATTTCAGCAAATGTTATGATTTAAAACCAAAAAATCGATTATGTTTTAAAACATTCGTAGACATACACTTGCTCGGATTAAATCGGTTGTACGATAAAAACATTTGAATATCAGCAAATCGATTGTAAAAATGTATTTAAACAGTAAATAAAGAAAATTTTTAATTCGACATACACTTTCGTTTGTTGTAATACATAATATAATAATTTAACACATAATAATAATATTTTTACAGTATAACGTACGGAAAAGATACACAACAAACAGAAATTACACTACATATAAAACTGAAATTTTTATGCGTGTAGTTACTTTAAAATGTTTTTAATTCAACAAGTTAGTAGAAAGCTTTCATCATGATGTTTGATATTAAATTTAATTAAAAGATAGAATAATTTATTTAAAACAAACTATTATAGGTTCATATTTTAAACTTTTCATTTTTTATTCTTCTAATTTAAATATGTGTCGAAAATTGCTAAAATAGAATATTTGTGATAATGTATCGTCGACATTTAGACTTTCTTAGATAAACATGAGAATTTAACATATATGATTTTATTTTTGAAAATGTATATGAAATATAACATTTTTGAAATGAAAGTATTATATTTAAAAAAGTTTTGTTTTTGTGATTTGATTAATATAACGTATTAAAATTAATGAATTACTGAAGAAAAATATAAGTTTTTTAATGACTTATTTAAAATAAATGGTGTACGAGCGTTTATCATTGTGGATTCAAATCACAAAATGTTTCAAAATGTTTAATAATTTAGTTTAATCTCTTTTATTTTTAAATATTCTTATTTTAAAAGCAATGGTGACTTTGCTTCAAAATTATGTTTCAGTTTTTTAATAAAACTAATATTCTTCAAAATTACTTCAGTTTTCATATTTCTCATATTTTTTGTATCGTTGATCTTTAATCCGATTAAATTATGATATTAAGTCTGAAAGAAAATTACAGTCAACTTATCAAGCTTAATCTCTAGTTTCACATCTAAACGAATTGAAATTGACAGTGATTTAAAAAAAAAAAAAAACTAGTCTTTGGGGAACACCGTAATACTTACCCATCATGGATATGCATAATGTAAAATATTAAAATAAAAATGTGTAAACTACTTATAAAATGCATTGCAATTCAAATAAAATCGTGGCTTGATGACGTCATAATCTTTAAAGGATCGATTACTGAATTGCTTGAAAGAAACATCCTTATAACTCCAAAAACAATAACCCTATTAACTAGCGGTTTATTGCAACTGATTAAGCGTCTCATTTCCAATTAAAATATATCTTTGAAGTGAAATTTGGATGAAATACAGGGTCATGAAAAATCGAAGAGTGTGGTAAATAGGATTGCAAATATCTCGGCAACTCATTATCCGATCGACTTCATGCTTTATGCAAAATTTATGTTTTTTATAGTCTTTTATATTCATTTCTTAAAATAAACAATTTCGAAAATTTTTATATACCTTTTATCAGAACGAATATTTCGAGAGTCCGAAAAAAATAGTTCCGGTTAATCGAGGTTATTGAAATTAAATAGGCTTCTTCCCATTATTACATACTAAGTACATACCAAATTGCAAGTCTCTATCTCAAAGTTTTCGGGAGATAGAGCGTTTACAGACACACAGACACACAGACACACACACAGACGGACGGCAAAAATTTTTGTTCTAAAAATATGTTTTTCGGAATCTCCAGTGTCTGAAACGTGTAAATCCGTCAAAAAAAAAAGTTTTCGCTTTTCAAAGCGATTACAAGACTTACCCTATACTACGTATGATGGGTAAGTAAAAACGAATACGTATACGATACATTTTATATGAAAGATGAAAATAACGTGTGAAAAATTACTGTTTATAATTTAAATGTAAACTTTTCAAAACTGCGAATTAAATACTATAAATTAAAAAAAAGTAGAATCACACTTCTCTTTGCTTATTCATTCAATTAAAAATTTAAACACAAACTCTTTAAAATATATATATATATATATATATATATATATATATATATATATATATATATATATATATATATATATATATATATATTATCTAAGGCATCTAAA
Organism: Maratus michaelseni; assembly: GCA_963931845.1. NCBI lineage: Eukaryota > Metazoa > Arthropoda > Arachnida > Araneae > Salticidae > Maratus > Maratus michaelseni. The sequence goes on along the minus strand of OZ007587.1, from coordinate 435,416,256 downwards.
TATGAGACATTGTTGAGCCCTTAAAAAACAAATATGGCTGATTTGGAGTAAAACTATTTTCATATACCCCTACCCTCTTACCCTAAATATCTGTGAGAGGTATATAATTATGATAAATGTATTCTTATATATTGTTTCCATTTTGTGTTTTCATTGCTGAAGCGTTTTTAGATATCCATGGAGCATTTAAGGGTTCGTAGAAAAAAAATATTTGATAATATTCGAATAAAAATTAGAATAATTGATTTTTTCTTGTATATATCATATTTAAATCGAATTTTCAATAAAATAAAATCATTCGAAGATTATTTGTAAATTTAAATCTGCACATATTTACAAAAACAGAGATTTTTTTTATTAAATTGACATTACGCTCATAAAATGTATAATTTAATACTTTAACGAAAAATCGGAAATCCTACATTATTTTGCTTCCAATAAAAAAAGGCTGAAATAATTTATGCAACAAAAATTATGATTTATTCAAATAAACGAATCCAAAAATTTAAAAGGCTAACAAAGGGTAATATTTACATTTTTTAATTCTCGCTATGGACTTTTACTAATTCACCTTTCAAAATCTCTCAAATTTTGTAAATGACTTCAACTTATTTTTTTCATTTTTAATTTTTGAAAAAAATATTTAACTGTCCTTAGAAGAAACCTAATATTCGTCTAATACTGAAATTGGTTCAATATTGCATTAATTGTATATATTCACAATTAAATTCAAATATTGGCTAAATTGTGGCTTTACATTAGAAATATTTCCAACGACATTCCAATACTTTTCAAAATTGGATATATATTGTGATATTTAAAATGAAACGCCAATAGTGTACAAATATTTAAAAAACACACTGTCAAATTTCTTTTTCTTTCTTTCAGGATATTTTTAACCACAATGTTAAATATTTACACAATAAAATGAATTGCGAATTAAATTGACGTAATATTGGCTACAAATATTAGCAAAATATAAACATCCTAATTTTCGGGGAATATTTCTTTAAAATATTGGTACAATATTGGCGACAAATGTTTACTAAATATGGGCAAAATCTAATTACACTATATTGGAGCCATATTTTATTCCAGTATTGCACCAATGCACCAATATTCATCCAAGGTATAGACAATATTGGCACAATGTTGTTTGTAAACATAGATCCATGGACCCCGAAAAACAATTATATTTGGAATTTGAATAATGGATTGACACTAATATGACTAGTTTGACGCTATTCTGTTCCGAGTGTTGAAAACATGCTTTAGAGAAAAATGGATTTAAATTTTAACTTTATAATAAATCAGCAAATGCATAGTTCCATTCAAATTGCCATAACTTTATAGACAATTTGAATAATCTAAAATCATTTCAAACACACATTCTACACACTTGGAGGGCGCAAGAAATATTTTTTATAAATATATATTTTTTTGGAACAAATAGCGTCAACCTTCCCCTTAAATTGCCATTCCTTCATTTTTAAGCAGAAATTTTCACAGTATGGAAATAATAAGCAAATATAGAAATATGTATAAAGATACATTTTTCAAATCCTTTTAAAATCTGAAATCTAGTTAGAATTCATAGGATTAATGTTTATTTAAATTATTGTTGTAATTCTTCAAATTATAAAATTAGTTTCACAAAATTTTATGTTTTAAAACCGAATAATCTTTTTTTTTCGGTATAACATATGATTTCTTTTAGATAGGCATACATTTACACACATGCGCAGCGTTGTAGGATTAGAAGAATTCAATATCAGCAAATCGTTTGAGAAAAGGCATTCAGTAAGTGAACACATGATAATATTATGTCCAACGTCTATTTTAGTTTGTTGACATATATAACATAAAAATTAGGTATATAAAAATCACATCCTTACAGTATAACCTACATAAAATATAAGAATAAAAAGCAATTACACTATATATAAAACTGAAATTTGAAAGCGTTTAGTTATTTAAAAAAATAATTTAACATGTTAGCAGACCACTTTTGTCATGAGATTTGATATTAAATTTAATTAAAAAATATAATAGTTTACAAAATATTAACTAATGTAAGTTGATATATTAAGCTTTTAATTTTTTAAATCTTATAATTAATTTATACATCGAACTCTAAAAAACAACTACTAAAAATATGTGAAAATTTATCGTCAACATTCAAACTTGTCAGAATAAAAATGACAATTTAAAATGAATGATTTTTTTTTTTTTGAAAATATATATGAAATATAACGATTATGAAATGAAAAGCTTACATTTAAAAATGTTCTTTTTGTGATTTTATTACTAATAACGTTTTAAAATTAATGAAATTCTGAAGAAAAAATAACTGATGGTAATTGAACTGCTGATAGAAATATTTAATGACTGATTAAAAAAAATAGCGTATGAAATTATATAATAATGGATTCAAAAGACAAAACGTTTCGATAAGTTTAATAATTTAGTTTAATCTGTTTTATTGTTAAATAATATTGTTTTAAAAGCAATCATGAATTTGTTTGAGAAATAGGTTTTCACTTTTTTAATAAAACTAATACTCTTTACTGAAAAACTGCTTCACTTTTCATATTTCATGCATTTTGTTTTTCATCATTGCTCTTTAATCGGATTAAGTTATTGTGATATTAAATCTGAAAGAAAATTACTGTCAACTTATCTAGCTTAATCTACTTTTTTTCGCATTAACACGAATTAACACTTATAGTGATTTCTATGTTGCAGTTTTTACATCCCTTGTATTTCAGTAATTTACAGCGTAATTTCAGCTCTACTGAAAAATGAAGGCATAGTACTAATCAGTGAACTACCTTACGTTATCAGTCGTGTTCTTATTTATTGTAGAATTTAAATAACATCATTTGTTAAAAATTAAATTATTCATATTGTTATTCATATACTCAAATATAAGAATGAAAATTAATTAATATTTATCTAGAATTTATAATTTTAAATTAATTATAAATAAATAGCAGCATCAAATAGTTCCTTTATATTCTGTACATCTAAAATTAGAAAAATAAAATGAGAATTCATTTAAATTCATTAATAATGCATTGTTAACATGTTTCATTGTAGAAAAGAAACAAAAGTTGAAATTTGATATAATTTTGAATAATTAATTGACTTTGTTCGTTAAATCACATTTATTTTCTCGTTGTTACATTTACATAGTTAAAATATTTTAATGAAGAAAAAATTACCGTCAAATCGTCAACAGTAAATTCTATTTATAATAATGTTATAATCAAATAAATAACTAGATTTATTTGTGATTTGAATCAATCATTACTTTTAATTAATATTTTAGACGCGCATTTTCATAATTATTCATGTTTCACGCTTTTGAAAAATGTAACAAGTAATTAAAGCATTATAAACATTAAACATAAATACAATAAACTAAAATTGCTCATTTCTGAATATATGTTTCTTTAATGTAATTATTAACACGATTTTGTACCGTTGTGGTAAATATGGTAAACACATTTTACAAGTAATGATTTTATCAGATTTTTGTGACAATTCAAATTTAATCAAAATTTGTTGGCCTTATAGTAAATTTAAAAGCAAATTTCCCTCTACATGGATAAAGAAAGAACTTAATAAAAGGATGTTTAAATAATTATTTTTATATTGGTAATACCCTGTGAAATAAGCAAAATAATAGTAACAAAAAGATATGCTTGTATAACTAGTTTTTCATTAAATTTACTGAAAACTTTCCTTAAATACAGTAGTACCTTATGTATAATGAGAATAGTATTTAAGATACACTGGTAACATTTTGTATTGTATTGTACCATCTTTTGTATTATTTTGTGCATTCTGTGCGATAGTAGCGGCGAACATAATATAACGAAATCTCGCTCCAGCATTTGGAGCTACGGTGTATCAGAAGCTCCAAGTCTTTGCGTGATATTTCACCATGTTATGATTGCCGCTACTGTAACACCAAAATTTGGTTCGATCCAGCAGAAATTTTTAAGTGTTAAGTAAACAAATAAGTAACACAGATAAAATAGACTATTAAAATATAACATAAAACAACATTAGCAATTGAATTATTAGATGTTATGCTTTTATAACTTATTCTATGTTAGATATGGCAAACTATCATGACGTAACCAGAAATGTCCATTATGCTTACAGCTGAGCTACATCTTTTCTTATAGAATAGATTATATAGTAGGGCTTATATAAGTCATGGCTTATGTAACATAGTCTTAAAATTGTCATATCTGAGTAATTTATTTCTTTGTACAAAAAAAGAAAAATATATGTAATAAATGAGTGTTTTTATTTTTTAAAGTATTTTATACTTATTTTTCGCCATTAAAAAATAAATTTAAATAAAAAAAAATTTTTAATATTTAGTAACTCTAAATTGGTTATCTGTCATAAACTATTTCAAAGATTTTTGTAGCTTTAAAGTTTGCTAAAGGTAACGTGAGACAATATCATCCGATATTTTCTAATGGATTTTTAAAAAATTAGATTTAACGAATTATTTAAAATTTAAGTACTTATTTTGTTTTTCTTTATTTTAATAAATGTGGAAAATTTCATTTTTTCCGTTTTTGGCGTAATATCAATTTAAACATGTGCAGTGCTTTCTCAAAAAATAATATGAAGATACTATAACTAAAAATATACAGAAAATGCTTTTTCTGCGTCATTTTGTCTTTTATAAATGAATCAGAGTTGCAACATATGAAAAAATTTTCCCAGTCTCTTTTTTAATACAATAATATGTAAAAGAAAATTACAATTTCAATGCATAATTTTCATTTCTGTGTATTTGTGACGATGGACGATCCTTAGGGTGCATTTGTTAAAATTATTAATTTAATTTTCATTGGGAATCGAGGCCATTTAACTGACATCTGCTAAATGCGGATAAATTTCATTTAATCCTTCCTCTATTTCAACATCTTCACCATAAAATTTCAAATGTGTTGGGAAGTAATTTAACTTTATTTCAATTAACAACTGTTAAAAATTCTTATTTATGCTGTATTTTTTTATAATATTTAAAGGATACTTTTAAAATGTGATATGTATGTATAAGAGTTTATTTTCAATTAATGTTATTTAATTTTATTAAATGTAACTTTGGCGCAAAGTACAAAATCTTCTTAAACTATGCACCATCAGCAATTTTCGAGAACGGAAGGAATATTTCTCAACATTACGTGAGGTTTCATGATGATGGGCTAATGAACAATGGTATTAATCTCTACGTGAATCGCATCAAATGAATTTATAGTTACACCAGTGGACTAGTGCGAGTATTTCGCATTGCAGTCTAATATTTTTTAAGCAATATCTAATATTTTTAAATGCAGGTTTAAACTTCTAAACAAAAATTAAGGATTTTAAAAAATCTACAAACAGTATTAGTACAGACAGAAGATCATCTCCTTTATTTCATCAAAGTTTCAGTAAAAACTGATCGAAAATAGTACAAGGCACGCTCGAGAAAAAAAATCGTATTTTAACTACATTAGAGGATGACGTCTTCCGCTTCGGGAAAGAAAAATAAATTTATTACACATAAAATACAATTTAATTTAATATAACAAAGTTACACGTGAAATACTACTTTCTCGATCGATCAACGGTGTCTTTTTCTTCTAAACATTTGAGTTTCAGTTTTGCATTTTAATCATAAATATAAAATAAACTCGTGCAGAGACGTCCCACTTTATCATTTTTGTATTATATTGATTTGAGAAAAAACATTCATTTCATTTTTTTTTCATTTCAAAGGTAATATAATTTTTTAATTAATTGGGATTTTTAATTAAAAAATGACTTGATTTAAAGAAATACCAGTGTACTATGTCAGAAGCCGGTTTTACAGTCTTTCAAATGATACCTCTTTCATTGCTGTGCGTTTTGTAAATGCATAGAAAAAGGGATGTTGACAACAGAAATATTATATATGATAATCCGACTTCTGTTTGGAGTGTGACAATTGGTAAAATGGAAAGAAATAAGTTCAAAATAATCCGCAAACACTGCACATATGAAATGGATTTAATATCTGTGTTGGAATAAGCCATACACCTGGATGTACAGAGCTGCATGTTGTCCTGAGCGGCCGTTGGAAGATTTAGAGATGCGCTTTGGCGATACCGTGGCATATTTATGCTATTAAAAAATTGCAGCAAACTGTTATTTAACAGTTTTTGTAAAAAGCTGTTACTTGACCATATATCCCATTCGTCGCACTATAAAACTCCAATGTCCACAAGTCGCAGCCAAATGATCCAGTCTTTCACTAGTTTTTAAAGAGAACTGTTACATTACCGTAATTTTAATCGATCCTGACATTGAGAACGCTTATAATATGGCGAAATAACCGTTATTTACAGAAACGTTTGAGAAACTGGACTGTTTGCTGCGTATTTTCAACAGTGTACCTTATAATTAAAAGTGTAACGTTTTTCGTCAGAAGTCGGTCGGATTGCTTAATCATTAAAATACTAACAATATAATAAATTATAACACCTTGTAATAATATATTGCTTTTAAATGCTAAAGGTGTAAAATTAACAGCATAATATAAATTAAAATAAAAGAATATTCTAAAGGCAGCTTTAGAATATTCTCATTTTGTTTTTGAAAATGACTCGGAAAGAGTCGAAACATGTAAAACAACTAATAAAAGTTATTTTAATTTATATTATGTTGTTAATTTTACACCTTTAGCATTTAAAAGTAATATATTAAAGTACTATTTTGAAAGCATTTAATTTTAAAATGTTTGGAAACTACTTAAAAAATAAACCTGATATACTATTTATACATATGATTCTGAAATATAAAGTAATACATTTTCTTTCAATTATTTAATCTTAAATGAAGTAAAGATTTTTCCCAGTACACATATATTTTAATTTTTAACGCTTAGCAACATAGTTTAAAAGTGTTTATGGTTGGTTGGTTGATTTTATGACGGCCGATTATCTACAAGAAGAATATAGGCCCTGGGGGGTGGGGGGTGACCTTCGTGGGGTTTTTTCTAAGGGATCCTAACCCGTATTTACGGCAAGGTTCGAAGAAAACCACAAAGTGTTTATGACTTCGGTTTGTCTCTCCGTCCGTCCGTGCTCTAACTCTTGTAAATATACTCGGATTTCCCTGAATATTTTGTTTTGAAAATTAAGTGTGTAGAATTTATAGTTTATTACAGAGACTGTCAAAATTATTCAGTTAATTACAACCAATGGGAAAAAATCGTTTCAAGTGTATTTTGATTATGTTACGCCAATGAAAACATGATGAAATTGATAGACAATTATGTAGCGCGCCGAAACATGCTTTTTCTAAAATATAGTGTGCAAAGCATTTATTATTACAGGGACACTCAAAACAATTCTGTTACACAATGTTATACGGTGAAACCTGTTTGCATTGTAATTTAATGATGTTTCACTATTTTAAATATAATGCAATTGTTATGTATTACTGAGAAACACTGTAATTGTTCACCGAATAGTATATGGTGTGCATTGCGTTTATCGTTTCTTTACAGGAACACAGAAAATTAATTGGTTACAGTCTTTGTGCGATAATTATAGTCTGTGTGTGATGATTACGTTTTTAACTTTTGTTTAGGTTTATTCTTAAGTTAAACTAAATTCTTGCACAGTACCTGTGTCTAAATTGTGTTCATCATATCCAGGGCAACACGAAGAAATTTGTAAGTATTACTGACTGTGGGAGTGAATAGCTTGGATGTATTTTTAATTGCGTTACGCAATTTCCTGCTGAACTACGTTTAGTAGACTAATAGAAGTTTGTGGTATATAAATAAATTCATATACAGGGATACGCATAGAACAAGATACACTGTCGTTTATGGTTGATAATTGTTGGAAGTGAGTTTTATGTCGCCTTATGTGTTTTTTACCTAAATTAAATTTTAGTTTAATAGTTGATGTGTACAAATGTCTTTTTATAATAGAAATGCTATACTAAAGATTTCGATAGCATTTCAATCGTTTGGCAAAAAATGCTAACAACGAATTTTGTAACTGAACTAATTTTTATCGTGCTATTGTAGTATAAATCCAAATCTATACACCATATACCGGGCTGCACAAAATAATTTACTTATTTTTTGACAATGGTAGGTAAATACTAAAACTGGATATTTAAAGGTGTTATATGTTTCCTAAACTGTTTATTACATATCATCTTTCATCTTATATAATGGTGAAGTTTCGTTACATCTTTCTGGATTTGTTGGAAAGTGTTTCATAATGTATGCTTGACGCATGATTTTTCGTTCTTGTTGTGTTTAAAATATATGTATATAAGTGCTTTGCCTACTATATTTCTATAAAAATACGGTCTTTTCATTTAACAGAGAATCGTGTAAGACATTTTGCTGTATAATATGCTGATATTTAGTCGGGATTGCTTTGTCCGTCATTCCTATTCGTAACTTCTTTTCTATATTATCTATCTATTTATATAATATAGATTATATAATCTATATTATCGTACCTGCTTTATTGTTCATAAATATAGAATAAGATAAGATCTGTCTAATATTTTATTTATTGAAACTAAAATATGACCCGCCCGGCGTTGCCCGGCCAGACTGTCGTTGAAAAATATAACAAAAAATTAAATAAGAGGGTCAGGGAAAATTATTACACTTACTTTTAAAAAATGAAAAGGTCAGGGAAGTTCTTACGATTGAACCTAAATAGCATATCGGTATAAGATCGAGGCTTAATATATGGCAGCTTAAGATTTGTGAAATGCTAATGTGATGCATTTTATAAAATGTCATTATGGTCATTAAACAATTAACAAATAATCGCGATTTCTGCAAGAAAAGTCTTGGCAGAAATTGCACATTTCACTCATTAAAAATTCAAAAATCGTGGAGGGATAAATTTGCGATATTAAGCCGCTATTTAAATTGTGATATTGAAACCGGATTCCTTATTTTTAACAACATGTATTTCAAAACATGTCAAGCAGGTGGCGGCACATGCCCGAACAGAGATTTCCAAATGAACCTGTGGCTTGAATCTCCTCAACAAATTCGTTTATTCTGAATTAAAGTGATAGAAGTCATTATAGTTCAGGGTAAATGTACATGTTACCTTGCAAAGGTCGGGTAGAACATTTTTTTCGACTTGTATATAATGAAGCCAGCATGGAATAACCAAATTATCCAACAAAATTTCCTTCGGGAGAATTTTCTGTGGTCAAACAACAACAACAAAAAATGGGAATTTTTTTGTTGTTTTTTAAATATTTCGAGACCCGTTGTCGTAGCGTATTATTTGTTAATTACAATGTTAAACAGGACAAAATTTTCTACAACTTTCATATTTACAACTTTTTTATACATACAATAGCAAATACAACACCTCAAAAATAAGACATTTTTTTTAATCCCTTAAAAACCGGGAAAAACGTAGTTTTTTCGCGATGATTAAAATATTCCCCACGGATGTAATGATGATATATGTCAACTTCTAGATATTGACAGCAGAAATTTATTTGCACACCCTCTTCTTCATCGTCATCGCAACAGACATATTTTATTTTCAATAACGCTATATAATTTAGCAAGTAGGGGAGAGTGTGGATGACAAAGACAATTTTCATATTTAGACAATAACTTTAAGTATATACAATTGTTAATTTTAAAGTATTATTTAAAAGAATATTTCAGACTTTAGTAACTTATTGGCACGACAGTTTGAATTTTAAAAAAAGCTTGTTTAATTTTAATAATTATTTTTATAATGCCTACATATTGTTCATTTTATTCTATAAATTATATATTGTTCTATATATTGTTCATTTTATTCTACAGTCCAATGGTATATTTTATTTACCAACTATTGATGACATATGTTTTAATGTTTTACTGTTTTAAATATATCAAACATTGAATTGTAGTTTCATTTAAAAGGAGGGACTGAACAAATAAATATATCTTATGTAACAAATACTTTTACCTTATAAAATATCTACAATAAAAATGACAACAGATTATTTCATTAACTAATATTATGCATTTATATATCTTGAAAAATTCAAAATTTCTATCAATAAAATATTGAGATAACTATTTTCATAAAAATGTTCAAAATATTAGTTTTAGAAAATATTGTCAATATTTTTCCACTTTTATTATATAAATATAAGAAGATATTATAACATTCTAGTGTGCAAAAATGTATCAAATTTTAGATTTTATCTATTAAATGCCTTAAAGCTCAAATAGAAAAACTTACTTTGGTTGTTAAAAAATACACTTTGTGGAATATTCTAATCTTCTGTAATATGTACTGTTTTGAAAATATATCTGTTGAATGACCTCAGTGTAACCATTTATCAAATGAAATGCCAAGTTATTTATCATTGTAGACCTTATAAACATTTTTGTTGTTACATTCAACCCTATCTGATTCAAGTCCACTTTCCCTACACAATAAAATAAGGTACGCAATATGACTGCATAATCTAAATGAAAAAATGCATTTTAGTAATAATAATTTCTACGGGATATTTAACAATATTTTTGCCTAATTGATGGGACTGTTGTAGGATTATTAGCAATCAGTTATCCTGAATAGAAGATATATCAGGATCATGTTCCTCCTGAGCAGGGGTTCCCAAAATTTTAGACCGACGTACCACTAAATCGACGTTCATACTTCCGCTTACCACCAGGTAACAAACGTAAATCAAATATTGAAAAACCTATAAAAAGTGACCTGCCTAAAGCGAAATATATCTTCGGTCTTTCATGTTTCCATCATAGCAGGTTTTATTGTATTTAAAAATGAATGATTACATTACTAAATTGGTACTAAGATTGACTGCTTTAGATTAACATTCAAGTAAAAAGCAGCATCACCATTAAATTTTAATAATGCATACAATATAAAAAAAATGTATTGTATAGGAAAAAAGCCACAATACTTAATGACATATTGGCGCACACTGACTCATATACTGTTACAGTAGGCTAATTTGCTTCTATCGCTAATGAAACTAGTCGTTGGGGCCCATCGTAATACTTACTCATCATGGATATGCACAATGTAAAATATTAAAATAAAAATGTGTAAACTACTTATAAAATGCATTGCCATTCAAATAAAATCGTGGCTTGATGACGTCACAAACTTTAAATGCTCTATTACTGAATTGCGTAAAATAAACATCCTTATAACTCCAAAATTGATAATCATATAAACTAGCGTCGGATTAAGGGTCTCATTTCCAATTAAAATATATCTTTGAATTGAAATTTGAATGAATTACAGGGTCATAAGAAATCGAAGAGAGTAAAAATTAGGATTACAGGGATCTCGGCAACTAATTATCCGATCAACATCATTCTACGTAAACTATTTATAAAATTCATTGCAATTCGAATAAAATTGTGGCTTTATGACGTCATAAACTTTAAAAGCTATATTACTGAATTGCTTGAAAGAAACATCCTTATAACTCCAAAAATCATAATCCTATTAACTAGCAGTTTATTGCATCTGATTAAGCATCTCATTTCCAATTAAAATATATCTTTGAAGTGAAATTTGGATGAAATACAGGGTCATGAAAAATCGAAGAGTGTGGAAAATAGGATCCCAAATATCTCGGCAACTAATTATCCGATTGACTTCATGCTGTATGCAAAATTTATGTTTTTTTTATTGTCTTTTATATTCATTTCTTAAAATAAACAATTTCGAAAATTTTTATATACCTTTCATCAGAACGAATATTTCGAGAGTCCGAAAAAAATTGTTCCGGTTAATCGAGGTTATTGAAATGAAATAGGCTTCTTCCCATTATTACATACTAAGTACATACCAAATTGCAAGTCTCTATCTCAATTTTTTCGGGAGATAGAGCGTTTACAGACACACAGACACACAGACACACAGACATACACACAGACGGACGGCAAATTTTTTTTTCTAAAAATATGTTTTTCGGAATCTCCAGTGTCTGAAACCTGTAAATCCGACAAATTTTTTTTTCGATTTTCAAAACGATTACAAGACACCCTATACCACGTATATTCACCCTATACCACGTATATTCAATATATATTGAATATACCACGTATATTCATCCTATACCACGTATGATGGGTAAGTAGAAGGTGGACTTGTTTTATCAAACACAGCTTCCTCATGTTTGGCTCAATATTAGGTAGTTTTATCAAATAAAAAATATCAACGTTTTGACCAACTTCTATTGTCAGCCTCAGGAAATATTTCCTGAGGATGATCATAGATTTTGGTCGAAACATTGATATTTTTAATTTGATTTTAATGTATGTAAAAGTTTTAAATTTGACATTTGAATACACCATTTAGTAAATTTGTGATATTTTATACTCACGTCTTTAATGTAGTATTTATGAATTATGTTTGAAATAAAACTTTTATTTCAACACCTCCTAGAAGCTCTTCTAGTACAAAGAGAACAATGTGTTATAAATTACACTTGGTATTTTATTCTTTTTTTACTGCGCCTACTCACACAAGCTCCTCCTACTTCCAACTATCCAAACTTTCCCTTTCAGAGCATGTTTAAAACAGCATGTATAAAGCATGTTTAAAACAGTTTTTCTTCTAATTAAAAACACTTCATTCATTAATTTTGTAATTATGTCTTTATTAAAAAATTGAATTTTTCCCATATAAATTCAATAATTATGTTTTTAAAACTGATTGTATCATAAGCGGTGTGTGGGAATTTCAGCAAGATTGCTATAGCGAACATTTATCGTCACAAAAAAAAAAAAAAAAAGCGTTTACAGATCCAAAATCGCAATTGAAATTTTTTTGAAAATTTCCAAGCTATAAAGACAAGCCGTTTTTGATTCCATAATAATATGCTGCTTTCTGTTTTTTATTCCACGTACAAATTTCGGACTTCTGCGTACTAGTAGCCAGAACTTCGTGTACCAATACTGCTACGCGTACCATTGTTTGTACCAATCCTTGCTCTAGAGGTATTTTTTTCTTTTACCCTGGCAGTTATTTGTCACCCGTTCCCTCTTCTCCGTACCCACTCTCTGTATATCGAGCGGGTATATAAGATGGAAAAATAGTCTCATTTTTGAAAGGCCATACTGCACTTAAAGAAGGGGCGTGCAAATAACAGATAATTTACAGCTATCAATATGTGAAAGTTGACATCCATGAATAAATCTGTGGAGAACATTTGAATCATCGGGACAAAACTACTGTTTTCACTGTTTTTAAGGAAATCGAAAAAAAATGTCTTATTTTTGAAATGTCGTACTGCGCTTGCTATTGAGTGTATAAAAATGTTGTAAATATGAAAGTTATAGAGAATTTTGTCTTCTTTAACATTGTAATTAACAAATGATACGCTACGCAACGGATCTCGAAATATTTGAAAAAAACAAAAAAGTCCCAAAATTTTGTTGTTTTTTGGCCACAGAAAATTCTCCCGAAGGAAATTTGGTTGGATAATTCGGTGTTTCCATGCTCGCCCCATTATATACAAGACAGAAAAAAAATCTTCTACCGGACCTTTTGCAAAGTAACGCCTTTATTTATTGGTACATTTCCCCTGGACTATTATAGTATAGAAATTATTTTTATATCTATCTATAAATATGTTGAAAATTTTATTTATTTAAACTAAATCCGTGTCAAATGTTGTATTCCAAAATGTCTGAATCTAAGAAGGATTTCCTCGGCCTAAATCCTGCAAAGGGCTTTTACACAATAACCAATGAGATAAGTTCCATTAGGGCGTTGTCATGTAACAATTAACAAATAATCGCGATTTCTGTGCCGCGTACGATAGCGTAATATTTAAATATAGATTAATTAAATATTATATAAGATAATTTAAAAATCGAACACTCAAGACAAATACTACAAAAATAATACTTAATAGTAACCTCATTTAAAATACTTGTAATAAATATAAGAATAAAACAGTATTTCGTAACGAATAAATTTCTTACAGATTTAAGACTATAACACTCCGTTATCGGATAATTACCATATGGCGTTGAATAATTCGGGTAATAATTTATGTTATTGCATCAGATGCAGTCTTATTAGAAGGCTTTTAGCGGTTACGGTAAAAGTACTTGGGTGCGAAATTCTGGAGTTATTGTCTTATTACCAAGGATATGCGTAATCATTTATCATTATTGATAATGGAAAAATACAATTGTTACATTATGAATAACTTCGAAGCATCCAAGATATTTATGCGTATACTGCGTTAAGTATTGTATTAAAATTATTACAAGATAAGTGCTTTAGTTCTAAATATCAACATTTTTTAATTATATTTATAAATTTATGTAAATATGTTTTAAATGTTTAAATGAGATTTATTAAATCGACAAATAAGTAATAATTCATTTCAAAATAATTAGTATTTATTTAAGTATTATGCTCAAATTTGGCATATAATTTTAGACATATACTTTTAGAAATTTATTTCCTAGGCATAGTAAATATTTAAAATTTTATTTTGTATTTTTTGCCTATCACATGATGGAAAGTTTTATTAATTATTTATGTTTTTACCTACAAACCCTTTTAGCAATACGTTTTTGAAAAGACATCACTCGCATTTTTGCTTGAAAAAAAAATAAAATAGAAAATAAAGTTGAATTTTATACTAACAAGGAGAGGGCCAAGTTTGGTAATCACAGTTTTGATTATTTTTTGTAGGGTAAAAGTCCCTTAGTCTCATGTTCAACGGATTTTATACAACGCACTTTAGTTCTCGAGAAATTGGGGGGGGGGGGGTGTCTATTTTTTTAACACAACTTAAATACTTACTTTGAAACGAAATTACTGCGTTGGTCGTAACTCAGTTGTTATGGCGTCTGCTTGTTAATCCGCGGGCTCAGGTTCGAGACCGGAACAGGCTACGCTTGTTTTTCTTTTTTTTTATTAATATACTTGTAATTATAATTTAATAATCTTAAAAAAAAAATAATATCATACATTAAATGATAAGTCTAACATATTTAAATTTAAATTCAATTATTTTTATTTTTAAGCCATTATTAAACATTTTTCATCATTTAAAGAAATATATTTTTAAATGGATCTATTATTGACTAGTAAAAATTCCAAAATCGTTACAAAATCATACCTTATTTTACTAATTATAATTTAATTCAAAGTGCAAGCATACGAATTACGAATTTAAAAATCTTTATTTTTTTTCAAAAATTATGTTGTTAATCAATTCTTATATTATTTTTAATATAATTATGCTTCTTACTTTAAAAACAGAGTATAATTATCATCGCATTGATTTCTCTTGCTAAGGAAATAAATGAATGATGTTTCTTTAAAATTATGAATTGACACAATTGTTCAATATTACTGCATCGATAAAGCATATATGAAATAGATTTTAAAAGTGATTAAAAAAAATAACTGTTTAATGATGTTTTATACAGTAATTTAGTTACAAATAAAATAATAAATTGGTTTACATTATACTCAA
Organism: Maratus michaelseni; assembly: GCA_963931845.1. Lineage (NCBI taxonomy): Eukaryota > Metazoa > Arthropoda > Arachnida > Araneae > Salticidae > Maratus > Maratus michaelseni. Next base: position 435,400,710 of record OZ007587.1, on the reverse strand, counting down.
TGCACAATATTATACTTTTTAATTAGGGTTATTAAATAATAATTACAAATATATTTGTAAAATAAAAAATGAGAAAAAAACGCAGCGCGCTCCGGTCTCGGACCCGGGACCGCAGATCAACGAGCAGGCGCCATAAGAACTGAGCTACGACCATCGCAGTAATTTTGTTACAAAGTAAGTATTTAAGTTGTGTTAAAATTTTAGCCCCCCCCCCCCCTATTTCACGAGAACTAAGGAGCATTGTATAAAGTCCGTTGAATGACTTAGGGATTAACCCTACAAAATATATAAAAATAATCAAAATCTGTGATTAACAAGGTTGGCGCTCTCTTTGTAAAATCTCCTTTGAAGGGGCTAACCCTACAAAATATATAAATAATCAAAATCTGTGATTACCAAGCTTGGCTCTCTCCTTGTAAAATCAATCAATGAATATGCACCGAGATAATAAAATTCTTTAACATTATTACGTGTCTTGCGCTATTTTGGAAGACTAAAAAATCTACTGTTTTTAAAATACTTTCTTTATGCTTTTATGTAACATGTTAAACGAACGCGAATTTATAAGAAAAATAAATGTAAGCATAATTATAATTTAATTATCATAAAAATAACAAATCATGAAATTTAAAAACATAAATATTTGTCTGTATAAGCACATTGTATAAACATTTAAATGGGCTTCTTTATTGAAAAAAATTAATATGATATTGGGTATACTATTATGTTGTAAATGATTAAATTATAAAGCATTTGATACGACGTGGGAAGAGCTTCTGGACATTCATAAATTAATATATTTTATTTCTAGGAAACTAGGATCGTATGTTATACGTTAAACCAAAGTTTTTAACATGTTTTATCTCACTGCAGGATCGAAAACATGGTTAAACTTCCAAGGCACACTAAATATACGATGGTGAAAAATCTATAAAAGGAATATATATATCATTTGATTAGATAACACAAATAAAATATTCCATCATAAATACACAAATTAAAATATTTTGTTATAATTTCTAAAATTTATATATATATATATATATATTAATATTATCTTATTTGCAAGATAGGGATTTGGGATACGCATACTAATAAATCTTCTTCCAAGCATCTAGGCAACCGCGAAAAATCTTTCATAAAATAAAAATGAAATTTTGTACTTTATTATGAAATCAAAAAATAATCATGCACCGAGATTTAAAAAGAAATATTTAACATTAGTATTAACATGTCATGCGCTTTTCTTGGAAGATTAAAAAATGTGCTTGTTTTAAAATACTTTTCTTGAAGTTTTGAAATTATGTTAAACAAACGTGGATTTACAAGAACAGCAAATATAAGCATCATTATAATTTAATTATCCTAAGCATACGAAATCCTTAATTTTAAAATCATAAATATTTGTCTGTATGAACACTTTGTTATAAACATTTAAATGGCCTTTTATATTGAAAAACAATGTAATATAATATTATGTATATTATTATGTTGTGAAGCATTGTGTTATAAAGTATTTAATGCGATTTGACATAGCTGCTTAACATTCATGGGTTAATATTCTTTATATCTAGGAAAAAAAGATCGTTAGTTATAAGCTAAACCAGTGTTCTTAAGCTTTATTTATCTCACTGCACAATGTAACCCATGGTTAAACTTCCAAGGTACACTAAACATGCGATGATTGAAACTCTATGATATGAATGAATGTTTTACTAACATTTTCTAACATAGTTGAAAAGAGTTTATGGATTGGGCTTGTGTCTCTATGTGTCCGTCCATGTTAAACCTCGCCTAAATACACTTGGATTGCCATACAATTGATACATGTTATTAAGGTTAACTATGACAGTTCGATATTGAAAATTAAGTGTGTAACATTTATATTGTTTTACAGGGACACTCAAACGAATTTCATTACATTACGGTCTAGTGGACAAAATCGTTTGAGATTTATTTTCATGGTGTTACACTATTTCAAACATATTGAAATTTATATATATCACTGAGGGGCTCTACAAGATTCTTACTAGAAAATATGGTGTGCATTGCATTCATCGTTCATTTACAGGTATACACACAAAATAATTCGATTACATTACTGTCTATTAACAATAATTATTTGAAACTGTTTTCCACCGTGGTGAGCGATTTTAACTTTAACTTTCGGTGTGTATAAACTCCATAAATCAGATACAGAGTGGCACAAAATAGTGCGCGTACGATTTCGTTTATTGAAGGAATTTGCTAAAAGTGAACATTTAAGTGCGCTATGCGTTTCATAACTGATCGAAAATTTAACATATTGTATATTATATATACAAATCTAAGGATCATATACAGGGATGCACAAAAGAATTTTGATATTTATTCGACTAAATGTGGTAATTTCTAAAATTGAGTTTGCAAATGTGTGATGCGTTTTCAAATTACTTACTTAGATACCATCTCTCACCTTATTAAACGGTGAAGTTTTGTTAAAGATTTATGGAAGTGATGGAAAGCGTTTCTTAATCTATGCTCGACGCATGATTTTATCTAGACGATATTTGTTTTCCGTTTTAACATTATTCGCTACAGAAAAGATTAATTTCTCGTAAATGCAACAGTGATAGCGGATGATGATTTTAGATGTAATTGTAAATCTAAATTAGTAAAAAGGGATTATTATTATATATTATATATATTATTATAATAAGTTGTTAATTATTTTCGTTGCAGTTCTCTGGAATTTCTCATTAAAAGTATTCAAACATTGAAACAAACTTCGAAGTGTATGTCATTTTATATCACTAAACCTCATTACATAATAAACGGCGGAACTTAGAATGTTGTATTTAAAAGTACTATTGTTAGTATGTAGAAATTTTTTATAACAAGAAATTAAACTTAAGAATTTAGATAATTGCTTTGAAAAGTACTTTTGTTAGTTCGTTGATTTTTAATAAGCAATACAATTAACCTGCAGAATTAACCTTCTCACCGCCGTGAAAAAATATATCCGTTGAATATGCTGTAGGTTTCACAGCAATATTATCATTATTTAAATTAATATAACTCTACAAATGTAATGCATTTTTAAAACATCGAGTAATGATTAATACTCTCAAGGATTATACTCATATACGTAATTAAGTTTTTTATATCATGTTTGAAAATTCATCTTTTTTTAGTATTAAAAAAATGAGAAAACAACATTACAAATTTGACCTTTTGCTCGGTGGTCAAGGGATTAAGAATGTTGTATTTAAAAGAATTTTTGTTAGTTTTTCGAATATTGATATAACATAAAATTAAACTCCAGAATTTAGAATACTGTAATTAAAATTACTCTTGTTAGCTCGTAAAATCTTTGCAAACCATAAAACTTAATTGCAGAATTTAGGATTTTGCCTTTAAGTGTACTTTTTATCACATAATCACATAATCATATCATATAAAATTAAGTTGCACAATCTAGAATGTTGCATTTAAAAGTAGTATTTTTGAATTGTAGTTGTACGATTTTAACTGTAAAACTTTCCGCTAGATGTCAGCACCAAAAGAACAGTTGAAAGAGACTGCTTTGAATTCTAGCTACTTCAGACATTAAACAAATAAAAAAGAAACATTCTATAAAACTATAATCTATTCATAAAACTCTAAGTCTTATTATGTTTAAAATATTCTGTTATTATTTTACTATATGATGCGTTATTAATTTTCTTTCATTCTTTTTTTATTAGAATTTGTGAAAATCTGCGAGCCTGCTTCTTTTTCTGCGGGACAGAAAATGTAACAAATTCATTCTGTTATCATTCGGTGTTATTCTGAACGTAAAAATGCTGCTGGCTTTAAGTCTAAATTCTGATTGTTTGTAAAATTCTAAATTACCATTCGAAGTCACAGTCTACTTATTAAAAATGTGAAAAGGATCAAATTCTCAAGTTTTTATCAGTGTGAAATTATGCCTCAATTCTTCAAATTTAATACACAATATATTTATAAAAAAAAATGCTTCTGGTTTGCGCAGAACATAATTTCCTCTGTTCTGAATGGGACGTGATTGGACTTAAAATTTAAGTGCTGATCAAGTAAAATCATTTATAATTTTTTCTGATTATTCAGTGATTCATAAGCTCTACAAAGAATATCAGCTATATATTAAAGTCATGGAATATCTACAATCTGATTCTACATTATTGAAATGATTATTCGTCATAAAGTATTCACGAAGTGATTCATCATTATATTATTAAATTCAATGCAATTCGTACAAGAAAATTCATTCTGGAGTCGAACACCCGAATCCAATCAGAGGTACGTGGATATTCATTATTTATTTTATTCATAAATTAAATTTCGAAAATAGTCTTAATCTTTTAATTCCGAAACTATACAGTGTATACAGTAGTATCTTGATGTATTAGGGCGGATCAAATGAAAACGAAAAAGTGGTTATAATTTCGTTAATTTTGTATGAGTAGGGAGAGAACTATGCCTAGAGGTAGAGTGGAAAGTAAGGAATACAACGCTTACTGTGGGAATGGATTTGCACTGAATTGTTTCACTGGGGCATGCGATATGCGCAGGGGGTCGGCCAACAGTATCGCCCTGTAGGCAGTCGATAGTTATTCATCAGCGTATGTAGAATAAATTGCACGCAGTGTTTGTTATTCGTTTATTAGTGGGAGAAGGAGTGAGAGTTTGTAAAGTACATCGGCGAAGGAAGGCAGTGTTTGGAGAACATGCACTGTAATTGAAATGTTTGAAGGTCTGGCTCAATTTTTTCTGCAAGGAATGCAAAACTATGAATGATGATACACGACCTGGTGAAGATGAACTCTTCATCACAAAGTCACATCTTCATATTGTAGTCACATCTTTGTTCCGATGAAAAGGGAATTGATGGGTGCCCATTTTTACTCGGATATCGAAGTCATGGATAATGTTCGAAACTGATTCCAATTTCCGCCAAAACACTTCGAGGATCAGACTATTCACCAATTGGTGAAAACGGGAATTAAGTGCCTCTGTAATTTTGCAGGTTACGTTTGAAATAAATAATGTCATTATGTTCTGTGACTTCTGTTCCGTTTCAATTTGGGCCACCCTAATAACATGAAATTAAACTGCAGCACTCTAATAACGACATTTTCAAAACTGAGCAAAAAGTAATTTAAGTATGTCGAATACTGAAAATGGCTCCGAATCAAAATTACTGAAGTTTGAAACATGTATATACTTATTTCTGAAAACATGCACACACTCAAGAATAAAACATCATGAGCTCATATTTGAGTACGTCCATGTTTCAAAAATGAGTATGAACTGACTTCTATGTGCTCTTAAACATCATGAGCTCATATTTGAGTACGTCCATGTTTCAAAACGGAGTATCAACCGACTTCTATGTGCTCTAAAACAACATGAGCTCATATTTGAGTACGTCCGTGTTTCAAAAAGGAGTATGAACTAACTTCTATATGTGCTCATTTTCGAGTATTTCCCTGTTTCAAAAATTAGTTTGAACTGATTTTAAACATTTTTGTGTATGTCTATTCTGATATATTTCTGGTATTTCAGAATTGACAGCATTGGGCCGTCCTATTTGAAACGAAAAGTTTCATAAAAAAATGAAAACATCGATTTACTCAGATTTGAAAGTGTCATTTTTCTCAGCGAGATTTTAGAAAGTCGCATTTAAAAATACTACTTTCAGTTCGTAAAGTCTTGATTTAACATAAAATTAAACTATAGAATTTTTAATACCACATTTAAAACTACTCTTGTTACTTCGTAGAATCTTGATATAGCATAAAAATGTTGCGGCACACATAATGACATCTCACTGTTCAACTGTGTGTCTCGGCACACTTGTTGAGAACCACTGATATAAACAAATAGATAAAAGTGTTCATATTAAATTATATAATCATATTTTTTCGATTTATTCTAAAATATAAATTAAATCTTACGAGTGTAAATATATATCTATTTATTTTTACAATTGTATTTTATGTGTATTTTAAACTAAACAATTTCTATATTTACATACATTTTTCACGAGACAATTTTTGAATATAAATGTTTCTCAAGTGTAATTATTTTTTTAAAACTTTAATGGATCAAAAATGGTATGCTTATCTTTTGCCTTCAAATTATTTAAGATTTTATTAAATTATGATAGGAAATCACCTTTATGTCTCTTACAGTAAACCCTCTAAGATATACAACTGTTGCGTAAAATAATCTTTGCTCAAAGAAAAAGTAATATTATCTACATTCTATTGAGAACACTTAAAAATAAGAAATAGCACATATCATTTCATTTCTCTTTTGAACAATTCAGTAAAATACAATGAGTGCGGTGAGTTCACTGCAATTTTAATACAAGAAAAATCTGATTTTACATACTGTTTCTTTTCCATTCAAAATAAATAGAGCATTAAACTGTAAATCATATTTTAATTATTTATAATTGGTGATTTGAATTAAATTTTAGATCTACATCATTTAGATTTCTGAAATACAGTTGCAATTTGGATGTCGAGAGATTTCTTTCTTTAAATTAAAACCAGAAAGAACAGAACTGGTTAAAAAAATCCAAGAAATTGAGAATTCCTTAACTGTTCTGAAATTTTCAAGGAACGTTTTTAATAAAATATTAAATACTTATATAATAAATTAGACACAATAAATATCACAATACGGGCCTTTATAGTATGTATTATAGTATGTATATAGTATTTATACCGAAAATAAATTGAATAATGAATTAGATAATATTCGTACAATTGCTTACAATAATGGTTTTAAGGTACACCATATTAAAAAAGTAATCATGGATATCGCCAATAATAAGAAACCAGAAAATAAAGTTGATTCCCAAAAATACAGACTTTATACTCTTCAATATTGTCCAGGCTTTATTTTAACATTAAAATACAACCTCAATCTCTGCTTAATAGCCAAACCCTCTCAGAAATTAAAGGATATCCTTTGCAGTAAAATTGACCCAATTAATTTTGAGAATTATTCAGGAGTATATGAAATACATTTTATTAAAGAAGACGGGTCCAAGAATTACTTTATTGGCATGACCAACAGCAAAATTTAGTTACAGAAAAAAGGAACATACAGCTGATATTAAGTTTAATAGAAAAACTACAGCCCTGGAAATATTATATCAATAAGAAACCATTAAAATAAATTTCAATTAATGAATATTTCCTACCAGTCTATATTATCCATCCATAATAAGAGAAACCACAGAGATACTAACACGCAAAAATACAATATGTAACGATGCAGCAACTTTTAACTTACCAAACTTGTGGCTCGAGTTACTCTATGGCTACAGATATGAAAATAAACAACCAAGTAAAAATAAAAGATAACGCGCGTACATTTTAAAAAAGTACATGAAAATTAAATGATAGTATTTTAAATAATAACTTCAAAGACCATGCAATTATGGAATATTCTCATTTGTTTTTGAAAATGGCTCGGATTGAGCCGAAACATGTCAAACAACCTAATAGAAGTTATTTTACTGTGTATTTATTATGTTGTTAAGTTACACCTTTTAGCATTTAAAAGAAATATATTAAATGTCTTTAAAGACTTCAATTCATATAGAAATGTTGTCGAAATAAATTGATAAAATGAACAGAAAAATGAAATTTCTAGGAAATAGCTTTTCGGCAACCAGCTCTATATTATTAACCTTTATTGTTCCTGTTTTGTTTAAACAGTGCTTGGAATAAAAAATGAACTTTCTTTCTTGCGTTATTTTAACTTATTTAGTAATATTCTATAAATATCTACATAAATACTCAGGTGCATTTAAATATAAGAAAGAACTTCATAAAACACATATTATTTTATCCCTTGTAAATATTGTGAAATAGTATTAGAATTTAAACGAATTTAAATAAAATAAATAAAATAATGTATACGAATTTTTTAATATATATAAGTTTTGAAATGTGCAATACACTTCCCGAAGTTTTTTGGAACATTTTAAAACTCGGTCCATAAATGGTTTTGTTCGTATCCGTTATTTGTTATTTTTCAGCCCGTTTATGTAAAATTATATTTCAAAAAACATAAATACAAAATTAAGCAACACCCAGTTTTACTTTGAAAATATTTATTCGTTTCACCTTTGTATCTTAAGAAGAGAAAAAAGATTTATATTATTTGTTTTTATTTAATAAAGAAATAAGAGAATAAAATAACTAATAATTATGCGCTTACAGACTGATTGCAATTATATTTTAGAAATTGAATTCGTTTTATTTATTTATTTATTTATTTTAAACAAATTCACGAGGAAATATAATGAACTAAATTTATATTTGTAACATTTTATACAAAAATCCTAATTGAAATACAAGATGCCTTCTTAATTTGCCTTCCTTTTTTAGTTACAAAATAAATGTTTTCTATTTACTTCCCGCAGCTGCTTTTATTGTTCCTGTTTCAAATCTTTATTTCTGCATCTTTTGAAATATGAGAAACTGCCTTTTTAGTTTTATAATTATTAAAAAATCAATTATTCTCTATAAAATCTCAGTTATTTTTATAATTGTAAAAAAAAGAGAGAAAAATTTAGAAAAAATAGAAAAATCCATTAAATTTTTTTAAAAAAAAAACAATAAAATTTAACTAAATTTAAAAAGAGCAAATTCCTTATTTTATATTTAAAGTTTTTTATAAGAATACATTTAATTTTCTTATTATTAATCACTTCTAAATTAACAATATACATGCAATGATTGAAATAAAATTTAATTAAATAAATATATACTTTAAAAATGTAAAATACATTTTAATTATTTAAAAAGAAATAAAATATCTTTATGGATGTAACTGGTGAATTTAAAATTATTATATGAGTTAAATTTCATTGTTTTTTTTTTCAAGTAACAGTATTTTTCTTTCATAATTTCAAAAGCTTTGTTAACGATTATAACAGAGGATGTGAATTAACACTTGCTTACACAGCGTAAAACCAACAAAGTTAAAAAATGTCTAGACCGGGGATCAAAAACGAAACTCTTGGTTATACCCACCGATGCTATCCACACGACATCGAGTCACATGATTGTGCACATGATTGTCTTTCCGTCTAGCGCTGCAAAGTTGCAGCCTTGCTAACATATAAGAGTGAGAAATGATATACTGAATGTCGTCCGGATAGCTCGAATGGTAGAGAACTGGTACGTGATACCAAGGGCTCCGGGTTCGATCCCCGGTCTGTAGATTTGTTCATTCTGTTTGTTGTACGCTGTGTAATAAGTGGTAATTCACATCCTCTGTTATATTTAAAACTAGTTTAATTTGATTTAATATGAGCGAGACAGTTCGTAGGAATATAAAAACTTGAGTGGCGTACTATATACGCCGACGCATTTTAATGCGTCGCATTTCTCATTCTTATATGCTGGCAAATCTGAAACTTTGCAGCACAAGGTAGAAAGGGAATCATGAGCACACATGTACAATGGTATGCATGAGACTTGACTGGATGTCGTCCGTTCAGCTCAAATAATACAGACTTGATGCGTGATGCTAAGGGTTCCGGGTTCGATCACCGCTATGGACATTTTTTAACTCTGTTGGTTGCACCCGTTGTAGAAAGTGATAATTGCCATACTTGGTTATATTCGTTAATTTCCAGCGTAATTTCAGCTCTACTGAAAAGTTTTATTATGTATGTTAACTATTAAAAATCTTGGTATTCTGCGTCACGGTGTTTAAATAATCATCTATGAAACATTATAGCATTATTATAAATATAACATTGTTATAAACATTATACTCAAATAGAAATAGATGATGTAATAGTAAAATTTGTGCTTCATTTTCAGTGTACATGTTGTTTCAATGTCCATTAAGGTGTCTGACTACGTTTACAAAGTGGTTTTCGACCAAAATTGTCAAAAGGATTTTATTATATTTTATTAAAGCCTAACTTTTTACCTTTCCAAAACTGCATTTATTTTTAATATACGATAAATAAAAATGGAATTGTAGCGGTTTTTAAACTACTCAACAGCTGTCACTCAAACTGGAAGTATTGTTTAAAGGACCGGAAGTACTATTTAAAGGTACTAACAGGGAGGGGGGAAGCAAAACTATGGCCTTCTAGAAATAAACAAAGGCTCAGTACTTGAAAAAATGGGTATGGCTCATAAAAGCAGTGAAGTTTAGATGCATATTACTGTGTAAATTCCTGTAGTAAAACATAAATCTAAACTTTAAATGCATATTTTAGAATATGTAATTTTTGGTGAAAATTCCATACGCAAAACATGATTTCTCAAAAAGTTATTAGAAAATGATTACGAACTTTAAACTGCATATTCTTTACACTATTGTGAAAGCAATGAACTAAAGATTTAATCTTAGAATAAATATTTTTTGTTTTATGGATGTTTTCAGGGAATGACTTCCATGAATGTTATAAAAATCCGCATGTAAAGAAGTGCGATTTGATATAAGTCTTGACACATTTAGAATATCTCTTAAATTTTAGCTCATTCCCTTCATCAATGTCATAAGTATGAAGTGTAAAAAAATTAAGATACATACTATAGAATTTTCTATATAGTGTTTTGCGTATTGGGCGAAATTTCATTAAATTTTACCACAAAATCTCCCATTTACCAACATTTTAAAAATGAATGAAATATTTTTTCTTTTCCCACAGTTTCTAGTCATAATCTTAATAAAAATAAGTTCAAAAAACAATTAAATCGCTTTTTTGAAAAAAATTGATCCGTATGTTATTGTAGAAACCTGAGTATAAAACTTGCAAAAGAAGATAACATATGCTCATATGAAGAAAGTAAATTTTTTTTTAATGTTTCCCTTTTTAAGTTAAGTTCTTTTTTGTAGTCTTCATTGAACTTTTCATACAAAACATTGGATGTGTAACTGTTAAATAAAAATTAATATAAATTTAAATATTAATATTAATATAATTATAAACTATTAAATGTATCAATCATAAACTGTTAAGCGTATGAACTATAAACTATTCAATGTATTTTTTTTATTAAAAATTTAAAAATTGAAATATGTTTACTGAAAATTGTAAATCGTAACAAAAATGGCCTCGTAAATTAATCTTAAAGTTCGTTCTAGTTCATGATTTACATATGTCCATACACCAAGTATATATTAAAACGTTTTTCTAAACTACCTTACGCATTATATGAAAGTTGAGAAAATATATTATAACAGTACTGAATTTACGTATGTAAATTATTTAAATTTTATATTTTGTTAGTTTAAAAATGTTTCGTAAAATGCCAATTAATGGTTATTGTAGATATTATTCTGAATGCAATTATGAATTAAATTGTATTCCACTTTAGGATTAGCTAAAGTTAAATAAAATTATCTTACATGTTAGGAGTTCCATTTAATTATGGACGAAATTAACTGCGCATCCTGGTTGATAAAGCCAAAAATCAAATAAATATTATCTTAAGACATTTTGTAGAAATAGAAGGCGACACACGAAATTTCGATTCGTTTGTTTGACACATGTGCGCCCATATAGAAAGATACATTTATATAAATTTTCCTTACGTATTGCAAAGAAATAATATCAATTAACACATGTAATGAGCAATTTATATTACTCATTAAAGTCAGTTTATTGTTCTTCAGCTTATGAAATGTGTTAAAATAAATGCGTGACAGATTTCCATGCGCCACTTATAATGAAAAGATCTATAGAATTCTGTTTTCAAACTCAATTTATATACTTTAAACCCGATTTACAACTGTACAATTTATTTATGCTTACATTTTTTGTCATTATTTTACGAAAACTTACACTTTATTTATACAATTTAGATTGAATAAATTTAAATACGTCTTTATTATTATGTAATTTAAAGCATAACGTATCACAAAGTAATAAAAACTCGTTTTTATTAATCGAAATAGTAATTATTAATAAATATTACTTAATATTAAATAGAAATTATGCCGTGAATGAGTTTTACGATGTTATGTAACAAATCATTCAATTTACGTTTCTGTGGTAAATTCCAAAACGTTGTATAGAAAACTGTAACATAAAATGCGAAATAAAATAACAAATTATACGTTGTTTTATTTAAAAGATCCGATTTTTATAAACAAAGATATAAAGCAAAATTATTTACCTGTACTACTTATTATTGTTGTTAAAACTGATAAAAATTAACTTGATCAAGTTATTTTACTGAATCAGTGTTTAGAAAAAAAGAAAAGTATTAGGAATTTAACGTAAAACAAAAATGTGAAAGATAAAATGAAATACTTCTAAAAAAAATGTTATTAAGATCAAGAGCTCTTTAACCCGTTCTTTTAGTCTGGTTCAGGACCATAAAGTAGGATTTGTTTAGTTTGTGTGTGATGATTCCAGTATCTTGATATAGTACGTCTCGGGTTGTTCATCGCTGACCATCTTTCATGAAATAGGTAAAATGTTATTATTGTAAAATATCGATTTTCAAATTAAACAACCGTACAAAACATGGCAGTTTCAAACACGTGCCCCAGCCAAGGGTTTCACATACATTTTTACAATTAAAAATACGAAATATGTATATTAAACAAAGCTTAGATTCGACCTTGTTATTACGTTAAAGCATGTTTATACCTCTTTTTTTTTTACAATTTCCAACAAATTAAAAAATTGTTTATGAATTTGGTTCGTCTTTCTGTCTGTCAGCCGTCTAGTGTCTCTCCGTGCGCTAATTTTCGTAAATATACTCATATTTCTGTTTAATTGATATGTGTAATGACTTTTACTATAAAATGTTCGCTATTGAATTTGAAAAGTGTAGATTTTATAGTTTTCTTACAGGGACGCTCAAAACAATTATGCTACATTGCGGTATATGTCGAAAAAATATTTGCTATGTATTTTAATGATGTACTCTATTACAAACTAGTCGTTGGGGGCCACCGTAATACTTACCCATCATGGATATGCATAATATAAAATATGAAAATAAAACATGTGTAAACTACATATAAAATGCATTGAAATTCGAATAAAATCGTGGCTTGATGACGTCATAAACTTTAAATGTTCTATTACATAATTGCTTAAAAAGAAACGGCCTTATAACTCCAAAATTTATAATTATATTAACTAGCAGTTTACTGCTTCGGATTAAGTATCTCCTCAGTTTCAATTAAAATATATCTTTGAATTGAAATTTGAATGGAATACAGGGTCATGAAAAATCGAAGAGTGTGGAAAATATGATTCCAAATATCACGGCAACTCTTTATCCGATCGACTTCATTCTTTATGCAAAACCTATGTTTTTGTGTTGTCTTTTATATTTACTCCTTAAAATAAACAATTTCGAATTTTTTTTTATACCTTTTATCAGAACGAATATTTCGAGAGTCGGAAAAAGATAGTTCCGGATAATCGAGGTTACTGAAATTCAATAAGCTTCTTCCCATTATTACATACTAAGTACATAAATTTCAAGTCTCTATCTCAATTTGTTCGGGAGATAGAGCGTTTACAGACACACACACACACGGACGGCATTTTTTTATATATATGTTTTTCGGAATCTCCAGTGTCTGATATGTGTAAATCCATGGTTTTTTTCTTTTTTTCAAAACGATTACAAGATTTACCCTATACTACGTATGACGGTTAAGTAAAATAATGCAATTGATAGGAATTAAGGGAGGAGTATTAAAACATGCTTTCTACAGAATATGAAGTATGCAGGATTTATAGTTCAATTACAAGAACACTCAAATAATACCTTTACATTGTGATCTATCTGGAAAACTATTTACTGTTTATTTTATTGTTCCTATATTACAAAAATAAGGAAATTTATATGATTTTCTTAGGTGAACTTAAATATGCATTCGATAAAACATGGTGTGTAAAGCATTTATCACTCATTGACAGGGATACACAAATAAATTCGATTGCATAATGGTTAATAGCGAAAAACTGTTCGCAGCGTATTGTAATTATATTACACTATTAAAAACAAAATGAAATTGATATACATTACTGAGGTTAACTATAAGATGATTGCTATAGAATATGATATGCATTTATCGTTCATTTACAAGGACACACAAAATATGTTTTCTGCTGAAACGTGCGTTTTTAAGTTTAATTGAATTTTAACGTGCTACATGGAGTGCATATATTCTATAAATCCTATATACAGGGCTATACAAACTAATTCGAAAGCATTACTGAGTATGGGCGTAAATTATTTAAAGGATGTTTTTTATAGAGTTATGGATTTTCAAGCTAAACTACTTTTAGTATACTAAGATATGTTTATAAAATATAAATAGATTGATATACAGGGCTACACAAATACCTGTATATAATATAGTGGTCTGTACTAAAGAATATATATAGAATAGAGAATTCGCGTGTCTTTTCGGCTATGGACGGTACATATTGTAATCTAGTTTTTACATGTGTTTTTCGTTTTCTAAATTGGTAAGTCGGGGATCTTTTTAACCTTATTAAACTGTGAAGTTTTGTAATGTATTATGTAAGTGTTTGAAAGTGCTTCATAGCCTATGCTTGACATATGATTTTTTTTCTATTTTCTATTTTTACAAAACTATTTTATCAACTTTATGCATTACGAAATATTCTATGCAGATGTAATTTTAAAAATCTACTAGTGTGCATTCAGTATTTCAACGTTTTTAAAAATTCACACCTTTGAACAAACGTACTTACTCAAAACAGGTTGTATTCGTAAATACATGAATCGGAATAGTTAATACACTTCAGAATATCCACAAAGATGTAAAACATATCAACATTTTTTCCAAGCTTAATGATACTTAAGCATGCTCTTCAAAATTTATCTTTAAAGTTATTTCTTTGCTCAGAGAAATTAAAAACGTTTATTTTAATATCTTCTTCTAAGGCTATATGAAGGATTTTAAAAAGGACTTTGTTTTTGCCTTAACTTTGTATGAGGTTGAAATATGATATTTTGTACATTCTTCTAAATATTTTTTTATTTAGAAAGTATTTGTATGTATGAAAGCATATGTGTTGCAGCAAGAAATTAAATACTTTAAGTTATGATACTTTTAAACTATTTTTTCTATTTTGGAAAGGACTACGTAATATAACTGAAATTGAAAAATATAATTTGTTGGGCATTTAACTAGTTACTGGGTACATTAAAGCATTTCAATGAAGGTTGCATATCAGTTTAGCATTCAGGATTACTAAATGCCGGAATCGGATTTTAGCGTCAATCCGTTAGTCTTCCTGTCCAAAATTCATCGGATCAGCCCGAATTAATCTACAAAGTCTGATTACTGGCATGCTTTACCACTATTATATTGTAAACCCTTTGGAATTTTAGAAAACTGTAAAATGCATGTTCGATAAATTATCTCAACTAATCTCAACTTATTAATCTAATTGAAACATATAATTAAAAAGTTTAACTCATCTAATTAAAACATATTACCTCATTAAAACATTTTGAACAGAATGTGTACGTGGGAGCAGCCAGATAGTACAAAGTTGAAAATACAAATATGAAAGGGGGGGGGGCTTGTGGCATATTACTCGGTGTACGTTTTCAATACTGACAATTTCAAAAACAATATTTGTTCTATGGAGGCTAAAGAGGCTATTCCTTAACCTTCGTACCCTGTTGAAATTTTACTCAACGCTGATAAAAACATTTCACACCAGAATTTGTTTTTGAAAATATTTTAACATATTTATTTAACGTAGTTCTCTGTAGCATTTATTTAACTTACTTTATGAAAAAAAAATCTGGTTCCAATCGAATTAAATAAATTGTAGAAGTGGGTCGATTCGACCCATTCAGGGTAGGAAGGTTAAGGAGGCTATGATTAAATTAAATATTTACTAACTATCATGAACTAAATATTTCGTATTATTCTAATCCAGTTTAAGCCAAAACATATTCGTTTTGATTGCTTTCTACATCTTGACAATATTAAAACCGTGTTCGATACATGGCTTGGACATATTTCACTCTGTTGGTTATATGCTTAGTTAGCAATCTGAAAATACACGTATTTAATATTCAATAAGAAATCGATGATGTAATAGTACATTTTGTGCTTCATTTTCAGTGTATTGTTGTTTCATTGTCCATTAAAATATTATTGCAGAAACATGAGTATAAAACCTGCAAAAGAAGGTAACTTACGCTCATATGAAAAAAGTAGCATTTTATTTAAAATGTTTACTTTTAAGTTAAGTTATTTTTTGTAGTCTTCATTGGATTTTTAATACAAACCATTAAATGTATAACTGTTAAATAACTATTAATATAACTATTAATGTAACTATTAATATAACTATTAATATTAATATTAATATAATTATAAACTATTAAATTTATAAATCATAAACTGTTAAATGAATGAACTATATACTATTCAATGTATTTTTTTATTTATAAAAATATTAAATATTAAATATAAAATTGCTGCTGTTTAATTACAACTACGCCTGTAGGAATGATGTATAGGAAACATTTGGGAAATTATTAATTTTAGAATTTTCTATATTTATATTATAATGGTAGAGTATAAGAATTAGCTTCACATTTTCTACATAAAATGTATAATCGTAACACGAAAACACCAATAAAAAAGATAAAGCTATGCAGACAGTTATTTTAATTAAATATGTTAGAATATTTTTGCTATTCTATTAAATTCTAAACACACTCTGAATTAAAAAATAAAAAATCTAATAGAAAACATATCAGATACGGATTCCATCAGACATATTAAAATAAAGGAAACAAATTTATTAAACATGATAGGCTTTCCTTTCAGATGAAATGCTTTTTTTCCATAATTTTGGATCACATATATTTTTTTTCAATTTTATAATTTTACTTTAATATGTCTACACGAACTTATCTTTTCATGTAGAAAGGTTTCATGCCAAATATATAGCTAACAAGATTCTTAGAATATGATAAAGCAATTGCTAGGTTATCCAGAAGTAAAATCTTAATGAATTGAAAAGCATAGATGCTGTTTTCAATACGATGTACAGAAACACATGGCGATTTTTTTAAATAACTGAAATAAAATAATTATTACCAGAATAATTATACGTTCCCTAAAAATTGGCTTGTCAGTGGCGTTTTAAGTTTATAGAGCAACGTAGTACATTTCATAATTAGGAATAAAATGCTTCATTTGACGGATGTCGTCAGTGAAAAAAGTTATCAGACGTGGTAGGAATTTCTACAGAAAATCCTAAACTATTTCTCTTGTAGTTGCGATCACAAGATGATTTAAATTAGTGCTTCTGATGCGATACATATTTTAGTTATACGTTTAACCGATATACGTGTATACGTAAAATACGCCAGTTTGAAATACGTAAACACAAAATTATACGTTTAAACGTATCCGGGTAAGTATAAGCGTATACCAGTTGAACGTATAATTCAAGTATACGTATATTTCAAATATGCGTATTTACTTTTGATACGAATGGACGTCATCAGTCTTACGTCAATGTACGAAGAGCAAGCTGGAAATCAGTGACAATACCGTAGCAATCTGCATAATATGTTTCATATATAGGTTCGTGGTATTTTTCACTACAAATATTTTAATTAATTTATGTTACTTCTAATTTTTATTGCATTAAGTGATAAAATGTTATATAAAATTGCTAGAACAATTTAAATTGCTTTATATTTCTTTAATTTGCCATTATGGTTGTTATATGCCATTGTGGATGCAGGACTCTAGCGGGTGTTTCTAAATGTCTCTGTTCCGCAGACCAGGAAGTGAAAAATCACCTTTTTTCACTCAATGGATGAAAACCGTTTAAACGTTTAGACGTTTAACCGCTGGGGTAAGACCATATACGCTGTACAGTATGTACTGTTTCGTATAATACGTATAGCCACCTTGGCAATATCATACGTGTCTAAAATGTGCACGCCGTATAATACGTATTATACGTATACTTGTATAAACGTTTAATAGGGAGCACTAATTTAAATACAGACAAGCAACAGTTAGTTGGTTTGCACTAAAGCTCTAATTTTCGGGGTCATGACACCTATTCTGACAATAACATTTTTTGCTGAAAAAAAATCTTTGTATTTATTAAACCTTATGGTTCTATACTGTTTTTACTTTTCTAATTATTGATTATTTTTAATTTCTTTTGAAACTTTTAGATCACCTGGTACTTCATGGATGGATAAAAACAGGGAAATGCGTTCAAACATTATAGAAATATTATTTTTAAATAAAACAGATTCCAATATCACGATTTCAATAATTTTAACGATTCCTGCATGAAAAATTATTTCAGAGATGTAAAGAAACGTTTTATTAAGCTATAAAGCTGCTTAGTAGAAAGTCTAGCTATATGCACAAATATAATAGAATGCCTAGCTTAAGGCAATTTAACATCATTTTCTATAATACTCTACCTACTTTCGGAAGCAGTGTATAATATGTGTACATTAAATTATAGAATTAAGTTGCCGCTTGTAATACTTGTGATTTGTAACATTGAAACAATCAAAATATGTTATTTACAGTTTATAAAAATATAAATAAATAATTCAAATTAATTTGGGTAAAGATAAACATTTATAAAAATTTCAAAACTCATGTCATGTATATAAAAGCTAACGAAAATATTTTTTTTTTTATAATTTGTTAATTTTAAAATGTTAAAATAATTTTTACTGTGTTTTTTTTAAGGTTTATTTATTTATTTATTTTTATAAAAATAAAGAATTTCTGAAAAAACTGCTATTTCATTTCTAAACTTCGAGCGAAATAATAAATCTGTCTATGGTTATATATATGTTATAATTTAAATATAAATTGTTAGTAAAAACGTGGTTATAATATTTAATAAACCTTTCTTACGGTCATTAATAACTCTGCATAACAAACATTAAATATTTAGTTATAAAAATAAATAATATATATTAAGAAATTTGTTAAAATGTGTCAACTATTTTATATATTATAATTCTAAGTTATCTTGTGTCACATTTTAGCAAATTAATTTATTCTGAGACATTAATTTTTATTAATATAGGTTATTTGGTTATTAATTCGTACGTTTATACAGATTAGTGCATACAAACATTTATTCAGAGGTTCTACTTACTTGCGATACATAAAAAAATACATACAGCTGCATCAATATACTGTGGAAATATGACTTACTTAACTCCCCATTTCAGCAGGAATTATTGCCTTGGCTGCACTTAATAGCATAAGTTTGGTGATCATTAATCTTTTACTTCCGTTGATTAATCAGGCAGGAATTTGTAGAGGATTAAAGAACCATTAGGAACATGTAAAAAAGCAAATCTGTGTTAATAAAGCACTTTTCATTTTATTTTATGAGTGAAAATTTACTTTTGATATTGCATTGAATGAAGTAGAAACTCATTATTTTAGATGATGGATATTATTTTATTTCTTGTATAAATTTAGCATCAATGCATATATAATGGTAAAATAATAAAATATCCAAACTTTCTTTAATATGTTTAAGTTAATAAAAAACAGACTATAATAATTTAATATATATATATATATATATATATATATATCATTAACCGAAATATTTTATAACTGTAAATATTTGTTTTAAAAAGATTATTTTATTTTGGCATAAAATGGAAAATAATATGCAAATAACTTCATAATTTTGCTTAAATAAATTAATGTACTCAATGAAAGATGTAACGCAAAATCTTTAAAATATTAAAAACTTAAAAAAAAAAAAATCAAAGTGGGATTTGTAAAATGTTTAACATTTCAATATTTTTTATATATTAGAGAGCAAACAAATTATTTTTTAAAATCCTACTTTTAAATTCTTAAATAAGACAATGTTATTTCTAATAATGCACGAACTGTTCATGCTTATTTTTACTTTACTAACGGATGGGGACTGCTCACAGTAGGAACGAAGTCTGTAGAGCATAATTGTCCCTCCTGGTCCCCTTTATCGTGGTTTAAAAAATACAAAATTCAGCAGAAGCTCGTACCGTCGGTAAACGCAACAAAGGACGGGGTGATGAACAGTAGATAAATGTATATATGAATATAACGGAAACAGCATTTGTGGAAAACACAAATCTACAAAATAATATCACTCATTTCTGCGACCCGAAAATGGGTAGTGAATAAGAGGGACCCTGATTCCCTGGCTCAGTGATGGATTATGATAGAAATGTCATATAGACAGAAATAACAAGAAGAGAGCCATGTACATTGTTATTAAGATACTTCAAAAGACCGTCAAAGGAAGAAAATATTATTTAGAGTGTGCGCATATGTGTTACTTCCAGGAAATTAACCTGATTCTATCATCATAGTTTAGCAAAATACCAATAAAACATGAATATTTACAGAGGGGTTTGTCTTTAATCATTAAACTTGGTCTGTGACAGCAATTTTCTATTTCAGCATAAGATTTTAATTAGTTCTTTTCAGGAATTTAAACAAATCTCAGTTGTTAGAGATAGGAAGTTAAAACACATATCACTACATCTAGTGGTTATTTTCCTCTTGGGTATTTTTGATATAAATATGTGTCAACATATCCACAGCGCAAATGATCACGTATTATCCGTTCTGCCTGTCCACATTACAGAATATGGCGATACGTTTTAACGAGTTCTTTTGAGAGTTAAGCAAGCAAACGTGGCAAAGTTAGCTCGTCGGGAAGGAAGGTTCGCGAAGACCAAGATAATTACAAATACGTCAGGAATTGGCAAAAGTTCATTTGATCAATAAAATTCTATTGCGTGTAAGTAACCACCCCTTTAATTTTTTTTAGCTGTACTATCAGAATGAAACAAGGAATGGGTGCAATCTGTTTATGTTGTATTAGTTGCTTGTGTATTAAGATGGCATACTTTAAAAGAAAATCAGTTCGAATTTATTGATTTGAAAACTTTTGAGTATTTTTTCGCGCAATATGCACTTGCGAAGTGCATCTGTATAACATTTTGTGCCATCAAATTTTGCTTTAAAATTAGTAATTATGACAGATATTTCCAAAAAGTCATTTTGTTTTGTTCTTTCAAAAGTCTCAGATAGGGACATATAAAATATATTCAAGTACTATCAATCGATAAAATATAAAAATAACTACCCTTTAGTACACATCAAAAAATTTACTATTATTTTTTTAGTTGTAAAATTTAATAAGCATTAAATGTAAATTATTATATTATTTCTAAGTCAAAAATATTACATATCCAATAGTGGCATTATTAACGAATTTTATTTAAAATTATGGTAAATAGGTTTCTTTAGTAGTGTGTGTTCTGGAAAATTCTGATTCGATTCAGAAGTTATATAGAATGGGGTTGGTAATAATATTATGGTCTAGTATTAGTTTTAAACATCCTGTAGTTTTCGGGAATAGCGAATTCAAAGAAAGAATAACAAGTAAAAATATGTTTTCCTCCTGTGAACCAGATACTGATTAGGGAATTGTTTGCATGAAATCTGAACAAATAATATTATGTGTAGGAAATTTTGTAATTTAACATCTACATTTGCGAGTATACCTACAATCTTACAGATTATTTAAACATGTGTGATATTTCAGTTGTTTATGGGATTTTGCGTTCTATAATTTAGTTTCATTCTGATAATATTAATAAAATAATACTTGCAAAATATACTTTTGTACCGTAAACTGTAGATATAATTAAGAAAAATACATTTTATTGTACATAAGTTTTCTTTTAAATTGTCAAAGTATCATTCAAATAGGTCTGCATATGAAGGGTATCATGAATAACGTAAAATGGCATAATTTCACACTTTAAATGAAATACCGCATATTAAAACATTTCAAAAACTCCTGGCACAGAATCTAGTAAACTAATCCTTCTCGAAGATAATTTAAGCAACTCCAAAACAAACGTTTTCGCAAAAGCTAACCAGAATTGCTTTATTAAAGTGTTTTCCTAAAGTTCCTTAAATATTTTATGAAGTTCTGCTGAATAGTTTTGGAATGCATGTTTTACTATTGTATAGCGTATGTTTGTGAATTAAATAAATGTATAAACTTCTTGTAACATATTTAGTCGAGTGTACCATTGTGCTTAATTACAAACATATGTAAGTTAGTGCTAAATATTAAACTTTTAAATAGTATGCATTTCGTTAAACGTATTCTACTTGAACTCTTGCAATAAAATTATATGAAAAGCTACTTGCAGTTCAAATTACACGCTTGTATAAGAACACACACTAACGCAACGCGTCGTTCAGAGGGATTTCATTTGTAGAGTACAAAATTACAAACAATAATTTAAAGTCACTTTGAAAAATTATGTATAGTTAAGAATAATCTACTTTATTAACCTAACATTTAAGCTAAATGTAACTGAGACAATATTAATAATGTAAGTTTTTTTACCGTATAAAATATTTTTTCATCCCATTGATTATCCGTCAATCAATTGAAATCTGTATGCGAACGTATACATTTGCACTGAATCCGCCTCCTTTGAATTACCTAAAATTTGGCACGAGGTACTTTTCCGTTTTCAAAAGCAATAACGAAATATTTTTTTTTTCACGATTACAGTTGGCTACTTCAAGCACCTGCTCTATTTACATATATGATCTCGTGATTCATGTTTTTTAGTTTATTTTCAAAATTTGGGAGAATACTTTTGTTTATCGTTATATATCTTGAAAATGGCTCCGTATGAGCGTTGAAACGTATGTCGATCATTAAAAGGTTTTTATAAGCCATTTGTAGTTTCTATTTGTATCACTTAAGTATTTATCTATATTTTAATTATAATTAGTGATCTTATTTTATGATTATGGAAAATAATACTTGCTAAAAATATACTTTTGTACCGTAAACGTTAGATATAAAAAAAAAAAATTACGGACAATTTTAGAAATACGGACAATATAAGTTTTCTTTGAAATTGTCGAACTATCATTGAAATAGGTCTGCATATGAAGTTTATCATGAATATCGTAAAATGGAATAATTTTACACTTTAAATGAAATATAGCATGTTAAAGCATTTCCAAAACACCTGACACAGAATCTAGTAAACTAATCCCTCTCGAAGATAATTCAAGCAACTCTAAAACAAATGTTTTCGCAAAAGCCAACCTGAGTGCTTTATTAAAGTGTTTTCCTAAAGTTCCTTAAATATTTTATGAAGGTTACGCTGCGTAATTTTGGAATGCAACTTTTACTATTGTATAACGTATGTTTGTGAATTAAATAAATGTATAAACTTCTTGTAACATATTTAGTCGAGTGTACAATTGTGCTCAATTATAAACATATGTAATCTAGTGCTCAATACGAAACTTTTAAATAGTACGTATTTCGTTAAAAGTATTCTATTTTAACTTTTGCAATAAAATTATATGAAAAGTTACTTTCAGTTCTAATTACACGCTTCTATAACAGTATAACAACACACTCAACGCGTAGTTTAAAGGATTTCGTTTCTAGAGTACAAAATTACAAACAATGACTTAAAGACACTACGAATAAATAACGTATAGTTAAGAATAATAATAGTAATTCTTTCTCCGTATATAGTATTTGCTAAGAATTTTAAAAGCAAATTATTTGAAATTTGAGATTTTGGTACTAACTTATACGGAAGTTAGCAATAATTTCACCCGTTATCAATACTACTTAGATACGATTTATTTAAACTTTCGTCTCATATGAAGTTAATGAACATACTTGGAAATACGTTTTTCAAATATAGATTTTTAACGTGTTGAAAACAAGATTTTCCAAAAATAATTTATAAATTTTTTAACATACGTTTAGTCATCGATTCTGAAATTTACTATAGTGATGCGCCGGCTAGATTTTTTCTGTGGCTGCAGAAAAGAAAATAAGGTGTGCTTATTATTAAAATTATTCAAAACCTTTTCTACCTGTAAAACGGAAGACAGATATTTTCATCTGATGACAGAAACCATTTTTAAAACAATGAATCTTATAAACATGCGTTTAAATAAAAAAAATCATATTAATATTTAGGATTTGAAAATCAAAGAACGTTTTGTACTTTCTGATGTCTTTTTATTATAGCCCAAGTCTCTTTTTTGTACGTTTATCACGCATGTTTTAGTTTTAACATTATATATATATATCAAGCAGGGCGGTCGCTCTGCCAAGCCAAGCTTAAAAAAAAAAAAAACGCCACACAAACAACGCCAAGAACTGAACTAGACCGCTACTGCTTATTTACAGGAATCAACTTCGCAATGTTAAATCGACAAAACATGCCAGATTAAAATATCAGATATATAATAAACCAAGCGTCGCCGAAATAAAAAACGAAAACTAGAAGAATCTAATGAAGAATTTCTTCAATTTAAGACCAAACTCATCTTCATAAGTGATTTATAAACAGAGATATAGATTTTTTTTAAAAACGTCGAGTTACTTAAAATGATCACTTTTTTCTTCGTCAAACTTTTTTTTTCAAACAACCTACAGACCTTAATATTCGGCAGGATAAAAAAAGGATTGCATTTTTGGACAAGTAATTACGTAATCTATGTGCTTTTATAAAATTCAGTGTAAAAAAATATTATTTTCTATCCTTAATTAGCAAAAAACTGTTAATTAACTTGGCGATTAAAAAATTATGCCAAAACAGAGATAAAACCCGCCAACGACCATGTACCATCTGTATTAAAATAGCACAAATCAGTTACAGGTTATAATATAACCACATCAAATTTCATCTGCAAGTCAGCCATTTTCTTCTGAAGATATTTTTTTTTTAAATAAAACTTCACAATTATAAGAACACATATTTTATCAAATAATTAAATATGACTGCAAACTGTGGCAGATGATTGTTTCTAACATGAATAAGTATGAGAAATTGCCGGTTACGAATATGGATCTGGGTAGCTCAGTCGCAGAGCGTCGGCATGGTACGCATAAGGTCCCAGGTTCGAGTCCAGGCCCAGGTCAATTTTTCACTCATGTTTGTTTAGTGTATTTAATTGTCTGATAAAATGCGTGTTCTTTTAAATATTGTAAAATAAAGTAATCAGACGTAGTGTTTATGCTTTAAAAATATTTTAAATATATAATTTACGTTTTTAGAAAGATCTTTAAAAATAAATTAGTTTTTGAGGGAAGTTGAATCTAAAATGTATACATTAAGAGTTATCGCCATTTAAAATTTCTTTCCAAACGTAAACAAAAATTTTGAAATGAATTAAATGTGATTCATTTATTTCTAAAAATAAAAAAACACGGTAAAGGACAGGCATTTCGTTCGCAGGAATACCTTTCACGTCATCTACTATATATACGAGGCTAGCGAAAAAGAAAGGCTACCGCGGTGCTTTACGCGTATCTTTTTTTACAGACCGCGGGATTCACGTGAGGCTCGAATCCACCAATGCAGGTGTACGAAAAGAGCATCACGTCACTCTAGCGGTCTGTAAAAAAAAAAGATAAGTGGAACGCACCGCGGTAGCCTGTCTTTTTCGTTAGCCTCGCTATATATATAAAACACAAACGGAAATTTCGTTCCGTTCCTTTATAACTCGAGATCTACTGAATGGAATTTGATGGAACTTGCACTGTTCGAGAGGTAATTTTTCAGGGAAGGTTTTAGTATGTAACACAACGTTCTACGTATAATAGCTTTCGAATTATGATAGAAAGTTCTGTTATTTTGGCCGAAAAGATTACCATTGCTAATTTTTTGGCGATCATTACTGTTGCAGAAAGAAATGAAAAGGCTATACATCTGAAAAATAAAAGAAAAACTGTTACTAATTTTATTTAAAAAAAAAAAAAAAAAAAAAAGAAACAAAGAAAGAAAAAAAAAGAGTTTTGATGAGAGAATATTATAAAACGAAAATATTTAATTTAAACATGATTAGAAATGTTCATAATGCTTAAAACATTATTCAAGGGGCAAGATTTCTATTGAAACAAATTTGGCGATTTATCTTTTGTTTTTGGCGATTTTGATTTTACTTTTGACCCCAAACAATTTGATTTTAAGCCAAAAAGTGTCTTTTTTTGTTGCAGAAAGAATTGAAATGGCTATACATCTGGAAAAATAAAAGAAAAAACTGTTACTAATTTTATTTTTTTTTAAAAGAAAGAAAAGAAAAAAAAGAAAAACAGTTTTGATGAGAGATTTTAGGCCAAAAGGTGTTTTTTTTTTCAAGTGTACGACTGCATTTTCGCAGTATTTTTTTTTTTTGGTACTTTTTGGTTAGCCGGGCGCCAGTGATATATATATATATATATATATACACACACATATATACACATATATCTACACAAATACATATATATATATATATATATATATATATATATATATATATATGTGTGTGTGTGTGTGTGTGTGTTCATATATCACTGGTGCCCGGCTAACCGAAAAGTACCTTTTTTTATTCAAATGCAAACTATATTAATGGCAATATACTTGTATTTACTTCTACATATATGAAATTTCGTTCCGGCTGCTTATAACTCGAGTTCTGCTGAATGCATTTTCGTAGAACTTAAACTAAGATAATTTTTAAGGGAAGGTTTTAATGTATAACATATCGTTCTACGTAGCTTAGTTATATAATTATTCTGGGAAGTTCTATAATCAGATCAATCCGATTATAAAAGATTAGCCTTTTTAAAAGATTTTGCCGAATGTATTTCGATGGAACCTATACTGTTAAATAATTTTCTAGGGAACGTTTTATTATATAACGTTGCTTAGTTCTAGAATTATAGGGGGAAATTCGAAAATCGGGTGACCATTTTTTTTATCAAATATTAGCCTTTTCAATATTTGATTCCGATTATGAAAGATTAGCCTTCTAAAAAAGTTCTACTGAACGGATTTTGATGAGAATTGTATTGTTAGTTAGATGCTATTTCAGAAATGGTGTTAATGTACTATATATTGTCCTACGTTGCTTAGTCCAACAGTTATGTGTGAAGGTTATATAGTCAAGTGAACCCGATTCCGAAATATTAGCCTTTTTGATAGTTTTTACTGGGCGTATTTTTTGCGACTTGCATTGTTAAGTAGATAATTTGTAAGGATTGTTTTAGTATATTTTATATCGTTTTGTTGTTTTAGAATTATGTGGAAAAGTTCAATAATCAGATTATCAAAGATTAGCCTTTATAAAAACTTCTTCTGAATGGATTTTGTTAGTTAATTTGTTTGCATTGTTATTTCGATAATTTTTAGTGATGGTTTTAGTATATTGCATATAGTTTTATCATTGTTTAGCAAACCCTAACTGTAAATGACCAAATAAAAGAGTTTGTCCTTAACAGCTAAAATTTTGAGTGCACATTAGAAAATATAATAGCGCAATCGCGTCATTTTTCAGTAATGTGGAAGGATATTCCACGTAAATATACAGATTGCTTTCAAATACAAGGTCAAATTAAACGATATATTTCGTTTGATTCAGGGTTCATTTGTAGAAGCCGACCAGCGCAGTGGGCGCAGCGGGCGTAGCTTGCTAGTTTTCCTATAAATTAATGAAATCCAGTTGTTAAATTATGTTTGTTTTAGAAGTGAAGTTTCCATTTAAATTTATTGTAACAGTACAATGTTTAATTGAATAAAGTAAGGTAAATCTAAGAAATTGCTAAGAAATTCCAAACATGCACAGGGCAACGCAAAAAAAATAAAATAATAATAAACAAAAAATAAAAAATAGATAAATAAATAAATAAATAAATAAAAATCAGCTTTCAGAAATTCTAAAAATTGTTCCGCTATTCATATTATGTATCTTCGGGGTCCATCCTCCCACTTTCAGCCCTCCCACCCAAAGGGGGCACTTTTCTAAATTTTGCCGACACCTCTCATGTGATATACCGTTGGAAAAGTCTGTGAACGATTAATCATAATATGCAGGGGGGGGGGTATTTTCTAAATTTTGCACATACCCTTCATGTGATACATCGTTGGAAAGGTCTGTGACCGCTTAATCCTATTATGCGTCTCCGGTGTTCATCCCCTCTTTTGCCCCCCCAAGCGCGATTAGCTTTCACCACCAGGGGATGCTTTCCTATATCTGTTCCTACGAGTCGGATCACGACGGGGTATGGCTCATTCGACTCGACATCAATAGAGCTTTCCGATTTTAGTTCGTTTTTTCACCACCAGGGGGCACTTTTCTATCTCTGGTTCTATGGGCTAGATCACGACGGGGTACAGTTCATTCGACTCGACATCTATAGCCTTAACGATTTCAGTGCCCGAGGTTCATACAGAACAGATTGCGCTACCTGGTGGTGGAAGATGGAACTTGAGCATGCGCAGCACGACTGCTATACGGTGCCGAAGGCAGCGGGGACCCGTGTCGGAAGTTAGTTTGGTTAGAGGTTTATACTATTCGATGTGCAAATTAAGGGATTATCCGGTGCCGAAGACAGCGGAGAACCAGGTCGGAGGTTCGTTCGGTTCGAGGTTTATCTTATTCGAGGTTTTACAAGATTCGAGGCCCCGATATAATTTAGGGGTCCGCTAGCGGGCGAAGCCAGCTAGTGCTAATAATAAAAGAGCGTGATATAACGTTTGATTTCAAATGCAGCGCTGACACGCTATGTACGTATTGCATTTTTATTCATTTCATCGATAAGTCAGTGATATTTTTTAACGGGGGATAACAAGTATTATAACAAGCCACATTTAGTATGTTGTTATTAGTTTAATTTAAAAATCTACTGGTATTTCTAGTTAACCTTTTAAACAATGACTGAAAGTAAAATGTAATTTTAAATTATTTCTCATGTTTAGATTATTTAAATTATGTTTATTCTGTTTTAAAAAAAAGAAATGATATCTACAAAAACAACTTTTCAAAAGTAAAAAAAAAGCCAAGCGTAAAAAAAAAAAAAGTTGTGGCTAAAAAATGGTGTGATATCAAATTTCCAAGCTATTATATTACTTTTTTAACTTTTTTCCATTAAATAAGTTATCATATATATAAGTCGAGTGCCTACGTATATGTTAATAGAAATCATTTTCTCCTGTACTAAATACATCCTAACGAGTTTCTGAAAATTCAATTTTTTTCAAATTATGCATGATGGGCTTGGCGGCCATCTTTTCATATTTCTAAGCACCCAAATTTGTAAAGTAAAAGCGTAATATGTTTGCAATGTAATATGTTTATAACAATTTCGAACTTCAGATTTTAACTACGGACAGATAAATTAGATAAGACTGATATTTTGAGAAATTGATTTTTACGAGTTTGAAATTATTAATTACTGTAAAAAATAAATCATAAGATGAATCTTTAAGATAAGTCATCATTATCTTAAGACACAATTTTCAGATCATACAAATCTATAAATGAAACGCTTAAAATATTTGCTTAAATAACAATTTTGAACTTCGGATTTTAACTACGGATTTGGATGCTTAGAATTTTGTGAATAATATGCAAAGATGGCCGCCAAGCCCATCATGCATAATTTGAAAAAAATTGAATTTTCAGAAACTCGTTAGGATGTATTTAGTACAGGAGAAAATGATTTCTATTAACATATACGTTGGCACTCGACTTATATATATGATAACTTATTTAATGGAAAAAAGTTAAAAAAGTAATATAATAGCTTGGAAATTTGATATCACACCATTTTTTAGCCACAACTTTTTTTTTTTTTACGCTTGGCTTTTTTTTTACTTTTGAAAAGTTGTTTTTGTAGATATATATATAATAGATGGAAAATGGTCATTATAAGGCTTATTTTTTAATCGATGTGCATTCCTCAAAAGTTCAAATGTCATTTTGGAAAAACAATGCATGAGTATCATTAAACAACTTTTATTCAAAGTACGTATAGAAAAATAAATTTTGTACAAAACACATTTTATGACTTTCTTATTAAAAATCAATTTCATATAAAAAAATAAGAAAAATGTTACAAACACCAGTATATTCACAACGATTTGAAGTTCTTTCAATTGATTGGTTTTTTACCGAAAAGTACCAACGGTAAAATATGGATATTCATTGTAGAAGACTGTGCAACCAAATAGGTTGAACTATTTGCTCTCACACATGCCACTGCAGCACAGTGTGCAACTACGTTGCTCGAAAAAGTTTTCCTTAGATATGGTCTACCCAGACGTATAATATGTGATAACGGTCCCCAATTTGTCAGTAGTGTGATGCAACAACATTGTTTTCTTTCAATTATCAAACAAAGCCCGACTCCCATCCCGAATTCCTCAGGCTAATCCTGTGGAAAGAAAGAATAAAGACCTCAAGCCGAGATTGGCTATATTAGTAGAGAATGACCACTACTCATGGGAAGAGAAACTTCTAACAATACGTTTTGCAATGAATACTACTAAGTGCGACACAACTGGAGAAGCAGCAGCATTCTTACAATTTGGGAGAGAATTAAGATCGACGGATGATGTTCAACATGATTTTCGTTCTGTCATTCACAATGACAACTTTGTACCTGAAATTACCCCATACCTCAAGAAATTTGCAAACATCACAAAAGATATTAAAGAGAAAGTTGAAGCTAAACAAGACCAAAGTAAGAAAAACTTTGACTGGAAAAGGAACCGGGATATTGTTTTTTTTTTTTTCAAGGAGGCAAAGTTTGGGTTAACTTACATCCTGTAAGTAAAGTTTTTAGCAATAAACTTCTAAGTTCATGCCTAAACGTGATGGACCGTACATCATTTAACTAAAAGATCACCCAACACACATATAATAGCAAGCATGAACAAGTCACATCAATACATCAACCACTTGCTAAATGTCATATTTCAGCTCTAAAACCGTGTAATGACTATGACATTGTAGCTGTTGCACCCATCCAAAAACGAAGCATACCACTTAAAAAAGTTACTGGTTCTTCACCGGGACGCCCGAGGAACCAGAGGGCTAGGTTGTAACAGAATGACCGCCTTCCCTAAAATAAATAGCGTATAGATGGCGCTGTTGCTACTTTCGGCAAAATATCCATAGATATTTTGCCAAAGATGAACTAAAGTGAATTAGCGTAGATGTAAACGAGCGGGATAGTAGTTGTTTGGAATGTACTGGGATGGATCTCGTTTAGAGACCTTCTCATAATTAATTGTGTTATGTTTCTTTTAGTTTACGCGCTTTTTAGCGCATTTAAGTGTAATGTGTTGTACCGTCCTGTACTAAAAATGTGAATTTGCAACTCGAATCAGTCTTTAAAATTACCCAACGACTTCACACTGGTTTACAACTTTATATTTTTCTTAGGTTTTACTTCATAATCTCTTAGAATATCATTTTCATTCTCTAAGCTCGCACGAAGTATTTTTTCTCTTTATGCTCCCGTGAACAGCATGAACTTTATTTCAACTATATATAAAAATTTCAAAATATTTGAATGATTTAATTAAAAGAAATAATATGTAAGTCAGGCACTTTCTCTGATCTTATGTTTTTTTTACATAGTCTTATAACGGACTTTTTAACCCATCATTACATTTTCAATTAAGACTAAACATCTTTATTAAACTCAAAAATCCCACTACTTTAATAAAACATCTTCAAAATATTCCATTCAATTTTTCAATAAAAGTAAAATATTTAAAATTAATCTCATACCAGTCTCGCAGTTTTTATCAATTCCTCACATTGAAGGATAAAAAAATTAATTTCATGCATGAGGGATTCAAGAAACTTATTTTCAATAAATTAGAAATTTCAATTTAATATACCTTTTCTGGCTTCGAAAACTACCCTAGAAGAAATAACTTTTTTGAGAAAAAAAAATAATTTTAACCTAAAAAGTAAGAATTCGTGTATTATTTATAGCACAGGTGATTGCATACATATATGAAGTTCTTGGGTGTAAAACATGGTTACTTACATTATTTTGTTTTCTGATTTTCGTGTAGAATTAGTGAACTGTATTTTTATATGCTTTTTAAAACACGAAGTTTATTTATTATTCAACATATGTCATCATAATCAAATATTTAATAAGTGCAAATGATTTTGTTATTAAAATTCAATAAGTCTAACAAAATAAAATCTATCAGGCAAAACATTGTTACACACACGTTAACTGAAAATCCGTTCTTAACAAATCAGCTGTTTTAATGAAACCAATTTTGTAAAATATATTTGTATAAAATATATTTATGTATAACAATAATTATTTCAAGAATAGTAGCGTTTCTTTGATGTTTTGAAGATTTTTTTTTCTTTTTCAGAAATACAGAATAATTGTTTTTTTTTTTTGTGTCTCATATCGCAATATATTATTGAAATTTCTAATTTCACATTTTCTAGATGTCGCATTCTGCAGTAATACGTGATGTCAGTTTGAACACCGTGTAAACGCATTGTAGTTTTTAGCTTGCGAACTTAGATGTGATTTACGAATTTTAGAGTTTTAGATTGCATATGCATTGCAGTACCCGCGACATAGGTATTTAGTTTTCAGTAGGAATGAGAATTTTTGTATATTACAAGTTTGAGGACAATGTTGCATGTGCTCATTTTCGTATTATACATCTGGCTTTTGGGAAATTGCTTTTTTAAGTTATTGAGAATTTCGTAAAGATATTTCTTGCAGGTACTGCATGCGTTAAGTTAGATATTTTTAGATGTGCATATTATCAGTAGAGTGAAGTGAGGAATATTTTGTAGATGTTTTCTTAGAGGGGTTGGATTTTCGAGTTGAATTTTAATAAAGATGTTTAGTTTTAAGTTATAGTAGAATACAACTTCAAAATTTGATAAAAGTAAAATTGATTTTAGATACAAATTTTAAACAGTTATTACCACAATTTAGTTTTAGATTGTATTTAGTCTTTGAGTTCGTTAAAAAATATTTTGGACGTGCAGTTGGCCTAAGAATTTTCTGAGTTTAGCTAAGAATTTCGATTTTTTTTCTATGTTATGTATTTATAAAAGTTTTGGTAAAACGACACATCTAAAACTAGTCGTTGGGGGCCACTGTAATACTTACCCATCGTGGATATGCATAATACAAAACATGAAAATAAAACGTGAGTAAACTATTTCTAAAATGCATTGCAATTCGAATAAAATCGTGGCTTTATGACGTCATAAACTTTAAAAGCTATATTACGGAATTGAGTAAAAGATACATCCCTATAACTTCAAAAATGATAATCATATTAACTAACGGTTTACGGCGTCTCATGTTCAATTAAAATATGTCTTTGAATTGAAATATGAATGAAATACAGGGTCATGAAAAATCGAAGAGTGGGGAAAATAGGATTACTAATATCTCGGCAACTAATTATCCGATCAACTTCTGTTTTCATGCAAAATTTATGTTTTTTTATTTTCTTTTATATTCAATCTTTAAAATAAACAATTTCGAAAATTTTTATATACCTTTTATCAGGACGAATATTTCGAGAGTCCAAAAAAATAGTTCCCGATAATCGAGGTTACTAAAATTCAATAAGCTTCTTTCCATTATTACATACTAAACACATACCCAATTTCAAATCTCTATCTCAATTAGTTCGAGCGTTTACAGACACATACATAGACACCCACACAGACACACAATCAGACGGACGCTACATTTATTTTCTAAAAATATGATTTTCGGAATCTCCAGTGTCTAAAACGTGTAAATCCGTCAATTTTTTTTAGATTTTCAAAACGATTACAAAACTTACCCTATACTACGTATGATGGTTAAGTTATATCAGTGACAAATTATTTCATTTGTCTAAATCGTTGAATATTCAAATACACGTTTTAAGCTTTGAATAAAACAAGCTTTAAAGGTTAATAAAATTTATATTTTTTTAAAATAAATAAATGTACTGCAACAAATTTTGAAAAAACAAAGTTGCAAATTTACATTCCTATTATAATAAATGAAATAAAATTTATAATTCTTAATTAAAGAAGCATGGTATTTTTTTGCAGCTATAATAAAAGAAATAGTTATCAGACAGATTTTGTAATAATAAACTTATAGTATACTATAATAAACTTATAAACTATTTTACAGCATTTTATTTGAAATTAATATTTTAAAACGAAATATTTTTGGTGAATTTTGCAATTAATATATATATATACTATATATATATTATAGCAATATATATATACTGTAATAATACATAGCAGTATTAATATATAATAATATATAGCAATAGTAATATATAATAATATATAGCAATATATATATATATATATATATATATACTTTAATAATATATTTCAGTATTAATACATAATAATATATAGCAATAGTAATACATAATAATATATAGCAATATATATATATACTATAATAAACTTATACTTTATATAACTATTTTACAGCATTTTATTTGAAATTAATTTTGTAAAACAAAATTTTATATGTTAATTTTGCAATTAAAAAATTATATTGTCTGTTAATTTTATATTGCCTTTTTCGCTTTCATTATCCTGTAATTTACATTGACGGCACTTTATTTTTCTTAAAATAGATGAATTATTTCAAATGTTAACGTTCTATTGACTTTATGTCTTTCATTATCGCGGGAAATACATTGACAGAAACGTTAGCTTCATAAAATAGAGAAATTAATTGAACCTGTCCTTTGGGAACAGAGAGAAAGAATCTTTCTCTTATTTTTTTTTTTTTTTTTAAAGCGTGAAACTAAATATTTGAGAAAGTAATTTTGGAATAAACTTTTTTTCAATATAAACATTAATGAGCATCGTAGTTTTAAGACGCCTTCAGGTTATCCGATGCTCATTAATGTATATTTCGAAATTAACTTTATTTCAAAAACTACGTGAAATGTAATACTTTAGGGATTTTAATCCAATAGTAATTAAAAATAAATAAAAAATATATTTATTTAATCTAGTTTTCAATAAAAGGATTTTATAAGTCATTTATTTGACAGAAACAAGTGTAAAACATATATTTCTAAATAAATTAATGCATTAAATGTTGGATATGTAATTTAATTATTTCGTAATAACTGGTGTTAATTTTAAGTCCATGCAAATTGCAATTATGGAATAAATTAAGCTTTTAAAAATATATCTATTGAAGAAAAGATTATATTTGTTTAAATAAGTGACAAAAGAAAAGTAATACAGTTGTATTAAAATAAATTAACACATTAGAGACTAAATTAAAAATAAAATTATTTCAACACATTTTAAAACTCTTTACATGAAAAATATAGTCTGTTAATTTATACTTATATATTAAATTTTTCAGATAGCATGTAATATATCCGTAATTTCGGGTGTATAAGCCGCGGCTCAAATAAATCAGTTTCAGACCGGAAATTGTTTTAATGAAATGTAACGTCTTACATCTTGGCACTTATATGTATTTGTTTCTGAAAAAATAGTTTTGTATGCAAAAAGAAAAAAAAAAGTATGTACTTCCAAATATTATTATGCATTTCGAAAAAATATTCCGTTAACTATTATACTTTTACTAGCAGACTACGCCCGCTGCGCTGGTCGGTTTCTCCGAAAGAACCTTGAATCAAAAGAAATATATCGGTGAAATTAACCATATATTTTAAAGTAATCTGTAACTTTACCTGGAATCTATATATATATTAGTCTTACGTGGCGCTGAAAAAGGGCTGAATTTCTATATTATCGTTTGGCAATAAATAACAAGCGCAGTTTCCAGAATCTCCCAATATGGCGGCCAGCGAAAGAGCAGTGAAACGAGTGAAACTCAAACTAGAAAATAATTAAATGTAAAATAACATGTGCGTAATCCAAAGCGTTTGAGATGATAACTCATTTTAATTATGAGTAATATCGTTAATTTCAAATGAATTCTCAACGCTTATTTAGAATTTATTTATGAATTTCCCTCATACGAAATCGGAGAGAATTAAAAATATCAACTGTCTAGATCGCACCTGCTGCCATCTATTGCTGTAGAAGTAAATTATTGAAGTAAAAAATTATTTCTTTTACAAATATCTATAATCTAATCAATTAGAACAGTTTTACAAAATTTAAACAATGATTGTTCCTATCACGTAGTTTTTTTTTTCTTTTTTTTTTTTAATGAATTTAAGCCATGCTGTACAATATTATAGGTGTAATGAGTTTTAAACTATGTGTTTTCAAGATTTGTTTATAGTATTTAAATTATTTATGCACATTGGTAGCACCAACTAAATGCATTTTTAACTGTGTTTTCAACGAAGTTTTAAATTATTTTTTTACATTAAAAATTTTTCCACTTTATGGTGGTTTTTGGTGTTTTTATGGTAGTACTTATTCGGCTAGAATTTCTGCAAAAATGAAAACGGTCAAGCGAGCGAAGCGAACTGGGACCGCGTAGCGGTCTCAATGTGAATTGCTTCGTAATTCACGGGGGTTGACGAGCGTTAGCGAGTAGAGGGCTGAGCCCCCTAGTATCCCAAAATAACATAAAAACGGATACTTAATTCACTAAGTTATGTTTTTTTAATACAGTTTATTATTACGTGTACAATTTATTACTTACCGTTTTCCATTGATTTATATGTTTTATAGCTACATTTTTTAATGTAGCTATGACCTATATTATTCACAACTAAAAAGAAATGGCGCATCTAGTATTTGTCGAGAATTAAATAAAAATCATGCACTCGTGACATCATAATTCACTTTTATATTTACAGAATAATACGGTTACTATAACTTGTGACTCGTGCTGACACATTGCTGTTATTAGTATTTTTTTACGCGTGAAGTTTTCGCCATGGTACTCCATTGTGAAATTTGGTAATTTTTGAAATTCAATATTTGAAAAATGGCATAATCAGTGAATTTGAAATCAAGAAAAATAATTTTTTTTACCTTTCTAACGCAGTTTGTCTGACAATTTTCTGAGAAATACTTTTCGAACAATTAATTTTTTCAGTAACTTCAAATGTTAAGATAACCAAGATTAATCTGTGGCAACGATTAGCGAAAATCCCAGTCGTCAGCAACGCATACCGTTTTATTAAAGAGGATTTCCAAGATTAATCTGTGGCAACGATTAGCAAAAATCCCAGTCGTCAGCAACGCATACCTTTTTATTAAGGAGGATATCTTTTGTTTCGCTAAATCATTAATCATTTGTTGAGAACTTGTTACAAGTAATAATTTCATTTTAGAGGGAACAAACTTTTAATAACACAATTGTTATTATCCGGCATTTCACAATAATTGGGCCGTTTTTAGTAATTTATGCGTTTCATGACTATAAATTGTTAACATGGCGACCAGTATATAAATTATAGATATCTACTTCCAAATAAAATATTTTCGAAAGTCAGAAAATTTACCTTTATTTTAAATCAATTATTTATGATATGGCAACAGAAAAGAAAAAAACTACATTTTATAGAAAATCATTTTGGATGAAATGTAACCTTACTTTTATGAAAACACAAAACAAATAAAATGATAATTTGAATTTTAAAGAATGGATGCCCGAAACCGCTTATCTAATGCATAAGCTAAATTTTAAGAAATCTGATGTTTTCAATCTCTCTG
Organism: Maratus michaelseni; assembly: GCA_963931845.1. Taxonomy (NCBI): domain Eukaryota; kingdom Metazoa; phylum Arthropoda; class Arachnida; order Araneae; family Salticidae; genus Maratus; species Maratus michaelseni. The sequence goes on along the minus strand of OZ007587.1, from coordinate 435,363,144 downwards.
TGATTGCTGGGATTTGTCCTGGACACAGCAACATACACACATAGAAACTTATGCCTGACAGCATTAATAGTACAGTTGAGTTAATAATTTTAACAATTTAAAAGTACGTTACTTTATAAATTATTTTCGTATAACATTAAATATAATTAAAAATAAAACTAAAAACGAATATAATTTTTTTTTTTATCTCCCCACACTAGAAAAGTTTTATCCAATTAAACTGCATTTTACACTATCATATATATTTGTTTAACTCTAAATTATTTCGAAAGAATAAGAAACTGCCTAAAAACATTAAACATAAAATGTGTTGTTCAAGCATATAAAATTGAACATCAGTCTTTTTCAGGGATATTCATGGAAACATTCTAAAACATCTAAAGAAAAATGATACTGTTTTTCGGAAAGAAGTATCTCAGAAATTTCGTACAAGCATAAAGATAATGGATATGTATCCGGTAGACGTTTCCGTGCACACTTGAGAGCTATTTAGTGTCGAAAGAGCCCATGTTTGTCTTCCCTTATTATGGATCGTAAAAACTGTTTCATTTTCTTTAGTACATTAAATGGATCATCCAAGTTTTTCGAATAGTTATGAAAAAATACAGAAAAGAATTTACAAAAGAAATATTTATTAATGGAATAGAAGAAGGTATTTTGAAATCAATTTAAGGTACCTGCCTACGTTCGAAGCACATTTTTTTTAAACTTTGCAAAGAAACATTGTTCAAAATGCATGGATTGAATTTTGTGCCGTTATATTAAAATAAAAGATAAACGTAAAAATAGCACAAATAAAAAAATAAAAAAATGTTTCGAAGCCTATAAAGCTCCATCATCAGTGCCAAATTTAAAAAGATTAAAAACTGATTTAAAAGTTTTAGCAATATAAATATGCTTGCGTCTATGCACGTGACCAAGTTAGAATGGTGGTGAGTTTTTAAAAACAACAGCGGAGTCAGGAGTCACATGTGACGTAGGAGACCAATAGAAACGCACATCCAGACTGGATGAGTTTAAGTACGGAGAAGTAAAAAGGGATTAGGGGCGAGTGAAGAAAATCAATTAAATGAAATGAAACTAGGCATAAAGATATACGTTTTTAATCTTTTTTTTTTTTAATTTGGCACTGATGATGGAGCTTTAGAGACTCCGAAACAGTTGTTTGCTATTTTTATATTTTTTTTATTTGCGCTATTTTTACTTTGATCATTTATTTTTAAAAAAAGAAACATTGTATTCACATTTTTTTTTTGATTTAGTTTAAATAAACATTTATAATTTACCTTTAAAATGATATGAATTTACAAATCCCTAAAAAAATACCTATGATTTTACAAAAATGTTAAATCTGTATGTAAATTCAAAATATTTATTCAAAAATTTGTAAAATACACTTACGAAAATCAAATACACTTATTTGAAAAACATTTCTACTATAGTATACTATAAGCTTTTATCTAATGCCCCTACTACAAGTTAAATGATATTTTAGTTAAAACAAATTTAGACATGATTGAAGAGTCAATCATAAGATTTTCAATAGTTTTACCATGTATTTGTTCAGATAACAATCCAAAATTTTGAAAATATTCCTGCAATTAAAATTCTTTTAGTGTAAATGCACAACAATATAGAGACAAATCTCACACAGTTTTATACAAGAATGATAATAATATTTTTAGTTATCATTTTTGAAGTGTGTTAACTTTGTGCAAAAATCAATTTTATTATCGTTATCAATTTATTTATAATCGTTAAATTAGTATATTTTTATTATAAATAAAAATTAATACCACATACAAGTTGAATAATCTAGATTTGAAATTAATTCGTTTTATAAGTATAAAAATAATAATTAAGTAATAAAATTTAGTTTTACTGCCATGTTTGCGTTTTTTGTGCCTCTGAAGGGAACTTTCGATTTTCGGAATTATCAATTCTCGTTTATTAAATTGACTTTAACTACTGTTATAAAAATGGTAGGAACAAAATCAAAGCATTTTTGGAATCATAAAAAGTTTATTAAAAGTTCATTACTCTCAAATGAAATAATATATATATATATATATATATATATATATATATATATGTATATATATATATATAACTTTCGCGAACGTGCTCATTTCAACGTAAGCAGATACCTTAAGGACATCGTAGAAAATAAACAAGAATGAAAAATCATGTATCAAGGCATAGTTTATGAAACATTTTCCGACATTATCAGAAGAAAATTATTTTTTTCCTACAATGATTTATAACATTTATAACGAAGGCACATAAAGGAGTTAAAATTTACGTTTAGCAATTTCTATAACATATTCAATTTTTTCGTACAGCCCTATATATAACCTACACACCTCGTAGTACAATACATATTAGTTAAGTTTTGAAGTGTATATCACTGCTGAAAGCGCACGTCAAGATGTTATAAAAAAAAATATATATATATATATATATATATATATATATATATATATATATATATATATATATATATATATATATATATAAATTTTGTACACTAAACAATCTACAGAAAGACAAGTTGTAGTACACTTCAGTGTATATCAATTTCATTATGTTTGGATTATCGTAGAGTCATGAGCATGCGCTAACAACAAAGTCCCGAAAATACCATAAAGTAAAAGGATTTTTTTGTGTGTCCCCTTTTAAACGCATTTCATATGAATTTCAAATTGAATTTTCACAATTGTTTCAGATGTTTTCACATTATTATTATTATTACTAGCTGGCTTCGCCCGCCAGCGGGCCCCTAACTTACATCGTTGCCTCGAAACTTTTGTATTCTCCGGCTCGCATATCCCTCGAACCGAACGAACCTCCGACCTGGGTCCCTCTCTTTCATTTCTCTTTCATTACGAAAGAATTTTTAAAAAAAATTGACTGAACTGAACATTGACTTTCTGAACTAAAATACCATAAATTTAGGACATCATGAACTTAGTGTACTTCGAAAATATTTTATATTTAACTTTCAATTTACAAAAAATTTTTACTTTTTACATTATTTATAACCTTTTATATTTTATTATTGTTATGTAATTATATTCATTGTTTCAAATCTAATAAACAGGTGTCTCCTGCGGTGGGGGTTGGAACGGATGGGTGCTATCGGTGTCGGGTAGCGTTTATTTTTCCCCTCGAGGACTTATTGTTCCTATACCTCACGGGTGGCTATCCACGAGTGGGTGATTTCGGTTACCGCTGGCTGCGGCACCTTATATCAGTCGTGCTGCGCACGCGCTGCAGTATACGTTAGTTCCACCTTCCACCACCAGGTGGCGCAATATGTTTATACGATCATAACTGAAATCGTTAAGGCTTTCGATGTCGAGTCGAATGAGCCATACCCCGCCGTTTTCATGCCCGTAGAACCGGAGATAGGAAAGCGGCCCCTGGTGGTGAAAAACGAACTAAAATCGGTAAGCTCTATCGATGTCGAGTCGAATGAACCAAACCGCGTCGCGATGGGACCCATACGACAGGAGGTATTTTAAAAAGAAATAGATAATTCCTTAGCTTCTTTTTTTTTCCTATACAAAAATCGAGATTTTGCTAAAATCAAAAATTATGGTCCGAAATCGAAAATTTTTTGAATTCCTGGAATGTCAGCCCACTCTGAGCAAATATGCATATATTTCAGATTCGAAAATCCGATAAATTGAAAATTTTATACAGCGTATTAAATTTCCAAATGCATCATTTTATTTCTTTCAAAAATAAATTATTCACAGACAATTTGTCTGCATTGAATGTTGAAATAAAGAAGCAGCTGTCTTTTTGGAATAGAAATAAATTCATTTTCCGTTTCATTAATGAGTTTTAATTGATTTCTTTAAAAGTTACTGGTCGATTTTTATGAATTTTAGCTTCCAAAATTCGCGATTTTTTTTATCTCCGTTTGTAAATTTTCGTGACGATGTGACGATTTTTCAGATTTTTCGGAAAGAGGATAAAAACCCTATAGTACGCGTAGCCACGTGATTTTGCGCTTTCGGAGCGGCGCCGTATCTGTAAAGATTCGGTTGCGTGGGGAGGAAATGAAATGCACCTGCCCGTCTCCAACGGAATAAAAAATTCTTTTTTATCGATCGATTTTTAAAGGATTTTTTCGGTTCTAATCGTCGTACGGAAATGATTTTTCGAATTTATGAAAACGGAAGGTCTCCTGCCTCCGTCCGTACCACTTCCGAATTTCTGGCCCCCCCGACTTCCGGAGATACGGATCGGTTTAAAAACCCGTACTGCGGTTTGTGGCTTAATTTGCTCCCCGGCAGCGCTGCCTTCACAGACAGGAGAGACTGACTCAAAGTTTTGTTAATTAATAACTCTCTTAATTGCGGGCGGACTCGTTCGAAAACTATAACTCTTAAATGCCCGGATCTTTCTGAATTTTTTGATATAAAAAGCGCTTGCGTGCGGCGTCTCTGACCCGACTTTTATCCGTTTACAGACAGACACACACACACACACACAGACAAACGTTTACCAACATTAATATTATTGACTAGCTGGCTTCGCTCGCCAGCGGGCCCCTAATTTACATCGGTAACTAAAATCGATAAAATCCCTAATTTACACCGGTGCCTCGAATCTTTTGTATTCTCCGGCTCGCACCCCCCTCGAACCGAACGAACTCCCGGCACGGGTCCCCGCTGCCTTCGGCACCGGATAATCCTTTAATTTGCACATTGAGTAGTATAAACCTCTAACCGAACGAACCTCCGACCCTGGTCCCCGTTGCCTGCCGTACCGTATAGCAGTCGTGCTGCGCACGCGCTGCAGTATACGTTAGTCCCACCTTCCACCACTAGGTGGCGCAATCTGTTTATACGATCATGTCTGAAATAGTTAAGGCTTTCGATGTCGAGTCGAATGAGCCATACCCCGTCGTCTTCGTGCCCATAGAACCGGAGATAGGAAAGCGCCCCATGCTGGTGAAAAAACGAACTGAAATCGATAAGCTCTACCGATGCCGAGTCGAATGAGCCAAACCGCGTCGTGATGTGACCCATAGAACCCGAGTTAGTGGCAAAATTCTTTAATTACACCTACCACCACCAGGGGGCGCAATCTGTTCTGAGCGAACTAACCCAAATCTGTAAAGTTGTTGAAATCCAGTCGAAAGAGCCAAACCCCGTCGTAATCGGGCGCATAGAACCAGATTTACGGAAGCGCCCCCTGGTGGTGGAACTGGAAACTAAAATATGTAAGCGCTATTAATGTCGAGTCGAATGAGCCATACCGCTTCGCGATGGGACCCATACGACGGGAGATATTTTGAAAAGAAATAGCTAAATCTTTAGCTTCTTTTTCTTTTTTTCCCTATACAAAAATCGGGATTTTGCTAAAATCAAAAATTATGGTCGGAATTCGAAAATTTTTTGAATCCCTGAAATGCCAGTTCACTCGGAGCAAGGATTCATATTTTTCAGATTCGAAAATCCGATAATTTTAAAAATTTTACATAGCGTATAAAAAGTACAATCATTTTTAAATGCATTATTTTATCTCTTTCAGAAATGGCTTATTCACAGACAATTTGTCTGCATTGAATGTTGAAATAAAAAAGCAGCTGTCTTTTTGGAATAGAAATAAATTCATTTGCCGTTTCATTAATGAGTTTTAATTGATATCTTTAAAAATTACTGGTCGATTTTTACGAATTTTATTTTGTTGAATTTGCGATTTTTCTATACACATGTTAGCAAATTTTCGTTAATGTAGAGTCATTATTTCCACTTGTTTCAAAAAGGAATGGAGCGATTTGATCTCGGATGTGTCAACCCGGCATTCTTTACAGCAACCTTTTTCCCGTCTGGGGTCAATGTTGGATGTCTGGTCAGTTTTTGGCCGAAATAAAGAAAATTTACGGTCCGAATTTCAAAAAATTTGACTTCTGGGAACGAATTCGGCCGCATGTGTACCCGATTTTCGGATCGATACCTCCGGCGACAATTTGGATGTCTGCGATTATCAAAACGGAAATTTTCTTTTCGGGTTTCGATAAAACTGCTTCTTGTTTTGCTAATTTTGATGAGGTTTTTTATTAATAACGTTCTTAATTAGCGGCCGACTCGTTCAAAAACTATAACTCCGGAATGCCTGGATTTTTCTGAATTTTTTGACATAAAAAGCGCTTCGCTGCTCGCAGACTTTATCCGCTGACAGACGGACAGACACACAGACACACACACAGACAGACAGACAGACGTTTTCCAACATTAATAATAGTGACTAGCTGGCTTCGCCCCTAATTTACATCGGTGCCTCGAATTGTAGAAAATCTCGAATCTTGTAAAACATCGAACCGAACGAACCTCCGATCCTGGTCCCCGCTGCCTTCGGCACCGGATAATCCCTTAAATTGCACATCGAATAGTATAAACCTCAAACTGGCTCGGGTCCTCGCTGCCTGCGGAACCGTATAGCAGTCGTGGTGTGCAGGCGCAGCAGTTGACGTTAGTTCCACCTTCAGCCACCAGGTGGCACAATCCGTTTATACGATCATAACTGAAATCGTTAATGCTTTCGATGTCGAGTCAAATGAGCCATACCCCGTCGTTTTCATGCCCGTAGAACCGGAGATAGGAAAGCGCCCCCTGGTGGTGAAAAAACGAACTAAAATCGGTTAGCTCTATCGATGTCGAGTCGAATAAGCCATACCCCGTCGTGATCCTTCCCATAGAAACCGAGATAGGAAAGCGCCCCCTGGTGGTGATACTCGGAGCAAAAATCGATTAGCTGTAGTATCCTCTGTCGACGTTGAGTCGAATGAGCCATATCCCGTCGTGATCCGGGCCATAGAAACAGAGATAAGAAAACGCCCCCTGGTGGTGAAAAACGACCTAAAACCGATAAGCTCTAGTACTCTCTATCGATGTCGAATCGATTGAGCCAAACCGCGTCGTGATGTGACCCATAGAACGCGAGTTGGCTGAAAAATCCTTTAATTACACCTTCCACGACCAGGGGGCGCAATCTGTTCTATACGAACATGACAGAAATGTGTAAAGCTGTCGAAATCCGGTCGAAAGAGACAAACCCCGTCGTAATCGGGCCCGTAGAACCCAATTTCCGGAAGCGCCCCCTGGTGGTGAAGCTTGGAACTAAAATATGTAAAAGCTAGCGATATCGTGTCGAATGAGCCAAACCGCGTTGCGATTGGACTCGCAGAACTCGAAATATTATGAAATGAATATATAAATCTGATATTATTTTTCGAAAAGAGTGGTATAAACGTAGAAACTTTAAAAAATGTTATAGAGGGTCCTTATTACTTTAATTATGATGTTTGGAATCAGTTTGGTGGTAATCCGTAGCATACTTTCTGAGTTATAGAAACGGAACATAGTTAAGAGAGAAAAAAACCTCGCCCCTGGTGGTGAAAGAAGGAACTAAAATCGGTAAACTCTATCGATGTCGAGTCGAATGAGCCAAACCGCGTCGGGATGGGACCCATACGATAGGAGATATTTTGAAAAGAAATAGATAATTCCTTAGCTTTTTTTTTTTTTTTTCCTATACAAAAATCCGTATTTGCTAAAATAAAAAATTATGGTCCGAAATCGAAATTTTTTTGAATCCCTGGAATGTCACCCTACTCTGAGCAAGGATGCGTACTCTTCAGACCCAAAAATTATTATTTAAAAAAAAATAAGCTCATAGAAACCGCAGTTCCTTTAAAAAGGAATTGTTTTATCTCCATGAATAAACGCCGTGATGTCTGTGCTAATAAAATATAACTGAGATATCAGGTGTTCCCAAATAAAATCTTTTTAAGTGGTCTAATTAAATAAAAAAATAACTGTAAATTTTGTCCTAATTATCGGAGAAATACGAAAATTACATATTTAGAATCCTTGTGAAAATTTACGGATGGATGTATAATTTTCAAATCGATAAATGTAATATTTCAAAAAAAAAATTGACAGACCTGGAATACTTACACTATAAAAAAAAAAAAAAAATGTTTTGTTTTATTATTTCTTCAGCAGACGTTTGTCGCCGTTAGACGCCTGCTGGAGTATTCAAATTAAAACTGATCTTTTTTTCGACATAAAATTAAAAGTTTATTAATTGATAACTTCTCTTCTAATTGGTCGAATTTCACGAATTTTACCTTCATGAATTCGCGATTTTTTTTTACGTCCGTCTGCAAATTTTTGTGCCGATGTGACAATTTTTGCGATTTTTTGAAAAAAGGCTCGAAAACTTCCAGTACGCCATGTTTAGCAGAGCCGGAATGAAAAATATGGTGATGCGGGTGGAAGACGAAAGCTGATTGGCTCGGTTGCTAGCCTCGACGGAGGGCCCGTTCAAGTCAAAACTGATATCGTTTCTTTGTTTTGGAAAAAAATGCTCCTTTTTGCTAATTTTCGAGACTTTGTTAATTAATAACTGTCTTAATTGAAGGCCGATTTCTTTGATATTGAATGTCAACAATTCTGGGATTTTTCCGAATTTTTTGATACAAAAAGCGCTTCGCTACTCGCTACGGTTGCCGAGTTTTTCCAGGTACAGACAGACAGACACACAGACAGACAGACAGAAAGGGACAGGGATGACCACCTCGGGAAACCCGGCGTTAAGACAGACAGACAGACAGACGTTTCCGAACATTAATAATATAGTTTTTTAAATTTTTTTTGTGAAATTCAGTTTTACAATTGAATTACATTAGCGGCCATGCTATAGTATACTTCAATAACATATATAAATTAAATGACAATAGAGCACAGACAGACGTCCAGACACAACAATTTTCAACTAAGTTGGAAATTATTAAAATGAAAAAAAAAATTAAAATAACAGAATACTACCCTTTTCTGACATTAGTTACCTCTAAAAGATTACTTAGCTATTACATCATTAAAATTCTCACGGATCCGTTTTCTCTTAAATATAACTAAATAATACTCTCTATTTAGTTTCAGGATATTTTTTTATTAATTTCAGATAATTAAATGTAATGTAATATTCTCAATTATTATGTTATACCCAGGGGTATCAAATATTATACTTCTGAATAATAATCATGATTCTAAAGTACAGATTAGCTATGATGATTTTTCACATTTAGAATGATTATTTATTTACATTATGACACAAGAAAGAGGCAATTTATTTAAATATTTAAAAAAAAATCAGGATTACATTATCATTCTTCAGTATTCATATTTGAAAAATAAAGCACCAAAAGACGCATATTTTTCGAAACAGCAACAAAAGCAAACAAAAAAATACATACATGTCTAGAATCGGCCATCAATTTCCCATCAAAATGTATTTCCTAACACATATGAGCTGCATGCATCAACACCATTTTATTCAAAAGTTCCGAAAGGAAGCATTTTGTGAATAGAACCCCGTTCTCTGTAATTCTTGATAAAAATTCAATATGTCTGAAGTCCATTTATTCATATTTCGAAAACGTGAAAAATAAGAATATCAATAGAAATATCCCACTTACATTCACGGTACGAGTAACATATTTAGATTACAGATTTTCATTCCCTCGTATTTACATTTGTAATAATTCAGAATGAAATATTATGCGAAATAAAGAAAAAAAATAAATATACGGGATTCTGAGAATTAATATTATTCTGGAATTTTCTATAACTATTTTTAACTACATAAAAATATGTTATTTAATGTAGTGATATTTTTAAATAAATTATTTTTCAATGTTTACAAGTAAAAAATAACACACACGCACACACACACATATATATATATATATGTATATATATGTATCTATATATACCAGGTGCTTCACAGAGTATAGCGAACATTTTAGTTGAATAACTCTTAAATGGGTGACGCTAGTCACGGGAAATTATCCATGCATGCGCAGGGACCCAATCGAAACTTATTTATGGTATGTAATTACTGTCGAAGAATATTTTGTTTCCGCCAAAATGTAGCAATATTCAATTGAAGAGCATGTTTTTTAGTCATAACTTTCTATCTTTGTTACCAATGACCTGCCGAAACACTCAGAAAGTGGTCTAGTGTCTTTAGAAATAGAACAATTCAATCTTCAAATATGTTAAGACCATTACTGATGCCTACTACAAACACTGGATCCAAGACACATAGTTTCAGCAGGACGGAGCTCTTCCACATGCAACAGTATATGGCCTGAACTTGCTCAGAAGTCACAGTGACAATCGGGTCATCGCTTGAGGCTTCATGAATCGCTTTTTTGGCTATGAAAATTTTCGGCCCCGCTATAGCCATGACTTATCGCCGATAGACTTTTTATGGTGCTATGTCATAGATCAAGTCTACAGAGATTGACCCAAAACCATAGAAGCGCTGAAAACACCGATAACACGTGAAATAAAATCGATTACAACAGATCAACTCAAGCAGGTTATCACGAATTTTGAAATGGGACTTCATTTCGCTCTTCATTTGGCCAGCATTTTGAGAATCTCTCATCTTTCAATTTCCATTATTCTCATGTGTAAATACTAAAGTTTTGAAATAAAAATATTTTTCAGATAAAAATATTTTTCATTTAAAAAGTTTTTCAATGTTTTCTTTCTTCTATACCCTTTGGAGCAGCCTATTTAAATATATATTTAAGTTGTGTGAATTTGCAAATTGCTGAAACTAATAAAACAAAACAAAATAAATAGAAAATAGAAATAGAAATTATTACGTGTTATATAATATAATTGTTCAAGTTTCCTTAACTAAATATGATTTCAGGCATTTAGAAACGTATGTTATTTATGTTAAAAAAGTATTTTTTAACATTTAAACCAAATTTTAAATAACGCATAGAATAACACCTTTACATATTTATGTTTTCACAATTGTTATTTGAAAATTTTAAAAACGTATCAAATTTATTCAAAATGTTTTAACATAAATCTGTTGAAAATTAGAACTATGTACACGTAAAAAAACACGCACAAAAACACGTAAATTGTTAAAAAAAATTCGATATTTAATAAAATAAAGCATATCTTCTAATAGATCAATGTATGCAAATTTTGAAAATCGCATTTTCGCTGTAATTATCATACATGTAAATGTATTTGAAATCGTTATTACATAGATGTGTCTTTTTCACATTTGTGCATTGACGATGTTGTAACATGAAAATCAATTTACAAAAACGTGCGAAAAGTATTTTAAAATTTCAATAGTAATTGTTTTAGAAGAATATATGTTTAAAAGTTCATACTAAATAACAATATATTTGCATACAAAAAATAGCCATTGTAGTTTAAAAGTTAATATAATTTGTTTTTAATGTTTAGAAATAGGAAATAAAATTCCTTAGTTATGTTATTTATTATTGTAAAGATAAATGGATAATTTTGTTTACGTACAAAAATATATGGATAAGGATGGTTGTGTGAATTTGTTAGGCATTGGTCATTTGTAGCCTCTATAACTATTAAGGGAAAGCCTTCGCGATAGATCCCCGCCAGTGGCTGAGAGGTTCTGCTTTCAAAGCTGGTAGACCGGAGATATTGGGTTCAAACCCAAGCACATCCGTCGGCCTAATCTTTCGGTGTTTTCGTGGATTTTCTTTGAACCTTGGTCCTCCTTGTGTAAATACGAATTAGGTTCCCTTAGAAAGACTCTCACGGTAGGTACTCCCCCTTGGTCCTGTATTCCTTGTGCAAATAGTCGAACGTCACAATCCGTATACACTTTTGAAACGAAAATAGCCAGAATTGTCGTTCTTCTACAAGGAAAAAGTTGCAAAGTTTACTAACCGATACCGTGCTAGTATCGAATCCCCAAATCGCCCCAAGCTTATCATTTTTGGGCCAGTGTGCTAACCACTGTAACCGTATTCCCTTGGTAATAACTAAACTGATTGCATTATTTATTTCTATAAAGATGGATTACAGAAGAACAATCAGCATAGAAAATTCTTTGGTAACGTTTAACAAATGGTATAAAGCTTAAGTCTAAGCTCAGAGTCAAAATTATATTATTGACAAAAAGTATTTTGTATAAAAATTCGCTTTAAAAAGTGTTTTACGAAATATAGATAAATTTGTCATTTCAAAAGATTATGTAAAATCCTTTAAAACGAGCCCTGTGTGATAATTGTACATACAAATCACAAAAATACTTTTAGTGTTTTAATCCTTATTTTATTTTAATAAAACTTGTGTACAAAGATGTAGATATATAGCCAATATAGATATTGTCACACATCAATATTTTAATTAAATCAATTTAAATTAAGAAATTATCCCAGATCGTATGTAAGAAAATAATACTATGAAATATTCATGAAAATTGTTTTAGCAACTCTTAGAAAACTTGTATTATATAGTTCTATGTTAATAAACTATGTTAATAAACTTTCGTTAAAATCTGCCTCTTAACTCAATAGCAATAACATAAAATAAATCGTGCATATTTTTACTACGAAAAGTAAGATAGAAATAACGTGAAATATGCAGCGTTGTATTACACTATTTTATCTCGATGAAATCTTATTAGATGAAGAGTATGAGAATATAAACCCCATATAAGGATATATATTTTTTTAATCTTTCGGCCACCGCTGTCGCCATGGAGGAGGGGGGGGGGACTGCAAAAATGTATCTTGAAATCTATCGTGGGCTTATAAGATAAAATTACATCCAGATATTTTCTAGGAATATAAACATAAAATAGGATGATTTTTTTTATTACTATTTGCTTCTCTTCCCCCCCCCCCCCGAAGAGGCAGGGGGTATAAAATCTACTTCCTGTCCGTCATAGATTTCCATTCAATAAATTTACAAATTGTGATAAAATTGCTAATCATTTATCATTCATAGATCAACAGAAAATGTCTACTTTGTTTCATTTCTCTGATAAATGACCATGTTAAACGCAACATTAAAGAAACAATGTTAATAAAGAACGTGATTCTAGCATGAGATTACACTTCTTTTTTTTTTTAAAACAGAGGTTTGCTTTTCATTTTACCAAAAAGTGTATATCTCATTGTTTTACATACATGCGAAAACATAATTTAAACAAAAAATGTGCATGTCTGTAATAATATATATATATACATTCGTGTGTTTTAATATTTATGATGACAATTCTAAACATTCAAAACAATACTTTCTTTTGAACAATAGTATTTTACCTTATTTTTTCACAATTACTAAAACTTATAATTTTTACTTTACTGATTTTATGTAGATTTCGTAAGAAATACTACCTATTACATTCTAAGCTAAGTTGGAATTTTTGAAAAAAAAATTGCAGATTTACGCCGATCATGACTCCCAGAACCCAAAACCCAAAACCACTCCCAGTCCAAAACTTTATCTATCTATCTATCTATCTATCTATGTCAATTATTTATGGACACGATAACTGCAATTATTCTGCACAAATCTCTTCCAAACTGATACATAAAATCAAGAGGTATAAAATCTTGGTCAAGTTCGTTAATGGGCAAAATCGAAGCAAGGGGGGGGGGGGAATGGGGGTCTTTTGTGAAAACAGAAAAAACCGTAATTCCTTAATTATCATACATATCGAATCCGCTTAAAGTTATTATTACTTCTAGTAAAAGAGCCGAAAATTTATGTCTGACAGATATTTGATATCATTAAAAATGGTCCCCAGGGGGGATAAAGAAAGGGGGGAGGGTAGAAGAAAAAAATTCATAACTTCGTCAATTCACAAGATATCAAATCCGTTTAAATTTATTAAAAATCCTCTTAATATTATCTAAATTTTTTTACTGACAAGTTTTTTATAGGACCAACCCTTATAGCACAAAAATTTAAAAACAAAAACAAATCCCTGCCGGGTCCGCCTACAAACAAGTTAGGTTTCGAAGTGGGCGGTTCCCACTACCGCATCATTGCAAAAAGGTCATTTCTTCCACAATTCCCAACAAACAGGCGCCCCATGGTCTGCGTCTTCGAAATTTACCTGTGCCTGTAGGCCGAGCCGTCAGGGATTTATATATATATATATATAAGTTACTCTGTCAAACAAATTTGAAAAAAAATTTAATCAATTTTAAGAGTAGTAAATTCTTTTTTAACAATATTAAGTGCACTTACTGAAATTCAAATTATTTTTATGAGCATTAATAAAAAGTATTATATAAGAAAACACGATCGAGTAAACACATTACTCAGTGAAGTATTGCAGGAAGACTGTTTAATTTTTCCAGAAATCAATATTAATGTACTGTAAAATAACCAATATATTTATCATTTCATACGAAGGATTTTCTTGCGATCGCATTGTAGGGATGAGGTGTTAAGGAAACCATTTAGGCAATATATTCATTTTATTCTTTATCATATCCACAACATGCTTATGTTCGTAAAATGTGTATTTATCTTCACCACCGGTAATATACTCTTTTAGGTTTGAAAAAAAAAAAAAAAATTGTACATTTGCTTACCTAGTTACTAGTTTTATAACAAATAAAGTGCGCTCAAGTGCGTCTTACATTAAATTTATTAATTAATAAACTCCTAATACACATACTTTTTTTCATAATTTTAGTTTCAAAGGATTTGGAAATAGAAGGGGTGAGGGACATATTTTACCAGTATACTTTCCACGATATCTCTGAAAATGTAATACCTAAAATTATTATTAATAATATTATTATTTTTATTATTATTATTAAACTTGATGTTACGAGATTTTTCGAACAATATGCTACACGATATATATTTTTTTCTTCAAGTAACTTAATTAATATCTCGGATAATTACAGATATCTGTTTTCTCGAAAATCATTATCAAATATCCTTGGATGATTCTGCATAGATACATACCTCGAGCACTAGTCAAAACACGCGCTGATCGTCCGAAAAGCCGTTTGTGTGTAACGAAAAATGCGTTTTTCTTAAAAACTATATAAACTAGGAAAATCGCTACAGTTTTCCTTCAAGTTTCAAATAAATTCCTACTACCCCTAATTTTTTCATAATTTAGTTTCAGTAGATTCGGAAATAGAGGGGGGGGGGATATTTTTGGAGTGCATTTTCGACAATCTCTCTGACAATATAATACCTAAAAATAAACAAACATATTTTTAATTTGTTATTACAAAATCTTTCACACGATACAAAAAAAAAAAAAAAAAAAAAAAAAAAAAAAATGTTTTTCAAGTAACTTAATTAGCTCCCTAATTTTTTCATAAACATACTTTCGAATAGCTAATAATCTGAAAATATGTGGGAAAACAGGTTTTATAACTTTCTCAAGTGTGAAATTTCCATGTACCTTACATTACGAGAAAAAGGGCTGTGACAGGCAGACGGACAGACACAGGAGTGATCTTATAATGGTTCCGTTTTTACCTTTTTAAGTACCGAACCCTAACAACATGACCTTTCTTCAGAATTTATGCGTGTTTCTTGATGTTATGCAGTAAATATATATACAGGGTGTCTCAAAATTATAGCGACGAATATGTAGGGGAGGCACTGGTCACTGTAACAATTATTTATTGCATAGGAAACCAGGGCCGAAAATCCATTTATTTAGTCAAAATTCCAGGGCGTCTCACTCCAATCCGAAGTCTTGTTTTCGTTCATAAATTTTACAGTAGTAAAGATATATATATTTTTTTAATCGCGACAGACTCATCTTTGTATGAATCGTGAGGATATTAAAAAAAAAATCATTAAAGTATCTTTACTACTATTAAAGTTTTGAACGGAAACTGGACTTCAGATTGGAGTGTGCGTCTTGTAATTTTGACTAAATAAATGCATTTTTGACCTTTGTATCCTGTATAAAAAATGATTGTTACAGTGTCCTGTGCCACCCCTAAAAAATTTTCTCTATATTTTTTAGACATCCTGTAAATATAGTAAACTAGTGACACACGAGGCCTTGATCAATCATGCAAAAAGTCTCAATATCAAAAAGTTTCAACTTAGTCAAAAGGAATTATCTAGGCAGATGTCTAAAAATATAACATGTACTTTTGAAAAATGCATAAGAAAACAGTGCAGTAAAGTTGCTAAAGATGCTCAAATTATCTTTCAAGAACATTTCGCACGATTGCGCATCGCATTTGCGATTTCGTATAAGACCATGATAATCAACTAGATTCTAACTCTAACGAGATATAAAATCCTTATTACTGCATAAAATAAGAAAAAATAATATAACTTCGAGAGAATATAGTTAATATTTTCTTTTTTTCCATTTTATTGAATATTGTGCTATATTTTACGCTCTGCCTCGTGGTTATTCAAAATTTACATTCTTCTGAAAACTACATTTTTTTTAATTCGCACACTCACAATGTTGCGTACAGATTTACCCCAATGTTGTTATAGAATAGTTTACCTTATGTAATCGCAGAAACATATTCGGCAAAGTCGGTATAAGTCGGCAATGAAGCATGGGAACTACAATGTTTGCGATGTAAATATTTACGAAAAAATTGCTAATTAGAAATAGTGTAGTCAACTCTTGAAATTCCAAGGAATGTGCGCACATTGCACCATATATCTGATTGTGCATTATTTGGTATTTTATATTCTTTCTGTTTCTGCTAACAATATGCACACTGCAAACTTTGTGGATTTTTTTTTCAAAACAGCTAAAGTTATTGCTTCTAAAATTTTTATAATATATCATTTGACGTAAAACTGTTATTTAACAACATTCCTGCATGATGATTCCTGCTCAAAATTGGGTGTAAAAACTGTGAGTATCTCTTTATAGTTAAAATTAAGGAAAACCTTTCATTCAAAAAGCATACGTTGGCAGTAAATGTACATAAAATGTATGGACTTATAATTGCAACGAAACCGCATTTATTCAATACCTTTTGAAGACGTTTGGTACAAGTTAATAAATGTATGTGTATTTATTTTTTTATTAGGCAACAGGTAATTCTGAAACTAAAAAAAAAAAAAAAAGGTCAAGGTTTATATTAACAATAGTGAAGTGATTTGTATTAACAGGAAATATTTGTATTATGAGGTTTGTATTTACACTATAATAGTGGCAGCTGTTATAATGTAAATCTGATAGTAAATCTCTATTAACAAAATCTGATACCAGATGGAATGTCAATCATGAGCATTAATTCATATCATGCATGCCACTGAAAATGTGTGCTCATGATTGACTTTTCATCTAGCGCTGCAAAGTTGCAGACTTGCCAATAAATAAGAGTGAGAAATGATTGACTGAATGTCGCTGGGACAGCTCAAATGGTAGAGCAATGGTGCATTGTACCAAGGGTTTAGGGTTCGATCCCCAGTCTGTACACTTTTTCACTCTGTTGCCTATACTTTGTGTAGTAAGTGGCAATTCACATCCACTGTTATATTCAAGACAATTTTAATTTGATTTAATATGAGAGAGACGGTTCACAAGAATATAAACACTTGGGTGGCGTACTATATTCGCCGACGCCTTTTAAAGCCTAAAAAGTACATTTTAATATATTTATTTTTAATTCAAAATTTAGTAATAGAATAAAAATAATAAATATAAAATTTATATAAAAAATAATTAGGAAAAAATAGAGTAAATTACATAAACACACGGGCGGTGTATTCTGTACGCCAATGGTGACTTACTAAACAAAATAATGAAAGAGAGGAGACAAAATAGGAACTTTAATTTCAAACATTGTTTTAACACTGAAGGGTTTTTGGGAAGAAGGGTAATTACGGCGCACATGTTAATAAGATAATTATTTTGGAATTCGCTCCAGTTATTTCAATGACCTAAAGATTATTAAGAGTCATTATTCCTATATTTTCATTTTTATTATTCGGAAAAAACTAGTAAGCTCCATTCACTTATTTTCATTTATTGACTGCATCTGTTATAGTAAAAAATATTGGGTTGTTGTTCAGAAAGTTCCTTTTGTTTGGAAAAACCAATTCGTACCGGAAAATTCTGCTCATCAATTATTATACATTAGATATCGGAATTAATGTATAATAATTAAATGAAAGAATTTTCCAGTACGAACCAACTTTCCCAAACAGAGAGAACTTTCCGAACAATCCAATACATATATACAGGGTGGTTATAATTAAAGTTCCACTTTGAAATGTAACTACTGGAACAAATGTTATCAAACTTGGTAATAGTTTAAAGAAGGTCATAGGAAATTATGTCCCGTTCAAATAATAACCACCAGGGGGGAATAGCATTGTAAGCAATATTGCTACACAAAATGAGGCATGAAGCCATCGGTTTAAAATGTGTTAAATCGTTTCTGAAACGTGTTACAAAGAATGTTCAATTTGGCATCCACCATTTTCCAAAAGCAAGTGAAATCGTATTGCTGCATTCTCAACAGTAGCTCTTAGGATATCAGGAGGAATGTTACGAACATGTCGGTGTATTGCATCCTTCAATTTCGCGAAATTGTTTAGATTATCTCCATAAACAGCGCTTTTGAGATAACCCCGTAGCCAAAAGTGTGCGGTGGGGCCCCATCCTGCATAAAAATTGTGTAGTGGAAAATGCTACGTTGCTGGAGTTCAGGTATGACGAAACGTCTTAACACTGAGTCTAAGCGAGCTGCAGTCCAGCTGTTGACTGCTCTTCATCGAAAAATGGTCCAATTATGAAAATTGCTGCCACACCACACCAAATGGTGACTTTAGGAGAATGCAATGAAACTGGTTACACAACATGAGGGATTTGTTTGGCTCAAATCCTGCAGTTATGGGTGTTGACATCGCCCTTTAGATAAAAATGGGCCTCATCTGTCCACAAAATGTTCCATGGGTAATGTTCGTGCACTTCCATCCGTGCAAGGACTTCCAAAGCGAAAAATTCTATTGCAGCAGGATTGTTACGTTGAAGTTCTTGAACATGTTTGATTTTGTATGGGTGGAATTGCAGCACTTTACGAAAAAAAATGTACACTGTGCACAATGGTACGTCCATTTGACGTACCATTTGTGCTTTCCATTGTTGCTTCCTCCACTGCTAATGCAACTACCTCCTCTATTTCCATAGAAGCAGGTTTCGTTCCCCTTCCACGTGCAACAGATAACAAACAGATAACAAGGCTTCAAACTTCGCCATCATTTTCTGCGAACCTTGCGGTATCATTGGCCCTCAACGTATTCCTCTTACTGAATGATACCTTTGCAAGCACGCCGTTCATTGCTATTGCATTCATAATAACATTTAACGAAAAAAGCATGATCTTCAATGGTTAGAGACATTGTCGATTCGTAACAATGAGAATTCTGACAAACAGGCTCACTTTTATCTGACAAATCAAATGACGTGTAAAGCGCATTTGCAGCAATCTAATTTTCTTCTTCCTGCCGTAAGCCAATTACAAGCCATTGCGGTTTTGCATAACCCCACAGATAGTTTCGGTTTAGAAGTGATTAAAAACATTTTCAACTGATATCTTCGTGTCTTAAGGCCTACTTCAAAGATCACAAATTAGCGATATGTGAGAAAACGATTTCCGGAATGTGCACACATTTTCGAGTAATTTGCGATCTCAAATTTTGTGAAGAAACTTGAACTTTTAAGAACACGAACGGATTTTATTACACGGATGGCATGGCGCACTCGACGTTTGTCGCCTTTAACGCCTTTAATTTGTAATTTTGTTTAGGTCAATGTTTCTTAAGAATAAAAAAATTTAAACCCGTGTAACAAAAAATTAAGTTAGATTCCGAAACTTATTTCGTTTAACAATATCGCATACAGCGCCATTACCCCCCTGATGGTGAGTATTTGAACTTTTTTTATGGGAAACAAATTTCCATGAGCTTCTTTAAACTAATGTAAATGTTTGATAACATTTGGTCCAGTAGTTTTCCTTTTATGACCATTTCAAAGTGGATCTTTAATTTCGAAATTAATTAATTAATTTCGAATTAATTAATTAATTAATTAATTAATTAATTAATTAATTAAAATTAATTAATTAATTAATTAATTTGGATGTATAATTTCGAAAAGAATTTATAATACAAATCGACTGAATATAGATTGTTTTGAAATAAAATAAATGAAGCTTTCTGCTTTTATTTAACTATGTATTTATATTTTAATATAATGTTCTCCTGTAACAAATTCAGTGATTTATTGTTAAACATGATTCATGAGCAAAAATCTGCAATTATGTTACTAAAGAACAATTTTTATCTTTAGTTAAAAAACTTTCGCTTATTAATACAAATATTTTAACAAGAATCTAACATTTTTTTAAAATGTTTAAATGGAGAATTAATGATTTTCTAAACATATAAAATTGTTTCTGTTCGTACATATTTATAAATATAAATTCAAGATGAATAATAAATTTAAACAAACATTTCCATACGCCTTCATTTTTAATATATTATTTTTTAAAAACATTTTCTCCTGAGAAATAAACTTTGATACAGATGAAACGAAAAAATATACAAATATAATATAATTTCAACAATACGTTTAACTATACTTAGTCTTTTAGTGTCTTTATTTATCTTGAAAAAAAGATGTTTCCTTATTTAAATAAAACGTAAACATTCTTACATTTTTATGCATTATATTAAGACTTTGTAAATTTTAATTTACGTAACATTTAACGGTGTTAAAAAACATGCATAAAGTATGAATTCAGAATTCGTATATAAATGTCATACGCACTTTTTCTATATAGAAATATATATAGTTTTATTCTAAAAAAAATCATGTAACTAAATTATATGTCGATAAGAATGCAAATGTATTGAAATAAATTTGTGGTAATATGTTTCATTTTTTTTTATATTTCGACTTTATTAACTGGATTTTATCTATGAAAGGATAAAAATACTCTGGAAAAGGTCACAAATTTACACTCAGAAAATTCGCAACATATTTAAAATCTAAAGCCAGTTCAATATTACACTATATTCCAATGTTACGGAAAATATTCAGTGGAAGTAAGGAAATAGTTCACAAAACCTTCAAAGAGGTCCCATGGTTTCATGCGAGTTGATTGATGCGTTTACTTTTTCCATGCGGTTAACAGCATTTCTGAAAATATTGCGTACTCTCTAGGCAGGATATAAATCCAAGATATCCGAAGGAAAACTAAAAAACGAAGACGTGGGTAACTTTTTAAATTTTAATTTTTTGACAACATGCTAATTTATATTAGTTATTTAATGTTTAATTATATTGCAATTATAAAATATAACTTATATGGGGTCAATTTGAGTAATTCTAAGATATAATGTATAATAATATTTTAGTTTTATACATAAAACACATAATGGAATATGCAATGACAAAGCAAGTAGAAAGACAAGTTATGTGTAAAATGTGGCAATTTTTACAAAGGGAAAATCATATCACCAGACTATAGATTTTATAACTAAGTCATTTAGATTTTTAGAAATCACAAACATAAAATCAGACACCACTTAAGGGGTCTTGTACCTTTTAAACTCGCCGAAAACCAACAAGAACAATCAAATTTTGAATTAGTATATCTTCAAAGCGTTTTTGTGTATAAGCATGCAATTTTGACTGTTGATTAAGCAGATTGTGTGTTTTGATATAACAACATTAGAAACTGACTAGTATTTTACAGAATTTGAGTATTGTTGAAAAGAAAGTTGCTCTTTTTTTTTACTCCATAAGTCATTGCGCGCATGATATCTTGAGA
This sequence comes from Maratus michaelseni, assembly GCA_963931845.1. Lineage (NCBI taxonomy): Eukaryota > Metazoa > Arthropoda > Arachnida > Araneae > Salticidae > Maratus > Maratus michaelseni. Next base: position 435,341,501 of record OZ007587.1, on the reverse strand, counting down.
ACGTATGACTGGATTGTTATGAAATTTGAAATAGATAATAAGCACATATGTATTTTAAAAATGACCTAATCATAGGTCGAAATTATTTCTTTAATCATGCAAAAAAATATTTTTGTAAAAATTTTCAAAATTTTACATTTTTTAATGAATAAAAATAGTCATAATTAAAAATCTTGTCATTATAAATACAGTGGACTCTCTCTATCTGAACACTCTCTAATGTGAACACCCCGGTATTATGAACACATTCCGACGATCCCGGCGAAACTCCATAAATATAACAAAAGATGAACTCTCTGTATTCTGAATTCCCTCTAATCTGAACACCCCACTATTATGAACGCTACTTTTGATCCCCATTCTTCCCCACCTCTCTGTAAACTGAACGCTTGCAATCGAAATTTGGGGAATTCCCCCATCTTGGAAATTCGGAGAAATTGTTGCAGAAGAATAAAAAGGTTCAACGAACTCTATTTAAAAATAAACTAACAAAATCATTGCTAGATTTTAAGCATCTACCCGATACTGAATTGTTTTTTAATAATTCAGATAAAATCTTCAGTTAACAAAACATTTATTATAATAAAAAATAAATCGAAATAATATTTATCAAACCGGTTACGTCTTTATCGTACGTGTTCTACATCTCAAATAATTAGAACATTTTTATATTTTTAATAAACAAAAACTCCAGATATAAAACTGTTGTCATTTCAGAAAAAAATAAATCATGATAATCAAATTAAATGAAATGAACAAAACAATCAATTTTTATGCAAAGAGATACAAGAAAAAATACTGTAAAAACCATGTCATGGCATTCCCCCTCTCTCGAGCTGAGATAAGAATAGAAAGATTATGCAACAGAAATGTCCTACCCCCCCCCCCCCACAGTGACAGGTGTCAGAGGGAGTTGTCAAGAAGTATTGTGGTTTCTTTTCCGCACACCTGGTTTAACAGTATTATCACTCCTGTTTCTTTCTTCCTTTTTGCTCAGCAAAGGTAAAATTGTTTCGTCATTTCGCTATCGTTGCAGGGAAAGAAGCACAGAATTTACGCAGATATGTCAGAAATAAGTAGGAAAACGGAAAGAATTGGAGCTTCAGGAAAAATACGAAGTTGTTCAAAAATTAAAATAAAAAATAAATCAAAGAAAAATGCATCTGAGTTTAGAATTTCACTAGGCCAAGTCAACGCCATCAGCAAGAAATAGAAAGAAATTATAGTCGCTTTTGAAGCAAATGAACCTTTCTCAAACTGTAGAATTTTCGAAAAGAAAATAGGAAACAAGAAAATAAACAATCGCGTCTGGAAGTTTTTTTGCCAAATGAGAACGAAGAATCTTCCTGTTACTGGATCCCTGCTAAAACAGATTGCTCTGGATTTGCAGAAAAAGAGAAAATCACGGAATTCAAGGCATCTGAAGGATGGTTTCCTCGCTTCAAAAGTCACATAACGTTGAATTCAAAATAATCAATGGTAAAAGCTGCAGACTTAAATATTGACATTGTGGAGGAATGAAAACTTCTGGACATTACGAGGGATTCCGACGCCACTGACATTTTCAATGCCGACGAAACCGGCTTATTTTTTTAGAGATCTTCCAAATAAAACCCTAGCAAAAAGAAGCGTTAAATGCATGGCTAGAAAATGTCGAAAGAAAGATTTTCTGTCATGCTCTGTGCCAGTTTTACGGGTGAGAAGATCAAACCACTTGTTAACGAAAAAAGTGAAAAATCACGATGCTTAAAAGATGTGAAGATCGCATCATTACTTGTGCACTGTAAAACAAATCGAGAAGCCTGAACGACATTCACAATTGCTCACAATGGTTGGAAATCATTAACAAGATGATGAAGAGAGAAGGAAGAAAAGTTCTTCATTTTGTGGATAATGCCACAAACAATCACACACAAACATGAAGCTGAGCAACGTGAGCCTAAAGCTCCTGCCACCGAATTGTACTTCTATAATCCAACAACTGGATCAATGAGTAACCAACACATTTAAAGCTCAATACCGAATCCATTTTTTGAAAAAAATGTCCCTGGTGATGGAGGAGGCAAATACGGCAACCGAACTAACGGAGAAGGTCAACATCATGGATGCTGTCTATTGGATATGAACGGCTTGGAATGAAGTAACCTCCTACACCATCCAAAGATACTTCTACAAAGGTGGATTCTCGTGTGAGAATGAACAATCAAGAATAGAGGACCAAAAAGCAAAATCAGTGAGTGACTTGGTATCAATTCTTCAGGAGCCACATACTGAAATTGAACCTGGAGCTTATTTCGAAGCCGATGGAGGCTTTTCGGTTTGCGACAACAACTTCGCTGAAGAGGAAGAGAATAGTGAAGAAGAAGCAAAACCAGAAGAGACCAATGAAACAATAATTACAATTACCTTCAATATATGGCCTAACAATTGAAGACCTGTTGAACTATGTGGCTGAATATCACCCAGAAGCCTTTCCACTTCTTAAACAACAACATAACATGTACGCTGCACGAGCATACACAATGCAAAAACAGACTAAAAATTACTCACTTTTTTAAGTAATGTACTGATTATGTTTTCAAGTAATGTATTGTGTGTATGTAATTGCAGTTTTGTAAAATTTTTTAATTTAACTTTTTTAATATTTTCTAAATTCAGCACCCCCATCTCGTTAAATGGCTTTCCTAACCAGGCTAAGTATTCTATACAGTCTGTAATAAACTCAATACATAGTAGTAGTAGTAATGTATTTCCCAATCTCCCTCTATAATGAACACCCCCATAATCTGAACACTTTTGGTCGGTCCCATGAGTGTTCAGAATAGAGAGAGCCCACTGTATTTAAAAGTAGATCATTTTAAACACACATATGCGCTTATTTTCTAAATAAATTTTCATAACAATCCATGCATACGTTCTCAAAATATGATGCCCGCAATGACTTACGGAGTAAAAAAAAAAAAGCTATTTTAATTTCAACAATGCACAAATTCAGTAAAATACTTTATACATATAAAGGCTTTGAAAATACACTAATTCAAACGTTGATTAATTTTCTCGATTTTCGTCGCGTTTAAAAGGCACAAGACTCCTTAAATGTAGATTCAAATATATATATATATATATATATATAAATATTACGTATGGAATAATCTAAATGTGGAAATTGACTTATAAACTATGAAATCTGATATGTTTCAAATAACTATAAAATTGTATAAGGCAGTCTTCGGTTGCCTTTTAAAGTGTAATGTTTGGCCACTTGATAAATAAATAGTCTTCTGCGGATAATTTTTAATTTTCAGGACACAAGCATAATTACATTTATCATTCTTTTACACGGTCACACGAAAGTATTCGGTTACATATATGATTCTCTACGGAGAAAAACGGTTTGCGTCGTATTTTAATTATAATTATTTCAAATATAATACAACTTATATACATTATTGTGGTTTGCTACAAGATACCTGCTGCATAACATGATGTGCATAGCATTTATTGTTCATTTACAGGGACACACAAAATATTTCAGATACAGCACTGTATCTGAAGTATTGTCTATAAGCGAGAATTACTGGAATCGCTTTCAGTTAGGTATGCGTTTATCTAAATTTTTCCATAGAATGTGGTATGCATATATGCTATAAATCACATTTTGGGCCACACAAAAGTATTCGCAAGCATTACTCTGTAAAGGCCTAATTTGCTAAAGAGTTTTTTTAACCGAGTTATGTATTTTGAATGAGTGTGAAATATGTTTTGTATACTAAGCGATGTTTGTTGAATATAAATAAAATAACATACAGGGCCACTCAATACATGACCGCTTATTTATCTTGAAAAAAAGACGATGCTTCCTTATTTAAATAAAACGTAAACATTCTTACATTTTTATGCATTATATTTAGACTTTGTAAATTTTTATTTAGGTAGCATTTAACGGTGTTAAGAAAAGATACATAAAGTATGGATTCCAAATTCGTATAAAAATGTCATTCTCACTTTTTACATATACAAATATACAGAAAAATATAAATATATAAAAAAAACCCTGTAACTAAATTTGATGTCGATAAGAACATCACAGCGCATGCCAGATACATGACCTCTTAGGTATCATAAATTCTGGAAGTGTGATTTCAGTAGTTTACAGCGTGTTTTTGAGTAAATTAAACTTTAGCTTAATATATATATATATATTTAAACATTTAGGTAATATACAGAACTGTATATTACTTAAGGATACAGTGCAAAATAATTCAAATATGTCCCCTTCTATTGGTAAAAATTACTGAAGGTGTATTTTCAACTGTGTTATGTGTTTTCTTAATAAACTAAATTGTAGTATACTATAAAAAGTATATACAAATCAAAAAAATATATCCAGGGCTGCAGAAAATAATTTAGAGTATTTCCTAGCTGTGGCCTGTATTTTTTTATGTATGATAATTTATGGTTTCGAAATGTGTTTTGAGTTTTCTATATTATTGGGTATCTTGTATGCTTTGTCTTGTTTTATGATACTTGGGTATCTTGTTTATCTTATTAAACAGCGAAGACAAAGAAGAAGAAATTTTAAGAATTCTAGAAGTGTTGGAAAGTGTTTCATTATCTATGCTTGATGCATGATTTTACTTTTTTGTTTAACAATAGAAAAAGAACAGATAGGCGTTATAAATTTTTATTATCTATAATGTCATTATATATTTATATGATACGTCTGAAATATTTTTTATGGTAAACATTTTATATAGATTTCAAGTAATCTATAAAATAAATAAACCTTAAATAAATTCTAGTTAATTATATACAATCCTAATTTTCACAAAATGCATCTTCCGCATATCATAAAGCGGTATTGAAGTAATCAATTACACCAGGGGATTTAACGAGGTAACTTACTATATAGAAAATTGCACATAAGCACTTACTTTGCTCATTAATGTGTTTCAAGCTTAAATTAATTAGCTTACAGTGTACGTTGGTAACATTAATAACTCGAAAACGCGACATTAGACTGGTTCTTTGACCGATTAAGTGGATTATATTAAACTGCGTTGAAAATTATACGTTATATATTTTATTTACATTATCAATATTCTGCATAAAATATACCACAATTGTTCTATTATTATCATTATTTTGCTTTAAATTTTACCTACAGTATATGTCCCTTCACTGTATAATATTTGTAAAATGGAAGAGAGTATTCTGAGAATATAGGAAATAAAAGAGGAATATAAAGATAAAAATCAGTAATAAATGCATTGTATATTTTTATTTCTTTCAACTGTTTAAAACAGAAAAATAAAGAATTTGCTTTAATTTAAAAGCTGATAATTTTTATATTTACCTGTTAGAATATAGATAGTACTTAATAAATATTAATTTGGAGCTTGGTGCGATATAATTAAAGTAAAAATAAAATACAACGTTAAAACACCAGTATAATTGAATCCACAGCATACCGGTTTCGGTAGCATATAGCATACCCTCCTCAGTGCTGAAGAAAATGGAACATTGAATTTTCTCACCATAGCGTTTCTATTTCCTATCGAATTTCCTATTGGATGTTGCCTAGAACCCTCCGTTTTCCTATTGGCTAATAAATTTGTCACTTGAATCCTCCATTATTTCATCTCCTATCTATTTTCCTATTAGCTGTTTGCCTGGAACCCTCCGTTTTCCTATTGGTTAATAAACCTGTCACTTGAATCCTCTATCATTTCTATATATATGAGCAAATTTCCATTTTCTTCAGCACTGAGGAGGGTATGCTATATGCTACCGAAACCGGTATGCTGTGGATTCAATTATACTGGTGTTTTAACGTTGTATTTTATTTTTACATAGATAGTACTTATTTAAGTATATGTAAAATAAATCTATTTATCTTACCTTGAATTAAAGTCAATGTACGTTGTGTCTAAAATATGAAATTTTAAATCCCGGACTCTCATATCATCATGTTTTTCTATATAATTTGAAAACTTTAAAATAAAACAAATAAAACACCTTGATGCTTGTTTTATTATTTATGTACTAAAAAGCACCATGGGGCTATTCATTTGCTTATGTTATTTCGGCTGTACCATACAACGTGAAACTGAAATCAACTTCAAGAAGAGATAAAACCTTCCTAGACAAGTTCAATACACCATTCCATTGTCGTCACTTAAGCAGTTAAGCACTACAGGGCATTTTCTAAGATAATCCTGTGATATCTGGTACAAGATTGCTGAATTTTCTATGCGAAATATTGTTACTAACAATAGGATGAAAATTAGATTAATAAATCAAGAAATTGGAAAGTATGTAACTTTATTTCGTACTTCCTCTGTCAATGTTGCGTTTCCTCATTTCATAAGATAGCATCTGCAACATAACAGAGGCTCAATATTTGCTTTACGCACATGTATTGCATGATAAAAATTGTTTGTTTAGATGTGTTCTATCAACACTAAGTGTTTTTGTCCATAAGTTCTTTTGCACCTCAATTTTTGTTTAAAACAATTGTTATAAAAATTTCACGCATTTATATGCTAATCTAGAGACTCTTATACTTCTTTTTGTTACTAGATGGCTGTACATGATCCATCTCTAGAAATCTTTTTTTTCCTACGTTCTAATGATGTAATGTTCTGTGATGCTTTGTGCTGTGTGTGATGATCGTAACTCGATGTAATGTGTTATTCATAGTCAATATTCATATCAATGTAAAATGTAGAAGAGTTTCTTATTTTAATTTCTCGTTTCATTTTACTACAAGCTACAGAAAATATTATACTGCGCCACATACGGAGAAGATTCTTCAATTTCTTTTGAGCAGGTATAGAATAAAGTTAAGCCACCTTATTTTCACATTACTGTGAAATAAACTTGAAAAATTATACAATTCTTACGAAAAATGGCCAATTCAAAACCCCGCCACTCTCTCTGTTCAACTCAGTTATTTCTTAAATAAAGGTACTTGCTTTGCATTTTTTTATTGCTTTTTTTATTGTTATCCATATTAGCTTTCAAGTTATTAGCAATAATCCATATAAGTAAAATCACAAATCATTTACTAGATACTGTGTAGGTAACTGAATTTTCTACACAATCAGAAAGCGCTCTGCAGCGCTTCACTGTCTGAGATACGACCATGCACTGTATGGTGTTTTGTGCTTGTTTATGTACGTTCTATCTCAGCTTAAAATTTTTCGCATGCGTCCAGTTGTGTTTGTCATTGTTCCTCAATGATGTTGAATATATATAAATTAAACTTCTTCTTAAAATATAACATTTGAATGTTGGTCTCATGTGGGCTTGCATTTCTTTAGAAATCAAAGAAACATTAATGGTTAACGAAAGAGAAATTTTAATAAAGTAGCAATATTTTATTATTTAATGAATCTACAACTATATGATAATTTTTTTTTCCGAAATTTATGATACGTATTTAATCTCAAACTTAATTGAAATCAAATATAAAAATTAGCAACATTCGTCTCAGAAATCATTTACGTAGAACAGTGTTTAATACTAATAATTACTTTTTAATTTTATTTTTAAAAATATGTTTTGTCCCCACATGTAAATTAATCATATCTGCAGAATAATCCCATTTTTTTCTCTTTTTTATCATTTCTTTTCGAAATCTCATCCGTTATTCCTGGAAGTGGTTACTTACTTAATTTTAATACAATTACATGTAAAACCAAAATGTAAAAAAAAAAAAACATTTTAAGTAACAGCGTGATATTATTGCGCATTTTAAACGATATCATATATTTTATACGAAATTATGATTTCGTGGATTAGTTTTCACTCAGATGAGTTTTAATAAATATAAATTGATATTCAGGAATATACAACAAGTGGAACAACTTATAATTGTTTGTATAAATGATTTTCTGTAAACGAAAGAAACAATTACTCAGACTCTTATAAAAAAAAAAAAAAAAAACAGAAATTATCTGTATTATATTTTATCAGAAATGTCACGTGCTTTTTTAAAGTAAATAAACAGGTGACTACTGTTACACAAATAGATTTATATATAAGATGATTTACATACTTATAAAATCCATTATTTTTTTCCTCTGTCAATAAAATTCTGCTTCTATTCTCAAAGAATAACTATAGAACTAGTCTAACAATAGAACCCCTAGCTTTTGAAAATTGATTTTTGTTTAACTTATTTTGATTTCTTTAAAAGAACAAACCATACCCCATTCTAAATTTTCGTATCAGTGCAAATATATAAATATCAAAATCAATTTTACAATACACAACATGAAAGTTTTCTACTTTGTTTAAAAAAAAAACAAATAATTGTATCTATTTGAAATACACAATTTAAAAATTTGTTACGTAATTGTATTTGTACAGACTGATGGTTCAATAAAAATATTCCCTTAGATGTGAGACTATATATTTTTTACGAAATATATGCCATGTATTGCATCTCAAGCATAATTAAAATTAAATATAAAAATGAACAGTATCTTTTCAGAAATAATTTATGTTATAAATTACCCAATACAGTTTTAAAATACAATTTCTTCCCCTATGTTATGTCCCCTATGTAAAGGAATGAAATATGCTGAAGGAGCAGATTTTCTTAGTTTTTTATTTGCCTCTTTCCATAATAGATATCAATCTCCCGTTATTCCTGAACGTTGTTACTTACTTCTAAAAACTTTTAAATCAAAAATTTAAAAATTATAATTTTTCGCAACAGCAAGGAAAGGGTTGTGCATTTTAAATGATCCGACACATGAATTCGACATATTTTATTCGAACTTTGAATTTCGGGGATAAATTTTCACGCAACCGTAATTTAATAAATATGCATGGTGATTATAATTAAAATCCCAGTTTAAAAATGCTGTAAAAAAGGAACCATTTGTCAGAATGACTTCAAATTTGAACTGAATATACTGGAAGAAGAAGGAAACGAAAATACGATATAAGAAAAAAAGGTTCCAAAGTGTATGAATAGATGGCGCTGTAAGCGGCACACTATACAAATTAAAAGACACTCATGCGCAATTAAAAAACGAATCAATATGTGCCCCATTATTTCCTCTAACAGTACCACAACTGTTAACTGTTTTGGAAGTCATGTTTTACATCAAACAACCGAAATACTCATGCACATTGAACAGTAGGGTTGGTTTACTGTGCAACTCATGCCAAAGCCTTTGTATTTCGATTTAAAGCGCCACATGTAGCCGAATCCAGTTTCGTTATGTCGCTTACAGCGCCATCTATTCATACATTTTGGAACTTTTTCTTTCTTATGCCATACTGATCAAATTTGAAAATCTGTCAAGTGGTTCATTTTTTTCAGCATCTTAAAAATGGGATTTTAATTATAATCACCCCGTACATTTAATTTCAGAAATCTACAACATGCGGAATTGTTTGCGAAAACGATTTTCTGCAATCGAAAGTAACATTTATTCAATATTTTTAAACAGTATGAGGTGATTTTTTCGGGATAACATTATTTTTTTTATCAGAATGTTACGTCCTTATTTCAGTAAATAAAGAGGTGATCTACTCTGACAGAAATATAGTTCCGACATTTAAAAATATATACAGCAGCTTTTTTTTAATTCCTCTTATTTGATTATTTATAATACATAAGGTGTACAAATCCAGAAGTGTAAAATTAAATAGGGTGTTTCAATTAACGCAAAAATTGTAAAATCATGTAATAAAACTAATTTTATAGTACTATGTCTTATTCTTTTAATCGCCGCTTATAGTAACCGATATATTTCTGAATAGTATTCTTTCTGAATATGTATTATCTTACATGTATCTTATAGTATCTTATATGTATAACATATAAATAATAAATTAATTTATGAATATACGACTTTAATAGACTTCTGAAAAAATGAAAAAAATTGAATATTTAGGAGAAACAGCAGATTTTAAAATGGGAGCAATAACGCCGACTGGGGATATTAAAAAAAATACATATGCATCCGTGCATTTATGGTAGTTATTTTTTCGTTCTTTAGATATGAAAGGGATAATATCATTTTGAAATGTATATTTTACGAATAATCCATATAAATTAGTCTAACATCTATATTTATAATAAAGATAAAAAATAAAATTACCACTTTCATAAGCATTTATATTATCCATCACTTTATTGTTCAACATTGCACTATTTTTTCTGACTATTTTACATGGAAAATGATTGGAAAAATTTTATGCAGCATTACATTGCATTTTTTATTCTACATTCCGATTTCAAGATCAGATTCTGAATTTCGATGTCTACGTTTTACTGCGAATACTTTTTTTTTAAACACTCATTCCCATATTTCTTAATTGTCTGTTGATTTAGAATTTACTTCATCTGATATATCATGGGGTAAATCGTTGCATAAATTACTTTTTATTACATCTTTCTCGCCTTACTATACTAGGATCCGGTAGCAAACAAACGAGTTCCGGAACACATGAAAAATCAATCGAGATAATCCAAAGCTCAAGCTACAGTTAAACATTTCTAAGGCACATTATTTTCCTCTAAACAGAAATATATTCAACGAATAATTTGAAGAAATGAATACAAATATATCGTTTATCAAAAATAATTATAATAATAATAATGTGGCAAAATAAGAGTCTTTTTTTTATAAAATTGCCAAGAAAAAAATGCTAGAAATGCAAAAGAAAAATTTCCAATAACTTTTATAAAGAACGTTGCATTTGCGTTACAAAAGCACCGTAGTCGAAGGTTTGATTTTGAGGCATTCCCAATCATTGTAAAAATTAAGGAAGGTGCCAATGCTCCCATTTTGGGAACAACATGTTCTTTCGATAACTCTGATTGATCTATTATACTTATTAAGTCCGGATTGATATTTCTTTCATATAATGGACAGTCAAAAACACATTTTATCTACAAAATCTATTTTTGTTATAAAGTTATTATTACTTTTTTCTAATATTTCTTTCGAATGCTGCCAAAATTCGATTTTTAACACATTTTAAAGTACAGGAAATTCAAATGAAACTGTAAAAAAAAATACAGAAATATATTAAAAATGAAAATAACATGAACCTTATAACAATACATAATATACTGACTTTAGGAAAACAGCTTAATATAATATTCCCAAAAGGGAAACAATGGTTTCTAATGAACTAAATAAAAATTTAGATGCAACACTAGTATGTTTATTGCTTAGAATAGGAAGTAATGTCCTATGATGTTTATCACTCTCATTTAGTTAAAAGTAAAGTATGTTGTGTGAAAGTTACTTTATATAATGAAATAAAGTTTTAAAGTTCGGATTTGTACATTAAATTGTAATAAAGTTTCTCATTACAGGTTGGTTTAAGAAAGTTCTCAGTACTTGTTAAAATTACTGTTTAAACAGGTTATAATGAGGACGAAAGACGCTTGAATAATTATTCATTGAGTGTTCTCTCAAAATAGATGTCTCAATAAACATTTAGAAATTTAGATGCAGCACTAGTATGTTTATTGCTTTGAATAGGAAGTAATGTCCTATGATGTTTATCACTCTCATTTAGTTAAAAGTAATGTATGTTGTGTGAAAGTTACTTCATATAACAAAATAAAGTTTTAATGTTCAGATTTCTACATTAAATTTTAATAAAGTTTCTCAATACAGGTTGGTCTATAAAAGTTCCCAGGACTTGTTAAAATTACTGTTGAAACAGGTTATAATGAGGACAAAAGAGACTTGAATAATTTTTCTCTGAGTGTTCTCACAAAATAGATGGCTAAATAAAAAATTAGAAATTTAGATGCAGCACTAGTATGTTTATTGCTTTGAATAGGAAGTAATGTCCTATGATGTTTATCACTCTCATTTAGTTAAAAGTAATGTATTTTGTGTGAAAGTTACTTCATATAACAAAATAAAGTTTTAATGTTCAGATTTCTACATTAAATTGTAATAAAGTTTCTCAATACAGGTTGGTCTATAAAAGTTCCCAGTACTTGTTAAAATTACTGTTTAAACAGGTTATAATGAGGACAAAAGAGACTTGAATAATTTTTCTCTGAGTGTTCTCACAAAATAGATGGCTAAATAAAAATTTAGAAATTTAGATGCAGCACTAGTATGTTTCTTGCTTTGAATAGGAAGTAATGTCCTATGATGTTTATCACACTCATTTAGTTAAAAGTAAAGTATGTTGTGTGAAAGTTACTTTATATATATAATGAAATAAAGTTTTAAAGTTCAGATTTCTACATTAAATTGTAATAAAGTTTCTCATTACAGGTTGGTTTAAAAAAGTTCCCAGTACTTGACAAAATTACTGTTGAAGCAGGTTATAATTTGGACGAAAGAGGCTTGAGTAATTATTCTTTGATTATTCTCACAAAATAGATTTTTCTTAAATATCATTAATACAGACAGAAATATTAATACTATAGGGACAAATATACAATGCAAAATAACAAATTAATTAAGAGAAATAAAATTTAATAAGTTAATTAAATTTTCTCAGAACTTAAATGACTAAACTTTTCATAAGTAATTATGTAAGTAAATATAACTTAACATTTATTTTATTGGATTTTTCTTTTCGTATTTTCTAATTGGAAAGAAAGTTATAAATGAAAGTTATGAAATCGCATTTTTTTATTATTATTTATATATAATAAAAAATATTAATATATTTAATTTTTTTAATATCTATGTTACGTATTTGTCTTCTAAATAATTTAGTGAAATAAGAAAGGTAAAAGAAGTATTTTTATTAGTCAACAAATTTTTAATTATGCATTTAAACAGAAGGATTGCAAAAATGATAATACCTTCAACGTGGTTATCAACATTTTATTAAATATAAAGAACGTCAATTAATCCAAAGAAATGTGTTAATTCTTAGTAATAAAATCTAAAAGAAAAGTTAATCCATTATTTTAAATGCTAGAATTGTTTTAATTTCATAACGATGTATTGCTTAATAATAATAAATTTACGAATGTTTGTTAAATTCTTTTAGACATAACATTTGAAGTATGATGTACGAATGTATGATGTTCAGACATGCATAAATCTTGATATATATGTTCTCTATTACGCAATTTTAAAACGGACTGATTGAAAATTTTAAAGACACATTAAATATATGAATTAGAACAAAATAAATCCTCACAAAATAGTCTAATTTATATGTTTTCCACGGAAAGGTATTGATATAAAAATAGTCAATGTGATCTTCGTTGTTTCATATGCATTTTTATACTTTCAATTTACTGTTTCATTTTTTATTTTAATCAAAGTAAGTAGAAAAAAAATGACTGAAACTTTTTTGGAAATAAATTAAATTGAAATGTAATACGTTGTAATTCATTACGGATTGGGTATTTAAGTATCAGTCATTCATTTACACAAATTTTTGTTTTACATTGGATTACTTTGGATTACAAGATTTTACAATGAATAAAATGTAATACTAATTTAAAGTATTATGCAAAAATATTGAAATATTTTAAATATAATCTTTAATACATGTGAGGAATGCAGAATAAAGGGCATACATACATAATATTTGATATATTGAAAATTGTAAATTTTAAAATTATAAAGTTAAACGCAATCATTCTTTTCGAAATTATTGCGGAGTTTCCTACAACCATTACACATTATACAAAAGAAATAAGTCATTTTTTTTTCAAAGATTGAAATATTTTATTGTGTTTTTCAAACGTAGTACACTAAAAAAATTGAAACAAAGTATCCGGTCATTCAACCGTTTTTATAGAAAACGGTTACATAACCGTAATTTAACAGTATTCTGACTATAAAATGGGCAATATTATGGTCAGAATAACGTTAAATTACGGTTATGTAACCGTTTTCTATAAAAACGGTCGAATGACTTTGGTGCAAATACTTTACATTGTAGTGCAACGTTCCGAAATGAGGAAAAGTTACTAGAATTTAATATTTTAACCTCATTAAATGTAAAGCGTTATAATAATGCATAACGCTTGAAAAATTAATTTTTTAAATAATTATATTTTTAAAAAATCCCTGACGGCTCGCCTACAGGCACAGGTAGATTTTGAAGACGCAGACTGTGGGGCGCCTGTTTGTCGGGAATTGCGGAAGAAATGTCCTTTTTACGATCATGCGGCAGTTGGAACCGCCTACTTCGAAACCTAACTTGTTTGCAGGCGAAGCCGGCAGGGATTTTTTTTTTTTTTTTTTTTTTTTTTTGCTATAACGGTTTTTCCTATAAAAAACTTGTCAATATAAAAGTTTTAGATAATATTAAGAGGATTTATAATAAATTTAAGCGAATTTGAAATCTTGGGAATTGACGAAGTTATGATTTTTTTTTTTCTAAAAACCCCTCCCCCCCCCCTAAGGCAATTTTTAATTATATCAAAAATCTGTCATACATAAATTTTCGGCCCTTCTCCTAGAAGTAATAATAACTTCAAACGGATTCGATAGTATCGTAATTAAGAAATTATGGGTTTTTTCTGTTTTCACAAAAACGCCCCCCCCCATCCCCTCCCCTTGGTTCGATTTTGCCAATTAACGAATTTGACCGAGATTTTATGCCCCTTGATTTTATGTATCAGTTTCGAAAAGATGCGGGAGTTGGAACCGCCTACTTCGAAAAATAACTTGTTTGCAGGCGGAGCCGGCAGGAATTTTTTTTTAATTTTTTTTTTGCTATAACGGTTGGTCCTATAAAAAACTTGTCAATATAAAATTTTTAGATAATATTAAGAGGATTAATAATAAATTTACGCGGATTTGATATCTTGTGAATTGACGAAGCTATGATTTTTTTTTCTTCTAAAACCCGCCTTTTTCCCCCCCTTGGAGCCATTTTTAATTATATCAAAAATCTGTCATACATACATTTTCGGCCTTTTACCTAGAAGTAATAATAATTTTAAACGGATTCGATACGTATAATAATTAAGAAATTATGGGTTTTTTTCTGTTTTCACAAAAAGCCCCCCCCCCACCCTCCCCCCTTGGTTCGATTTTGGCTATTAACGAACTTGACCGAGGTTTTATGCCCCTTGATTATATGTATCAGTTTGGAAGAGATTTATGCAGAATTTTTCCAGTTATCGTGTCCATAAAAAAGTGACATAGATAGATAGATAGATAGATAGATAAAGTTTTGAACTGGGAGTCATGGGTTCTGGGAGTCAAGATCGGCGTAGATCTGCAAAAATTTTTCAAAATTTCCAACTTAGGTGAGAATGTAATAGTAGTATTTCTTACGAAATCTACCTAAAAGTATTAATATGAGATTTCATAACGGACAGTTTTCAGGAGGTTTTATTTTTCTTAATAATTTGTAAAGCAATCCATCAAAAACGGCAACTTAGAAAAAATAGAAAAAATTATACTGAAAAGCGATCCAAACATTTTGCTATATTATAAACATTTATCTTTCGAACTTATGGCATATTCGGAAGAAAAGTATATAAAACCACGACATTCAATATAATTAAAATTTAAATTCTTAAATTTTAAAATACACGCAATCATTCTTTTCGAAATCATATGGGAATTTCCTGCAGATATTCCTCTTTCTCCGAGGGAAAGAAGCAATTTATAGAGAATAAAGTATTCCTAAAAAAGTTTTCCAAGCATAACAATATTTGTTTCCATCAGCGAAAAGAAAATTTTCCTAGCACCCATGTGTGATATTTCTTACAAAGTCTTATACTGAAATTTTCTTTTTACACAATATTTGAATGGAATATTAGTGCTTTTAACATATTGTATTTTAGTTCTAAGATTTGCATATACAAAATCTATTCCTAATAAATTTATATTTTAATTCAGATTTGAATTGAAGCTGAATACTTTAGTTTTATTAAAGTTAAATAACATATGTTGGAATGTACATTAGCATTTCATATCACATTTAATGATACCAAATTTTCAGTATAAATATTTTTTAAACCAACTACTTATCGTATATACTTTATAATATACACAAAATAAAATTACATACATACATAACTAGACATAATTACATTTTCTAACACTGCTTAGGTTAAAAAAAAAAAAAAAAAAAAAAAAAAAAAAAAAAGTTTTAATCACTTTTTGAAACTTGCTAAGTATGAGAAATTGAAAAATATGTGTATTTCAAAATTACTTCAAAATTAATGGGATTAATATTAGAAATAAGCATAAAATTAAGTCTAAATCTTCCTGTAAAAAAATAGCATCTAAATTCCAGAATATTTTAATATATTATATATATATATATATATATTATATATTATATATATATATATATATATATATATATATATATATATATATATATATATATATATATATATATATATATATATATATATATATAAAAAATTAACGTTTCTATATATATATATATATATTACCTTCCATTATATGAATATATTTTCGAAACCTGCATATTCTTTTTTATATATCGAGAATATGGCAATTTAAATTGTTCGTTAGTTTTTTCTAACATATAATAATTCTAGCAAAATAATAATAAAAAAAAATTAACGTTTCTAATGTGAAAAATATCTGATGTAAATATAAAATGAATGATATAGCACCAAAGAAATGAGCATTTTCTAGTATGACTAAACAATATATATATATTTTTTTAAATGTGAACGTAAAAAATGATACGGGAATATTAATCTCATCAAATAATTATATTTGAAGACTAAAAGTTATTTAATTTTTTATAGCCTCGCGCACATTTCTTATTAATCAAACTGAATTCCTTTTCTATGCACAATATTTTCTAATTTGTTAATTTCAAATTGTGATATATATAAAAAATAATAATGCCTTGAATGTGAAAAATATACGCGTTATATAACGCTTCAAAACACGCATGAGAAATATGTGCCCCGCAAGACACAGAATTGAACATTTACACGTGTTTTAAAATTATTTAGTAATACATATCCCTTATATTTCTCTATTAAGGGCATTTAAATAGATAAAAAATAATGAAAAGGCTCATAAACCTCAAAACATGCAATATCCCCGCACCTAGTAACGTTAACCTAAAGTGATACTGTATAAGTCTGTAGCTAACAAGAAGGTTATAGTCTAAATTCTATTATAAAAACGTATAATTTAAGATCTTCATATTTCTGTTGCAAATTTACTATAGCGTTTATAACATACATATATGTCTCTTGTAACGTAATATTATGATGTTTTTATCAAAAATCCAATCATTTGCTTGTTTTTCTAGGAAAATAAATTATTCATTTTCAGTATATTTATGAAATGATGAATAATAATTTTGTAAATAAAGAAATTTATGGGTGAAAATGCTTTGAATGTGGAATATATCTTTAGAAGAAAAATCAAATTTAAATTTTAACAATTGGTTTAAATATTTACGAATTACTTAAAATGCAAACTCATTCTGTGGTGACATATTTTCATTTTTACATGATGAAACAATACGTACACATTCATATTATGAATCCTATTTCTTTCTTTTATTTTAATTTGTAAAAGCTTTTTTCTGTATAATGTATATATATATATATATATATATATATATATATATATATATTCTATGTATTTATGTTTTACGCTTCGAGAGAAAAACCATCCAAAAGATAATGTTAGCCTTTACTCAACGCAATAAAATCGGTTCATAAAACTGCTGCTCTCAAAAGAATTACGCTAATTATCAATTTTATGATGAAAAAAAGTATATAGCTTTCCTTTTGTTCTTAAGCAATTCCAGTACAAAAAGGAAACTCTTCTTCGTGCATTTGAGTGTTAAATTAAGCAATCTTGTAAATGAATGAACAGAGGAGAGTATGTTTCAATAAGCATCATAGTAAGTTTAAATTTTTAAGTCTGAAAAGAAATTTGCGTAAATCAAGTATGCTTATTAAAGTGGAAATACTTTTATAAGTTTTGTGTAAAATAAAATTTCATTCATGCATGATTATTAATTATTCCTTCATACAATGAATATAACCACGCAGAATAACCATATATTTTTCTCATTATTGTATAATAATCTGTATTTCCCATTTTATAAGCATTTGAGAAAATTTTTAGAAATTGTAAAATATAGATGAGATGTACTAGTTATTATGAGATGAAAATTTTTTTGTGAAGTAATAAATCAGTCATTTAAATACTAAAACTTATTTACAATAAATAAAAACGGTGATATAATCTAAATCGAATTATAGAAAATATAATTTGTTTTTTTTTTCAATAGTTTCATTTTATGTCTAATTTTAATGCAATTACTAAAAATTTCATTAGGTCAATATCACCTAGTTTGGAAAAATGAAATAATTTTGATAAATATATTTTATTATTTTATTCAAAAGCTTGTTTGATTTTTTTAAAAGTTTTAATTAAAGAAAATAATTTATGAAAAATTATACAGAGAATTGATTAATGTATGAATCAAAAGTTATACAGCTTCAAACAATTCATTCTCAAAAATAATTTGTTAAATCAAATACATCAAAAACTATAGATTGCTTTTTTTCATTTCTTCAAATTTTCGAAATTCCATTCAAAACCATCAATTACAGAAGCTATTTATAGAATGAGAGTTACATTTCAAGCGAAGATATTAAATGAATAGGTTTTGGTAATGTATAATCTAATCACATAATTATTGAGATGATACCAGGTGCAAAATCATAGAGATGTAAATAAAACACCAGAACATAAATTCTCTTTAGCCTAGTATGCTAACTGTGTTTAGCGTATCGTCCTCAGTGCTAAAAATGCAATATATTTGCTCATATGTATAGGAAAAGATGCGGATTCAACTGAAAGTTTTAATGACCAATAGGAAAACAGGAGATAACGGGATGCAGCCTATAGGAAATTGTTTTGTAATTCCATATTTAAAAAACATATAAAAATATTGTTAATTGTGAATTCGCGATTCCTCCATTATCAGATTGTTGGAAACATTACATAAAAACTTACTTTTCTTACTTTATTTCGGTATTTTTCAATTTTTTCGGTTCGTTCCCCATGCTATTTCCTATTGACTGTAACCCATTATCTCCTGTTTTCCTACAGGTCATTAAACCCCTTGGTTCATTCCGCAACTTCCTATTGCCTGCAACCCGTTATCTCATGTTTTCCTATTGGTCATTAAACAATTCGGTTCAATCCACATCTATTCCTATATATATGAGCAAATTTTCAGCATTATTAACACTGAGGACGGTACGCTAAATGCTACCGAAACTAGTTAGAAGACGCGTAGCGTCAAGGGGGGGGGGGGGCACGATCACTTTACTACCAGTATTTTTATATACTATATTTGGTCTTATTTAATTCATACCGTTCAAAGATTAAATAAGGCTAAATGTATTATATAATTATACTGGTAGTAAAATGATCGTGACCCCCCTGACGCTACGCCACTGCTAGTATGCTATAGATAATTTAAGTTCTGGTGTTTTTAACGTTGTTTTATTTATATCACAATGCAATAACATGTTTTTAACTCTAATGTCAGAAATAGGATTAGGCAAATTTAAGTAGAACGTAATTCAGAAAGTTTATAGAACAAACATAATTCGTTTAAAGTATCCTAAATGCGTTGCTGGAATAACTAGCATCATTAATAATCTAAATTAATATTTATTAAAAGTAGAATTTTAACTTCTAGTTTAGATGGTAGAAAATATGTTAACAAACCTTTTCTTCATATTCATAAAAAATGTATATTAATATTTAAGTAGCAGTTAAGCGAAAATTTTTACAGAATGGAATGTTTCTTAAGCAATAATATTGAATAATGACAATTGTTTCAAGATTTGTTTAAGAATGTGAAAAGTTATGGAAATAAACACACTGTTTTGAATTTAAGGACATTTGAAACTCACAAATAATTAAACTAGTCGCTGGGAGCGCCGTAATACTTACCGATCATGGATATTATAAATATAAAATATGAAAATAAAACATGTGTAAATTATTTATAAATTGCATTGCAATTCTAATAAAATCGTGGCTTGATGACGTTATAAACTTTAAATGCTCTATCATTGAATTGCGTGAAAGAAACATCCTTATAACTCCAAAATTAATAAACATATTAACTAACAATTTACTGCGCCAGATTAAGCGTCTCTTTACTAATTAAAATATATCTTTCAATTGAAATTTGAATGAAATACAGAGTCATAAAAAATCGAAGAGTATGGAAAATAGGATTACAAATATCTCGGCTACTAATTGTCCGATCGACTTCAATCTCTATGCAAAATGTATTGTTTTTTTTTTTATTATTGTCTTTTATATTCACTCCTAAAATAAACAATTTTGAAAATTTTTATATACCTTTTATCAGAACGAATATTTCGAGAGTCCGAAAAAAAAAAAGTTCCGAATAATCTGGGTTACTGAAATTCAATAAACTTCTTCCCTTTATTACATACTAAGTACATACCAAATTTCAAGTCTCTATCTCAATTTGCTCGGAAGATAGAGCGTTTACAGACACACACACACAGACAGACGGACGGCATTTTTAAAAAAATATATATGTTTTTCGGAATCTCCCGTTCCTGAAACGTATAAATCTGTCAACATTTTTTTTTTTTCGATTTTCAAAACGATTACAAGATTTTCCCTATACTACGTATGATTGGTAAGTAAAAAAAGAGTTCTTATGAAAAATATGTCATTAAACGAAAAACTTACGCCGCAATTCGTTCTGTAATAAATCCTGCGCGATTGCATGAGAGGTTAAAACAATGACATTTAATCACAAAGCAAGCTGTTTCAAATGCATTTTAAATTTAGACAGTTTATTCCTTAAATATTTTAATGCCAGCTGTTCTATGAATATAGATTTGAATTTAAATAGTTCAAAGTTTGAATACATTCATTTAATTTGCTATTTGATTAAAGTTGTCAGAATAATTATGATCAAAGGGACTAATTTTTCATGAATAATTTTTCATTCGAATTGCATGTCAAAGATTACTTATGTTCACTTTATTACATATCAAATTAAAAGATGGAATATATAGTTTAATGAATTTTTCATGAAAATTATTAATATACTGTAACTGTAAAATTCGATTAAAAATTAAAAAATGAATTCACTGAGTTTAACTAACTGGTAAGTTATTGTTCTAATGAAAAAGTTTTTTAAAGACATGGTACATTTAATTTTGCACTATGAAAATATATCATACATAATGAACAAAGCGATATTGTAAATATTTTATGAAAAGTGTTGGAGTAAGCTTAAAATGAGTTTAAAATTAATTATGGTTTTTTATTGACATGTTGTCTGGAAATGCTTGATATGTTTTTTTATGACAAGACAGTAGTTTAATAATTTACTATTATAATATATATGCTTAACATTGTAGTAATTATATATATTTAAGAAAACAATCATTAAAGTATTTAACCATGGATAATTATTATTTTAGAATTTTCGTATTTTTCTATTTTTTATATAGATTCAGTATCGTCTAAAATAACTTTTTTTTTTTTAAATCAATAACAGAGATTATTTTGCAATCATTTTACATTCAAAATGCACATTTAATATATGTAATATTAATCTGAATTAACAACACATTGCTATTTTTAAATGTAATTTAGTAACAGCTGAAACAATTATATTATATTTTTATAATTTTTTACATCCTATAAGAGCTATTATCGCGATAATTGAGTTACATATAGTTAATTAGTTTTCAGAAACGTATACTTTATAATATAATAATTAAATTTACATATTTTAAGATATATAGTTTAATAGAAGCAATTTTTTGGAAAACGCTGTCTTAAACTTACTGACAAAAACAATATATGCAAATTCCCAAAATGTGTTTAAAAACCATTATTAAATCTGTTTAAGTGTCCATATGTCCAAGCTATCTACACTGTCCATATGTCTGCATCAATTTAATGGAGTAATTATATTAAGCACATTATATAAGGCATTTTTTTAATCTATCATGGAGAGATTTAAAAAATGCAAATTAAGTAATTAAGATAAACTATAAAATGGAATTTATACCTTGTAATAATGATTCACAAATTACTCGAAATATACGGAAGATTTAACTTCATTTGAAAGCAAAATTTTATACACAATATTAAAATTTTATACACAAACATCATCAATGCTGTTTGCTCAGGCAATGGATGTCTATACTTGTAATTATATTTGTGCTCCAGTGGAGTATACATTTCATAATCTTCAACACCAATCAAACATTGTGCCAAATTAGTTAAATCGCACTATATATGTCTACATTAAAAAAGTACATTGAGAAAAGACTGATTTATTAAAGAAAATCTGATTTGTTTTTCTTTAGAACTTGATAATTCAGCATTGTAATATTATTATGTCTTACGCTTATTTTATCTTATGCTATATAGCTAATACTGTTTATTGGTGTTGGAAGTTTGTCGTGTGAAAAAAAAAAGGGCAATCTTTTTTGTTATTGATAATTAATTTAAAATTATGTTGAAACATCTTAAATCCCGTTTGCTCAGGTAAAGGTTCTTTTTACATGTAATCGTATTTTTGCTACAGTGGAGTATACATTTCGAAATCTTCACCACCAATCAATAATTGTTACAAATTAGTTAAATTTGCACTAAATATTTCTACAGTTAAAAATGCATTGAGAAAAGATTGATTTATTAAAGAAAACGGGATGTTCTCTTCTTTAAAATTTGTTATTTCTGCATTGTTATATTATTATGTCTTATGCTAATTATATCTAATGCTATATAGCTAATGGCGTTTATTGGTGATGAAAGTTTCTCGCGTAAAATATCAGGCACCAAAAATGGTTTACATCCCGACTTCCAAACAACAAACGTTGTGGCACTACAACAATTGCAATACAAATTCATAGTGGAGTGTATTGTTTCAAAATTTTGGTCTTAAAATTTATGGTAAAATGTCTTCCGCAACAAACGTTTATCCCAACTGTTCTTGTATTATTAACTTTGTTACAATGCTTTGTTATTCTACTTTTGTTTTCTTACTGTTTTAATTATCTTTTTCTTCATTATTATACAGTGTGTTGCGGCTCGTGCAACGTCACAAACACATGTTTGCGACCCGCGAGAAAATAAAATTGAGTATGGCTGCTCTGAACGATATTTCTAAGATATTCTGTCAGTTGAGGATTTGTGACAATTGCTAGAAAGAAATTATTGGTTTTTATGAAAAACAAAATTGTGTCAATTAAAAAATGATATTTTTATTTTTGAGGAGATCTGATTCAGTTTCTTAAGATAAAACATTAAAAAATATCTTCAAACACTATAAACAGAAATATAAATTAATGTATTATTTGTGTAACGACAAATGTTTCGGGTATTATGCACTAAGACGGGTAAATTATACTTTACATGGTTTCACGTAACAATGGGATTTAAACAATTCAAATTATTATTTATATAAAATTAAAAAGTAATGCTGATTACACGTTTTAGTGCTTGCTTCTGATAAACCATGATAAAAGAATAATAATAAAAGATTTTTTTTTAATTCCTTTTAGAAATGAAATCATGCTGTAAAATAATATATATATATATATACTTTGATAAATTAATTGGTACGTCGGAAAGAACTTTTGTAGTTTTAAAATATCACTATAAGTAATTTAGTCTAACAATTATTTTCACTCGAAGTAAACTATAATTCAAAAGATAATTCAATTTTAACAAATAATTAACCAGAATAAATAATTAGAAAGGATGTTGAATTTATTTTTATAACTTGATCTTTGTAATTCAAAGAAAAAAATAACATCGGAATAAATTACACGAAAAGATTAAAAGAAAATGGAGACAAAAGACCACTGATCATTCAAAGGGAAGTTCATAATTTATTGAGAAAGAAGAAACGTTTTGAAAATGTTTATATATTTTTAGTGAATC
Organism: Maratus michaelseni; assembly: GCA_963931845.1. Taxonomy (NCBI): domain Eukaryota; kingdom Metazoa; phylum Arthropoda; class Arachnida; order Araneae; family Salticidae; genus Maratus; species Maratus michaelseni. The sequence goes on along the minus strand of OZ007587.1, from coordinate 435,317,586 downwards.
TTAAATAATATGATGAATATGCTATATGTATCATATAAATTCAAATTTATAAAAGTACATTACGTTAGCATCATATTATATCTTACTTTTTATTTTTGCTAATTTTAACGCAGTAAGTTTCACCCCTGATTAGAGACTACTTTTTAGAGCTGTGTATTTTTACAAAAGTGAGCTGTAAGGAAGATATCCCACAATACATGTGTGCAACATTTTTGTTGTATCTATTATGTGGAATTTTAAACTAGCCGTTGAACGTTTATATATATGATGAATGTGTATACATTGCTTCTACAAAATATACGTGGCATTCTGCTAGATTAAAATTCGTTTCTCTAACTATTAAATATTAGTCTTTACATTGGGGTCAGGTTTCAGTGTCTCAGTCGCGGACCAGTTTCATCCAAATTACCAGCAAAGATTATTTTTAACGATTAAAATTCGTTTTTCTAACTATTAAATATTTGTCTTTACATTAGATTCAAGTTTTAGTGTCTTTGTCTCGCACCAATTTCATCCCAACTACCGGCAACGAATATTTTTTAATGATTAAAATTCGTTTTTCTTACTATTAAATATTTGTCTTTACATTGGAGTCATGTTTTAGTGTTTCAGTCTTGCACCAGTTTCATCTCAATTACCAGCAAATAATGTTTTTTAATGATTAAAGTTCATTGTTCTAACTATTAAATATTTGTCTTTACATTGGGGTCAAATTTTAGTGTCTTCGTCTCGCACCAATATCATCCCAATTACCAGCAAAGAATATTTATTAATGATTAAAATTCAATTTTCTAACTATTAAATATTTGTCTTTACATTGGAGTCAGACTTTAGTGCTTCCGTCTTGCACCAGTTTCATCCCAATTACCATCAAAACAATTTTTTAATGATTAAATTTCGTTTTTCTAACTATTAAATATCTGTCTTTACATTGGAGTCAGGTTTTAGTGTCTCAGTCTCGTACCAGTTTCATCCAAAATACCAGCAAATAATATATATATTTTAATTTAACTTTAACTTGATATTAACATGGCATAACATATTAATATTGATTATTTCGAACTGAAAAAAGTGATATTAATATATTAAATAGACGGTATTTGCGTTTTGGTACAAAACTTCATTTTTCCATAAGATTAATTCATTCTTCAGTATGAATCACTTCTCTTGGGAGTCACGTATGATCAGATTTACATTTATATCTTTCTTGTGACTAACTTAAGTTTTTCTATTTATATCCTAGTACACTTTATTAACAAATGAGAAAGATTATTGCTTTCTAGAATTGTAGTATTCACGGTGCGCAGTCTTTTTGTTATGCTATTTTGTAAACCTTCATTCAGAAGAAATTAATTACATTATTCTGATTTAACTGACTAAAAATTTTAAAAAGACATCAAAATATAAATAATTTTAAATTGTAAATAAGTAAAAGAAGTATTAAATTTGTCTTGGTAATATTTATGAGTTATTTATATTGTAATATATATTTTTTATGCTTTAATATTTCGAAAATAATTTACTAAACTTTAAAGAATAATTAAACATGTATGAACAATAACACACTTCTCTTAGTATCTGCAACGATTTTATTCTGTTGCGTAAATATTCCAATAAATTATCACTTATGTACAATATATATTTCAACAACTTGAAGATGTGTCTCTTAAAGGAGAAAAATCATAGCTTAAGGGTTACAAATAACATTAAACGAAGAACCTAAAGACATTTAATTAGCAATTGCCTGAATTTATTTCGACATCAAGATAATTCACGTTTTCGCGAAGAAACTCTAATTACTTACTCCTGACAAGATTTTAATTGGAAGATAAGATTGAACTATTTATTACACATCATCTAAAAGTAAATTGATGTAGTAAAAGATTTTGAGTGTTACAGAATAATTTCTGTTCCGTTATGTTATTTGATATTTACTGAATGCGAAATAAATATGAATAAATCTGTAAAAATCGACAATCAATTCTTAAACATTCTCTCACATTATTTGCTTAAAATTTTCATTACAATATATGATTAGTAATGTAAGATATATTAGAAGTTCAAAGACGTCATGCAAATGAAACGTAGCAAAAATTTTCATTTAAAGCGATATTAAAAAACTATGATGACAGCATTAAAATCTAAACATTAGAAAAAGTGAAAACATGTGTTTATTGATAGAAATATTCTTTAGTTAAATTATGTGATTCAATAAATGACTCATATAGAAGTCCAAAATTTAAGTTATATCCAGTGCTTTATGAAATAATTATAGCAATTCTTTTTGTAATGTTTATAATATTACAGATAATAGTTTTATTTTCTTTAGCTTTCCAAGGGTTACCGTGAGAAAAAGAAAAAAATTATAAAAATAACATAATAGAGGAGACGGAGACTTGTTATAAAATTTAATTTTGTAAAATTCAGGCAGTCGCATATTAACAATATTGTAATCCAATCAAAAACTTTAAATATACTAAGCATTTTCAGTTTTGTAGATTGCCAAATTTTCTTGTAGAAATTTACTTTATACAGTTTCGAAAATTTTAGGAATTTGGTGACCAAACTTACACCAATGGTGTGTTTCCTGTCACAATTTGTTGGGTTGATTGTCACAATGAATATCTATGAAGTTTCGCCTGAAAATCTTTTTTTATAAACCTTAGTGGTTCATAACTGCTTTTTTGGATGTACTGCATTTCTTTTCAGAAGGTATCCCACAATATTTGTCATTGGAAACACCTTTCTATTGCCATTTCTGAATACTAATCTTCTCTTTATGTATTTGTAAAATATTCTGCGTATAAATAACCCAATCATATAGCAAGGAAATGCTTAAAAACGTCTAGAAATAACGTGCAGCACCCCGAAACAGCCAGTCACTACCAACTACTGAATATAACGTTTCAATTTAATTTTGAAAAAAATATATAATCTAAATGTATTATAAAAAGAGAAAGTAAGATTAGACTTTACATCAATGATTTTATACACATAAAAATGGAAAAAATTACATAAAATGTACTTGTAATTGCTAAACACAGTATGGTGTGGAAAACACTAAAATAAATTAGTAATTTGTTTAAGTCCAACAGTTCCGACCAACTTCTGTGGCCATCATCAGGGATGTTCAATGAAAACGCTGTAGATGTTTTCTGCTTTGACTGATATGAAGTTAAAAAGGTAAAAAACAAAATGACCATCAAAGGAGACGAGTAAAATTTCCTGAAACTTTTGCCATCTATGGAAAAGATCGAAAAAACCAGCCTGGAAACAGGAGATGAATAGAAGAAAAAAGATTTTCGGAATGCAATAATATGCATAATAATCTATTGCTGGAGATGAAGTTTATGTTTTTTTTCAGAATGTTAATCCATAGTTTGGGAATATTAAATAAAAGGATCTCGTTACATATATCGTTGCTAATTATGGTAATTTCTATGGATTACTTAATGATAGCTTTGAGAGAGTTGTTATATGGAGATATATTCCATGTTTAATATCACTGGGTTGTTATTTCAGACGCTCCATAAACTTACGCGTTCTCCCCCAAATGAAAAAATATAGTATAACGACAGTTCAAAATATTTGGAATCTCGATTCCTTTTAACACTTCATCACAATTCTTCAAGAGAATTGCATCATTTAACTCCTTCATCAAACTAGCGTTCCTAATTTGTTCTGAAAATTTTATCCAAGTTGAATTTAATATTCTTAAACCAATTCCCATAATCATCAATTGCCACTCCACTATATCAATAGGATCGCAGCCAAACTTAATAATCCCTAAAATCAGCATTATATCGCCAATAATATTAAACCGATGTATCGAAAACCCCAAAAGGCTGTATATTTTCTGAAAGATTTAAGAAATCTTTAGTAAAATTAACACCACTACTCCCCGCGATATCCTTTCCAACAAGTTAGATCTCATGACCCCAGATCACCTTGATGGTGCATACAAACTTTCAGTTACTTTAAGCAGTTGTCGAATAATTTATTACATCGGGATGACAAATCATACGTTTAGTGAGCGTCTGAAATAACGAAACAGTTATTAAATATGTAAGATGGACTACTGCCCTCTAAACATTCTACTCTAATTAAAAAGATACTAAAATTGAATTCAGTAACGCTAAAATTTTAACTCTATATAACAGTTCTCTCAAACCTATAATTAGGGAATCCACAGAAATCACCATAAGAAGAAACGATAGCTATAATACTTGCACTTAATATTCCCAGACTCTGGATTAACTTTTTAAACAAAGGATAAACTTTATTTTCGAGAACAGATGACACTTGAATATAAAATCTTTCCATCAGTCGTTTTCCTTCAAGTCATCTCATCTGTCTTGGTTGGTAGTATCCTTCTTCTTAATTGACGGCACTAGTTTCCAATATTTTTCCACGCCTCCTTCTATGGTCATTTCTTTTTCACTGTTTTCGTCATCTCATTCAAGAGAGAAAACTTTGCCATCATTTTCTTTGAATACTTTTGATGATGTCTGCAGATGTTAGTCGAAAATTTGGACTTAATTTACTAATTTATTTTAGTGTTTTCCGGTTCACACCGTTTTTAGCAAGTAAACGTACGATATGTCTACATTTGTATATATATTTTATGTGTATAAATGTATTATTTTTTCCCACAATTTTACGGAAGCACAATTGCAGTAGTGCAATAATATTAAAAAAAAAAAAAAAAAAAAAAAAAAAAAAAAAAAAAAAACACTGAAATTAAACTAATTCATTCATCACTTGTAAAATCACATTTTATAGTATTGAGACATGTTTAGTTTTTTATTACTTTTTCATACTTCAAATAAAAACATTATTAGCTCCTTTGGAATACAAATAAATATTGGATGCTGGCCGCAAAAAATTTAGAAGCTCATATTGTGCCCCAAATAAAAATACTTAATGTAATAAAAAAAAAAAATATTTTTTTTTCCTGTGTGCAGAAATAAACGATTAGGGAATTCATAATTGCCAACCTTTATGAGTTTTGCGTGTCACACAGATTGTTTTTAATCCAGTGTTTCTTGTTTTTTTGTGGTACTTGTTCGTCTTCATTTATTAGCACATAATTCTGGTGCTAAATATTTATTTAACTTAAAATAAAACGTAAAACTTCGTAGTTACGACAAATCCCTTCTTTAGATAAAATTTTATCAAGAAAGAATGAAAAGGGCAATACGGTACACGAAATTTTTCTTCTCATAAAATGTTGACGATGCATTTCCCGTTTCTTGCCGTAATAATTTGCGATCGCCAGTCCAGGGCATATTTGCATGATTTTAAAGGTATCAATGAGGGACTGTTGCTACCCGACAGATTAGCCTCGTGCACTGTTACTAAAATTAATAATTCAAATACTTGTATAGAATTTCTGATGTAAAAATTAAATATTGTGATTACGTATCAATAAGTATAATTAGTATTAAATGCATCATTCTGAAAGACCTCGAGCGTCAGAGACTGAAGATACTTACTTTAAGTCTAGACATCTTAAGCATTATTCAAACTGTATAAAAATTCAGAAATGTGGTAAAGTAACGCCTTTATTTCAAAATAACGTTATGATATGGAAGTGTGATGGCGATTGAAAAGTGTCTTGTGAATAAAATCTCATACCCATAATATTATCTTGTGTCTAGTCTAATTTTAAATTATAGGAAAATGGTCTTTAACATTGTCTAAATTGTTTCTTGGAGGTATGTTGTCTAAAATTTTAGAATGTTTGCTATGGAGCGTCTAACATATGTACCTTTTATTCCATTAAGTATTTTGATGAGGGCACATGTTAGGCTTACGTTAAAGTATAATATCTTAATGAATGCGATGAATATATTATTATGGTTATGGACATTCTCGTATTCCATTTATATATTGTTATGTTTATGACTGAAAATGATATATCTTAAAGCATATTTATTTTATTAAAATGTGTAATTTATGAGATCTTTCAATTTAAAATTTATAAATGTTTTAAATAGATTACTTAGATTTACTAACATGTAAAACTTGGATATATATTACTGAAAAAAACGTATATAAAAATGTAAAAATCTAAGAATATATATATATACTAGCTGACCCGCCCGGCGTTGCCCGAGCCCTTGTAATAAACTTAAATCTCTTAAAAAACGGAACTCTGGCCACGGTCTACGATAGCTTCGGAACCGTATACCCGGCATGCTCGTACGCTCTAGAAAATATTTTATTTCCCCCTACCACCGCCAGGGGAGCATTCTGTTCTAGACAAACCTCTTTCCGAACGAACTTCTGAGACAGGTCCCCGCTGCCTACGTTACTGTATAGTAGGCGCACTACAAAATTGAGCTGGTTTCGAGAAGATTGGAACATTATTAGCCCAGTTATTGCAATAAGGCACAGTTAGAGAAAATAACCTTGAGTGAGGTGCCGAAGGGAGGATATGTTCGAGTGTCCTTCAGAAAATGACTAATTAGGAGGCCCACTATGCATGCATAAATATTCGTTCGTTTTGTTAAGCTAGGAACTTAATTACAAAGTTGGCTTAAACTCTTATTTGTAAATAGTGGTAACCGCTACTCATAAATTTAATTTAATGTTATAAAGGGTGACTATTAAGTTAAATATAATGTTTGGAATCACTTGCGTTGAAATCGGAAAGATAGTTGCTGATATATAGAAACGGGGCATAGTTAGAGAAAAACCTTGAATGAGGGGCCGGGGGGAGAGGGTTGTTCAAGTATCCTTCAGCAAATGACTAATTAAGAGGAACACTATGCATCTTTCGAAATTCGATCGTTTGCTTAAGCTAGGAACTTAATTACAAATTTGGCTTACCCAATTATTCGGAAATAGTGGTAACCGCTACTCATAAATTTAGTTTAATGTTATAAAGAGTGACATTTAAGTTAAATATAATGTTTGGAATCACTTGTGTTAAAATCGGAAAGGTAGTTGCTGAGATATGAAAACGGAGCATAGTTAGAGAAAAAAACCTTGAGAGGCGTGCCGGGGGGGAGGGGTTGTTCAAGTGTCCTTCAGCAAATCAGTAATTAGGAGGACCACTACGCATCTTTCAAAATTCGTTCGTTTGCTTAAGCTTTGAACTTAATTGCAAATTTGGCTTAAACTATTTTTCGTAAATAGTGGTAACCGCTACTCATAATTTTAGTTTAATGTTATAATGAGTGACAATTAAGTTAATTATAATGTTTGGAATCACTTGTGTTGAAATCGGAAAGATCGTTGCTGAGATACGGAAACGGAGCAGAGTTAGAGAAAAAACCTTGAAGGACGGGCCGGGGGGGAGGGGTTGTTCAAGTGTGCTTCGGCAAATGACTAATTAGAAGGACCACTATGCATCTTTCAAAATTCGTTCGTTTGCTTAAGCTAGGAACGTAATTACAAATTTGGCTTAAACTATTATTCGGAAATAGTGGTAACCGCTACTCATAAATTTAGTTTAATGTTATAAAGAGTGACTATTAAGTTAATTATAATGTTTGGAACCACTTGCGTTGAAATCGGAAAAATAGTTGCTGAGATATGGAAACGGAGCATAGTTAGAGAAAAAAACCTTGAAGGACGGGCCGGGAGGGGTGGTGGTGGTGGGGGGGAGGGTTGTTCAAGTGGCCTTCAGCAAATACCTAATTAGGAGGACCACTATGCATCTTTCAAAATTCGTTCGTTTCCTTAAGCTTTGAATTTAATTACAAATTTGGCTTAAACTGTTATTCGTAAATAGTGGTAACCGCTACTCATAAATTTAGTTTAATGTTATAAAGGGTGACTATTAAATTAATTATAACGTTTGAAATCACTTGCGTTGAAATCGGAAAGATAGTTGCTGAGATATTGAAGCGGAGCAGAGTTAGAGAAAAAAACCTTGAAAGACGGGCCGGGAGGGGTGGAGGTGTGGGGGGGATTGTTCAAGTGGCCTTGAGCAAATAACTAATTAGGAGGATCACAATACATCTTTAATGATTGATTCATTTGGTTAAGCTAGGAACTTAATTTGAAATTTGGCTGACACTATTATTCGGAAATTGTGGTAACTGCTTTCTAGAAATACACCTTGAAGCTTAAATGTAATTAGACCCTTGGCCCTCTTCATTCCCGCAAACATAAAAAACAATCTGTTAAATAAAGTTTTATTCTCCATCATAATAATAAATGTCATGTAAAAAGAAAAAAAAAAGCTTAAACCCGACTAATTGTCATGAAGAAAAATATGCCTGCAAAATATTTCAATCAGTGGGACGTATGTGTAATTTGTCATGTACAGGTGGCGCGACAATCGCATGGCTCCTCTACGTTGATAACTTCAATCCATGTTCACACTATTTAGTTAGAAATCCTTATTTATGCATCGCTACTCTGGTTCATTTAATTACTTCTGTGAAGAATCGATGCAACCAACCAGTGAACCAACCAATCCAAGAGAATAAAAGCGTATTTTTAATGAGAGTTCTTTGTGCATTTTAATTAATATTTCTGAAAGTAATTAAAATATTAAAATTCTGAAGTAATGTTGCAACAGGAGAGGGTTTGGACTACCTAAATCAAAATTTCCAGCCTTCTAGGTGGGCCAGATTTTCCTAGCCATCGCTAACAGACACACACACACACACACACACAGACACACAGACTTTCTTTTATTAGTTTAGATATGCAGAGTTATTCTGAATGATGGACCCATTTTAAAAAAAAATGTATTTAGTAAAGTACAAATCCAAAATGAACAATCTTTATACCAATGAAAAGAGAAGTTTCAAAGTTTGTTTTAAGACGAAATGACCGCTGCACTGCAATTTGCGACTCACTTCTTGTGATCTCAAGAACGCAGAAAACTTTGTTCTCCACAGTAGTCATCTCAGTCACAACTGACAGTAAAACGAAATTGCGGCCTACAGCCGCGTGACCTCTACCGGCCGCCTCTGGAACCATCACCGCTTTGAAAGTCGTGCACTCAGTAACAGCAGATACGCTTTCTCGTGTGGGGGACGAGTTTGGCTATCGCGTAGATGTTTGAACATTTATAATGTCTTAAAAGAATCTTTGAAACTTTCTCTTTTCAATGGTATAAAGATTGTTCATTTTGGATTTGTACTATAATAAATAATTTTTTTTAAAAATGGGTCCATCATTCAGAATAACCCTGTATATATATATATAATTTTAATATTTATATGTCACTAATATTATGCTAACCTCTAAATATTATGTTAATTGTAAATTACTATAATAATGAATTCAAACTGACAGAGCAAAAATAATTTGTTTAACAACTTTTATGTTTAGAAGTTTCACTTGTGTAGTTGCAAACTTTTAGACATTTCAAAAGTTTAATTAAATGTCTAGACTCCTATAATGGGTGACGAGGACTTTGTAGAAATGCAATAGTAGGTTTCTAAAATTATAGAAAGTTTGAATTGTTAAATATTGTTCCATCATTTTCTGAAAATAATATTCCGAATACATTTTAAATTAAGATATTGTTTGCAAAATTATTCCATACAGATGTACAAAAAAAATTACAATTCTTATGAATATTACATTATTAATAATTAAAAATTCTAAGCTTATAAATACAGGTCACATGTGTTAATCCTTGCGCAATTTGAAAAATATAATATTTAGAATGAATAATATTATATTATGCTTTAAAAAGGAAGATATTATAAATGAAATGTGCATATTATTATTGTATAATATTTGTTATTCTAATTTTATAATTTGTATATTGCGCTAAGATTGTTATATACAGGGTTATTCTAGATGATGGACCCATTTTCAAAAAATTGTATTTATTAAAGTACAAATCCAATGAGCAATCTTTATACCAATGAAGTGAGGAAGTTTCAAAGTTTTTTTAAGACGAAATGACCGCTGCACTGCAATTTCCAACTCACTTCTTGCGAACTTAAGAACGAACAAAACCTTGTGCTCCACAGTAGCCATCTCACTCTCAACTGACAATGAAACGAAATCGCGGCCTATTGCCGCGCGACCTCTACCGGCCGTCCCTGGAACCATCACCGCTTTGAAAGCCGTGCACACAGTAACAGCAGATACGCTTTCTCGTGTGTGGAAACAGTTTGGCTATCGCGTAGATGTTTGCCCTGCATCAAACGGTGTACACATTGAACATTTATAATATCTTAAAAAAAACTTTGAAACTTCCTCTTTTCATTGGTATAAATATTGTTCATTTTGGATTTCTACTTTAACCCTCTAGCCGCGGGCGATGTTTCCCTTTTCTTATATAAAATCGCGGCCTATTTTTATTCGTCACTTATAATAGTTATAAGGATTGAATGGTACCGGAATTTACAAACAAATTTATTTCCAAATAAGTAAAAGCAGTTTCTTCATATATTTTATAAAAACAAAGTTTTATTTCAAAATTCCGGTGGTGTAGAATGTTGAAGAAAATATCCTTTTTGAAATTAATTTTTTTATTTTTACAATCACAAACACAGAATTTTGACTTTTACAAAGACTTCACACAATAATTAAATATAATTTCTTTTGGTTTCTCAATTATTCAAACCAAATAAACTAAGACAAGAAAAATTATTTCATCTTATATGAAAGCCTACATTTAACTAATATTAAATTATAATAGTAAAGCTGCTGCCAACTTTGGGCTAAGTTAAACTAAAACATAATTCAAAAAACTATGTAAAACAGGAGTATATTTTATACTCCTATCACTTCAAAAGACAACAGCCAACTGACTGAGTGATGTCATGGTTCTCTGCTTTAGAACACATCACAGAATGCATAGTGCTGCCATCTGTTGTGGAACAGAGCAACTAAATCATAAAATAAAAAAAAAATAATTATGCTGAACAGGAAGTGGCGTAGCCAGGGTGGGGGGGTCCACATGCTCTTCATACCACTAATTTTGTAAAGTTTTCTTTGTCTTATGCAATCGGAGAACTTTCTGTGATTATAAAGGAGAAGAAAACTTTACAATTTTACTGGTATCCAGAGCGTTTGGACCCCCTCCCTGGCTACGCCAATGTGAACAGGTGGGAATGTGGTATTTATGGATTCAAAATATTTCAAAAACCTCAGAACTTTCCGAATGACCTAATATATGAAATGATATATGTATTATAATTTGTAAACGGATCTCTCTATTTCTAAATAAAAGAAGAAGATTCAACGAAGAAATAGAGTCTCCCGATGCGTAAGTACTATAAAAATTGTAGGCAACGCCAAAATAGCGTATTCCGCGGAATTGTATAGAATAAGTGTAACGCGATAGGAACGTTGACCGCGGCTGGAGGGTTAATAAATACAATTTTTTGAAAATGGTTCCATCATTTAGAATAACCCTGTACATTTTGAATAAAAACAGAATATAAAAACGATAAAGAGATAAATGCTTATTAATTATATGATACGATTTTCAAATAACATTTATTTACATTAACTTTATATCATTAATGCTACGAATAGTGCACATGTAATTGTCGTTACACATTTTGTCACGGATATTATGTATCTCATTCTCAATGAAAATTAATTTCATCTTACTCTGATAGTGGATCGGGAACTAAAAACGTATTCGATAGAAATCAATTCCCCTAATTATTTCAGATGTTGTTTCGTTGGCTTTGGGCACTAAGTTCAGACTTTTCATATATGAACCACACAGATACAGATCCTCGTTTACAGTTGCATCCTACACAATAAAATTATCCAAGATTTAATCCAGAATGTAAACGGTCTCCACGAGACTATGGCCTGCTGACAATTTGTACAATTGACGGATTTTTTTTAACTAAAATATTTTTATAAATCAAATCTTAGATTATTTTTTTAATCTTTCCGATCATACGTAAAATATACTAACACTATTATTCTAACACTCAAGAAATCGTTCATAATTCTTAATGTATAAAGCGCTGTGTGTTGCTTGGCAGATAGACTAACATATTTTATTCGGATTGCACGACGTTTACAAACAATGATACTAAGACGTTTACATGGGATATAAAAATATTTGAATCAATTTTAATGTTTTTTCCCATTAATAATGAAATGATAAATTAAATATTTAATTTAACAATATATTTTTTTCTTCTTTCTTATATTATTCTTGAAGCAAAATGTAAAACAGCTTAAAAAAATAATAAAATAAACTTTTTTTTCAAATATACACATATACGTAAAACTTAAAATATACCTAATATCATTGTTGATTTATTTTATATGGCGTAATATGGCCATTGTGTTGAAGGCTTTTCTTTTTAAATAACTCATGTTTTCACAACTAAATATGCATATTTTTTCCTAAAATTTTAAAGAGAGCATGGACACAGTTATATTTGGAACAGATTGGAATTTCAAAGAGTTCGGAAGATGTGAACAATTTTTTAATTGCTATGTTAAAAGGAGGCGACGCGAAAACAAACAAACAAACAAAAAAGCGAGAAGAAAACATTTATTTTCCATCCAGATAACAATATTGTTTCACGAAATTTTTACACGGGTTACAAAACCGTTTTATTTATAACCAACAAAGATTTCAAAGATTTCGGACAAAAAAACAACAAAAAAGCTAGTCGTTGGGGACCACCGTAATACGTACCCATCATGAATATACAGAATATACAATGTGAAAATAAAACATGTGTAAACTATTTATAAAATGCATTGCGATTCGAATAAAATCCTGGCTTGCTGACGTCATAAAATTTAAATGCTCTATTACTGAATTGCGTAAGAAAACTTTCTTCTTATAACTCTAAAAATGATAATCCTATTAACTAACAGTTTACTGCGTGGGATTAAGCGTCTCTTTACTAATTAAATTATATATTTGAATTGAAATTTGAATGAAATACAGGATCATGAAAAATCGATGAGTGTGGAAAATGTGATTATGAATATCTCGGCAACTGATTATTCGATCGACTTCATTCTTAATGCAAAATTTATGTATTTTTATTGTAATTTATATTCACTCCTTAAAAAAAATTCGAAAAATTTTATATATATTTTATCAGAACGAATACTTCAACAGCTCGAAAAAATAGTTCCGGATAATCGAGGTTACTGAAATTCAATAAGTTTCTTCCCATTATTACAACCTAAGTACATACCAAATTTCAAGTCTCTATCTCAATGTGTGCGGGAGATAGAGCATTTACAGACAGACGGACGACTTTTTTTTTTCTAAAAATATGTTTTTCGGAAAATCCAGTGTCTGAAACGTGTAAATCCGTCAAAAAAAGTTTCGATTTTCAAAACGATTACGAGACTTACCCTATACTACGTATTATGGGTAAGTAATAAGCACTTTTATCACTAACCATCAATATTTTTTCGCGATTTTTTCCTTTTAAAATATAATTTCATGCAAAATCGGGTTAAAGATATAAAATAATGAAAACTTGATTTTTTTTAAATTTATTTTCACGGGCCCGGGTAACGCGGGGCATGACAGCTAGTACTTTTTAAAAATCATTTTACTCAATTCCGTTAATATCTGTTTGAGTGCTCTGTGAAATAGCTGTCGAGATTCTAATCTTTTAATAACATCGTGTTTATTAGATAAATATATATATATAAATATTTAAGAATTTGAATATTAAATCAACATATCTAAGTTATGTGTATTCATATTTTTAAATGATTCATATTTCAAATATGAGATATATATATTCAAATATCAACATATTTCCATTTTATTAGTTAAAGTTTTTTTTTTTTTTTTTTTTTTTTTTTTTAGAAAAGCAAGACATAAATCCAATTCATTTGACTGTCATTCTGCGCTCAATGCATCATGTGTGTAACTACGTATACTTCTTACGCAGTACTGCATTTCTGTTACATGTTTCTCATTTAGAGGAATAATGCGTATTATACTTAAAAATGTGACATTGAAAGAAATTTAAATTTTCGAATGTACCAATTTGAGTTTGATCAAAATTTGTTTAATATTTTCTACAGGAAAGTTAATATAAATAATTTTTATTCTGTAAACTTTAATTGGAAAATAAATCAGCATTACTTTACCTTTCCAAATTATTAGGCTCATTAGTGGTAATCTAAAATTTTAATATTATTAAATTTTAATAAAATTAATATTTTCAACTCCTAACATTTAAAAAGTAATATTAGAATTTCACAAAGCATTTTTTGAACTAAGCAATATTAGTTCACAAAATTAAAATACTTGAAAATGTTAATAAACAGCACAGTTATTAGAAAACTGTTTCTAAGTGAAATCGTATAAAGTACGAATACGTATCGTGTAAAATACGATGCAAAATACGATTGGTACATCTGGATTACTTTTTTTGAGTTTAGTTATTATAAGAGTTTCGGATATTAAGAAAGCATTGTAATGGATACAAAGAGAAAGATGTGTTCTAGAGAAAGTATGGATAAATCAGAGTGTATCGTGTACGCATGAGTGTGCTATTGTAATTGAAACTTTATGATGAGTACTGGCCTTTTTTTCTAGAAAACATGTCTGATTGTATGTTTTGTACTGAAAAAAGATTGTTCAATTTCCATCAAAATGGTAATGAGAAATTGATTAATTTACTAGTTAAATGTAGAAATAAATTAATCCTTAATTAATTTGCCAAAAAATAGAATTTTTTTTTTAAAGCACAATGAAAAAAAAAATCAATGTACTATTTATATCAAATCATATAACTAATACATTTATATCTAATACCAGAAAATGCAAGCGTTTTTTACTGAGCCAATTAAGAAAAACTGCATGAAAAAAATCGTATAATTGTCACACTTTAATCCTTCACTAAAGGTAAGAATCAAATCGCATTCAGATGACCATAATGATTGATGTGTTTACAGCACAATGAAAAAAAATTCAATATTCTATTTATATCTAATCATATAACTAATGCATTTATATCTAATCCCGGAAAATGCAAGCGTTTCTTACTAAGCCAATTAAGAAAAACTGCATGAAAAAAAATCGTATAATTGTCACACTTTAATCCTTTTCACTAAAGGTAAGAATCAAATCGCATTCAGATGACCATAATGATTGATGTGTTTACAGCACAATGAAAAAAAATTCAATATTCTATTTATATCTAATCATATAACTAATGCATTTATATCTAATCCCGGAAAATGCAAGCGTTTCTTACTAAGCCAATTAAGAAAAACTGCATGAAAAAAAAATCGTATAATTGTCACACTTTAATCCTTTTCACTAAAGGTAAGAATCAAATCGCATTCAGATGACCATAATGATTGATGTGTTTACAGCACAATGAAAAAAAATTCAATATTCTATTTATATCTAATCCTATAACTAATGCATTTATATCTAATCCCGGAAAATGCAAGCGTTTCTTACTAAGCCAATTAAGAAAAGCTGCATGAAAAAAAATCGTATAATTGTCCTTCACTAAAGGTAAGAATCAAATCGCATTCTGATGAGCATAATGATTGATGTGTTTACAGCATAATCTCTTCATTATAAAATGCAATGTCTCTTATTTTAATACGTTCAGCTCATGATAGATATTCAGGACAATAGATGTTCTTTTACATTCTAAAGGTTCTGATGTCATTTTCTAAGTATATATTTAATATTAATATGTTTTTATATATTCTTAATAATTTTCAAATCTCTTTACTTGCATTATACATGAATTTATGAATAATTATTTGTAAGTTGATACAGCAGAAGCAAAATATTTTCTAAAGAGTTACAAAATAAATCCTTCTTCTAAATGGAAACCAATAATGTATTTTTAAAATCTTCATAAATCTCAACAATCAATGTTAAGTGATATGCTAATGCTTTTGATAATATCATTTCTCTTTCATTTAAGAAAGAGTTACTCTTCTCCATTAAACATTGGATTATTTTTAGTGATGAAGAATACATTAGACAATGCTTATAAAGTAGGACATCGAAAGATTATGTATAAAATATTCCTGAAGTGAATTACAGTTTCCATAGAATCAATATTTCATGCATACACTTACAAAGTGTCAAAGAACAAATGTGCATTACATTTTAAAGTATTTATTTAACATGCAGCTTTTTCGTATTTTATCCTAAAAACAATATTAACATATTAAAATGGCATAAATATATAACAATAAATTGCAACATGTACGTAATTATACAATGCTCTTGTTTTAACCCTTTCAGGGGCAAAGTACTTACGTTTCTAAAATGTTGAAATCAGTGGTTCACACCGGGATTTAAAAACAAAATGTATTTAAAAATAAGTAGAAGCGTTTCTTCACGATATTATAAAAGTAAAATTTGATTCCAAAATTCCGGTGTCAATGTGGCGTTTGGGAATTAAAATTAAGTGGTATATATTATATACCACCGCCCTTCAAGGGGTTAAACAGTAGAAAATATATCGAATTGGGAGAACTTCTCTCTTATATACAACAAGGTTCACACAAAATATGTCGAATTTTCAAAACTTATAATTTATCTGTTAAGTATTAAAAATATTTCAAAAGGTCCTCACCCAATTTCAATAACTTGAATGAATATTGTTTTTCCTAATAAGAATGGAAGTTGTTGCATTTCATGATATCTATATATATATATACATATGTGTGCGTGTGTGTGTGTGTGTGTGTGTTGTGACGGGGCCAAGATGTTATAAATTAAAGGGGTAGCGTAGAACCTTTAAATGAACAGCTCCAAGAAATAATCGAAATGCATTTTATTAAATGTAGCACGTCAAACAAAAAAAAATACACATTTATTGATTAGTGTGATTGCACAACAACTATATATTGCGGACTCATTTAGCTTATGAACATATTTGAGTTTTACTTGAGTCTAGCGTTTATCAAAATCTATGTTTACAATACGAAAAAGATATAAAGTTCCCCTCCGAAGTGGGCAGAGGATCTGAAGATCGGCTTGCTAGTCTGACCTTCACAAAAAAGAGTCTCCAGTCAATATTCTCTTGAATAAGGTACAGGGATCGGAGTTCCGCTGCCCGAATAAAACTTGAATTGTACATACTCGGTTCACAAGTATGTCACGTAACAACCTCAAAATTATAAGTTAGAGAAAGGTTTTCTCTACACGGGGATTCTAGTAATCACCCGAAAATATTTCGCCCAGAGTTATAACTCCGTTTACTTTAGGTTCAGATACCTGCAACCTAACTCGAGAAGTCTTTGCACCTAACTAACTGCTTCTCCTCATATCACATCCGTTTTACTTCTAGAACAATAGACGTTTCTCCAGCCACTAAAAGCTCTTCCAGATGAGGTCACGTAGAAAGTCTGTTATGATAGGGGGAAACAGATTTCCCACGTATCCTCTCTACTGCTGATGTCACCTCGGTTTCCACGGTACATGGGCGGTCGACGGCACGATGACAGATGCTCCGTTCTGCTTGTTTCATTCATCCAGCTATCTCTAAACCTTCTAGGAGGAAGACTGGTGAGGGTGGAACGAAACTTTTGAGGGTTACCGGCCGATCTGTGGAGTTAGTTTTATTTTTGAGGAAAATCGCAACACTTGGGATTTCCCTAAACCTGGATTTAGGCTTTAACACAGGGGTTTTGGGTGAGATATAGTAAATTTCTCACAATGCGTATATATCGAAATTAAACCGCTGTTGTGAAGATTAATTATATTACTTTAAGCTTGGTGAAAATCCTAAGTGTCGGTTTTATGCTTAGTAATGTAGCACATATAAATTTCACCTTGTCTTTTCAAATAAATTGTAAGGCAAACAAAATCTCGTGCTTCATCGAAATTTAAAACATTAGCTGAAAAAAAAAACGAAACAAAACATTTTCATCTTTATAATGTCCGATATGACTTGAAAAATATCCCGGAACTCTTGTTCGGATATATTTTACATATTTGCTGATATATTTGCTATGTAATTTATGAATTGTCCCCAATATCAAAATCATTACAAGTTGTTTAAAGCTCTAGAAATATAATGTTTTATTATGAAGTTTTATTTTTATTTTTCAAGATATTTAATAAATGTTTTTTTTCGATCAAAACACTTTTAAAAATTAATGACTTCATATAAAATAACAAAAATATGATGCTTATATATTTCATACAAAAAAAGAGGCAAATTAGTAAAACTAATTCCGTGTAATACTATAAAATTATTCGTTACCACTTATCAAAGTAGTTGCAGTTAGAATATTAAATAATGAATATACTAGTATGAAAAATAATATCAAAATATTTATGAAGTTTTATCAAGTTTGATATTTAAATTTTCATAAAGATACAAAAATTCATTCATATTTTTCATTAATAATACATGTTAAATAATTATAATTTTCTTTCAAAGAGTTGTTTAACAATCCAATTATTTACAATAAATTTCAGTTATTCCTGCACATAAAATATGTAAACACGTTGTACTCTAAATAAACATGTGAATTTCTTAAATCAAATTCATAACGTAACAAAAATATCGAGACATCATTAATACTATGCAAAAATGTTTTCCTGAAGACAGAGAAGGAGTTTGCGATTTTCCTTTCAAGAAATCAATTAGTAGACATCTTTTAAAGTTTGCATTCCTTTTACATAAAATCAATATCAGCTACAATATGTTTACAGAAGGAAAGTGTCGCTTGATTGAATTTCAAACAAGTTTTCCTACTAATAATAATTGGAATTGTTTACATTAAATCGAATTTGTTATAATATATTTATGTATGATATAATGTTTTATTTTACGAATTCATATCATTTTAAATATAACTTAATCTGATGTAACATACATGACAATAAATAAATCAACAAGTGCATTTCTTGAATCAAAACTTATAATGCAAGAAAAATATCGAGCGCTCATTAATATTATGCAAATGTGTTTCCTGGGAGATACAAAATGTGTTTACAATTTCTCTTTTGAACAGTTTCAAGAAAGTGATTAGTAGATGTATTTCAATGTTTGCATTTCTTTTACATAAAATCAATGCCAGTTGCAATATGTTTACAGAAGGAGCGTGCTGCCTGATTGAATTTCCAACAAGCTTTCCCAATAATAATAATTGGATTAGTTTACATTAAATATAATGTGTTATAAGATATATATAATATAACATTTCATTTTACGAATTCATATAATTTTAAATACAGGGTGATTTTTTTTTTAAAGTTGTGAAAGTAAAACCCTATAATAAAACAACCACTGATCCAAATGATCAGAAATTTCACCAGTACGCTTCCAAAGCAATGACTATTTTTTTGGCGTCGTTAAAAAAACTTAAAATCGCACCGACAGATGACGCTGTAAGTTAACAGAAACAAAGTAATTAATCGTCAGTGGAAGGAAAACAATGGACGGTACTTTGAGAAACCATCTTCCGTAGTTCCTCTGTCGTCATTGGATCTTTTCTTAAATTCTTTAGTGTCCTAAATCTCCTAGAGCAGTTGCTGCGCTGCCATTATACTGGTAATACAGTTTCACTAACAACGCGCGCTCCGTCAATGGCACAGTCATTGCGAGGATATCCATAGAATAATGAACATCAGGTGTGCTTACTTCACGTTTTAACGCCAATGTGCATGTGTCTTGCGCAAGTTCGTCTCCCGACTTTACTGCATATACAGCGCCATCTGTCGGTGTGATTTTAAGTATTTTTTAAACCACGCCTAAAAATACCCATTGCTTTGGGAGCATACTGATGAAATTTTAGGTCATTTGGATCAGTGGTTCTTTGGTTATAGAGTTTTACTTTCACAACTTAAAAAAAATCACTCAGTATATCTTATTCTGACTTAACATACATGCAAATAAATAAATCAACACGTGCATTTATTAAATCAAAATTTATAACGCAAGAAAATATCGAGCGCTCATTAATGCTAAGTAAATATGTTTCCCTGAATACAGAGAAGTAGTTTACGATTTCCCTTTTGAACAGTTTCAAGAAAGCAATTGGGGTAATCATTTTAATGTTTTCATTCTATTTACATAAAACAAGGTCAGTTGCTATATGATTACAGAAGGAAAGTATCGTATGATTAAATTTCAAGTAAGCTTTCCTTCTAATAATAATTGAAATTGTTTACATTAAATAAAATTTGTTATAAGATATAATATTATATATTATATATTTGTTATAAATAAAATTTTATTTTACGAATTCATACCATTTTAAATATATCTTATTCTGATGTAACATACGTGAAAATAAATAAATCAACAAGTGAATTTCTTAAACTAAAATTCATAATGAAACAAAAATATCGAGCGCTCATTAATATTATGCAAATATGTTTCCCTGAAGACAGAAAAGGCCTTTGCCATTTCCCTTTTGAACAGTTTCAAGAAATAATTTAGGAGACACATTTTAATGTTTTCATTACTTTTGCATAAAATTAATGTTACTTGCAATATGTTTACAGAAGGAAAGTTTCACATGGCTGCATGTTAAACAAGACTTCCTACTAATAATAATTGAAATTGTTTACATTAAATCAAATTTGTTATAATATAACATTTTATTTTACGAATTCATATCATTTTAAATATATCTCACTGTGATGTAACATCAATAATTAGAGGATTCAAAATCTATGATAAAACTTGAGTAACATTCCTTTATTTCAAACTTTACAGCCCCCCCCCCCTTCAAAACATTATCTAACGTTCATTTAAAAGATTGTTTATGCTTCTTCAAAAATAAATTGAATACTTAAATAAATGCAACTGTTTTCTTTGTATTTAATTCTTTAAAATCATCCAGTATTCATTTGAAATCCTATTGATATCGAAAATACATCCAGTTTTATCTTCTTTTAAATTTTAAATGGAAATAAAATAGAAATGACAAATATTCACTTTAATACTTTAAGTAATAATACTTTAAGTAAATTGTTTTAATACTAGAAATGAGTTGAAGCAATCAAAAATCACTTATTTTTCAAATAAACCAAAGCAAATGTGGTTATTTAAAAATAAGAATAGTTTAAAATACATTTTACATAATTTTGATGCAAAGCATTTCATTTATGTACAATATAATGCATCCATATTTGCTCAGTTGTAACAGTTTGTATCCTTTATGCTACACAAGTAGCCTTGAAATGAATGTTTACAAACAAAAACAAAGTAAAATATAGATAAATAAATCAAAAAAAAATTATTCTATTGAAATAACTATCTCAATTTTTAAATGAAAATTTAGAACTGATTCTACTAAAACTTTATTCAACAAGTCCATTCCCTTTAATCTGAACGGAAATCGAATTGTAGTTTCCCAATGCTCACGAATCAGATACGAGTGTGTTTATGTAAAGCGGGAGAAGATGATTTAGATGTCTCTTTTGAAAGCTTTAAGGGAAATGCAATTAGCAAGCAACCTCTTAAGTTAGCGTTCTCTTTACAGTACCCTAATTCCGATAGAAATAGTCTGGTTGCGAAAATGTCCAGATAAAATTTAGAATTACGAATAATTACAGAAAATGTCAATAATTTTATTATGTTAACGTCTTAAATTTTATTTGAAAAAAAAAAAAAAACAAAAAAAAAACAAGAAATATTTCTTACTTCTTAAATTCTGAGCACGAAATTTAATTTAAATGTTATACATTTGTATTTTGTAGTTATTTGATTTGCTTAATCAAAATTATAAGATTCATAATTTTACAGATGTAATATTATTTGTTTTAAAAAAGTATCTTTCAAAGAATTGCTAATAAAAACATTTTTTTTCAAATGAAGACAAATTTTGTGAAATGCATGAATTAACGTGTATATATATATATATATATATATATATATATATATAACTCATTATTCTCTATATGTCGAAAAGTTACCGGATATTTTAGATTTTAGATGACTAGTTGAATATCTAGAAAAATAATTAATGAATCCTTCAGAAACTCTAGAAATATAAAAAACAGGTTAGATCTCATTTTTTCAGCGAAAGTTAAGTTACGAGAATAAACATGAGTCAGTAGCAAATTAAATAAAAAAATAATACATTGAATCACCCTGTAAAATAAAATGCTAGAAATGCTATATTGTTGTAGAGCCTAACTATGCATAGCATCTATTCAACATTTGTGCTTTTAGTGTAAAAATAGCACTTGTATAAGTATATATGCATG
This sequence comes from Maratus michaelseni, assembly GCA_963931845.1. Classification (NCBI taxonomy): domain Eukaryota; kingdom Metazoa; phylum Arthropoda; class Arachnida; order Araneae; family Salticidae; genus Maratus; species Maratus michaelseni. Next base: position 435,295,493 of record OZ007587.1, on the reverse strand, counting down.
GTGATATAAGGGTTTCTTCAAAAAATTGAGGAAATTTCTGAATATTTTTTTGTTTATAGTATTCAAAATTTTCAACCAAATTTAACGTCACTTTCAGTAATTTTGACAAAGTATGGTCGAACTAATGGATTGCAATTAGAATATAAACATATTAAATATTTGATGAAATATGAGCATTTTAATGAAATATGTTTAACTGCACAGGTGCAACACATAATATATATATATATTTGTTGTTGCATAATTTAGTAGTCAGCTAATTAGGGCAACACTTATAAAAAAGGCCAGTCGAATATCATGAAAATTCAGAAAGATAACAGCGATATACCGAGATGAATTTTTGCTTCTTTCTAAAAGTAGCTGAATGATAAGGGACAAATTGTCATTTTACTTTTCTTTTTTAAAAGTTTTTATTGATGCTTCAGTTCTACTTGAAAGAACATTCAGAACAAGTTCTTTATAACAAATAATAGTAATAATAATAATAATATTGAAGCATCCGTTCTAAACCTACGCATGCACTTAATATAAAAATTAACTTTTTTGTTTGAAGTCAATTAATAATTAATAACAATTTGGGGAAAATTCCTTGTGATCAAGCTACTATTAGAAAGAAACTGAAATTCAGCACATTACATTGCATATATATATTTGTGAATTTTCACGATATTTAATACTTTATATATGTATTTACATATTTAAAACTCAAAGGAAGATATAGTATAAAATTCAAACGAAAATATTTTACAAAAAATAAGCATAATAAAAGGAAAATAAAAATATATAAAAACTATGAATATCTTATAGAATCTTTAGAGGAACATAAGAAGATTTCATAGTAAAGATATATTTTGTCATCAAATATTGTCTGCATTCAGCCTGAAAATGACAATATAACATAACGAAAACCCTCCAAATAAATGAATAATAGATCAATAAAATAAATAAAGATCCAACTGTGATAGATAGAAAACTAAATAATAAAAGACATAACGCACAAGTGATATTGGAGATGATTAACTCAGGTTAAAATTTTATTATCATTGTGGAGGTCCAAAATGTGTGACTAAGAACTAACAACTACAAGTCTCTTAGTGACTAAGTGACTACAAGTGACTACAGTCTAGTGACTACAAGTGACTACAGTCTAGTGACTACAAGTGACTAAGTAAATAAGTGCTGCATCGCAACTATGAATAACTAGTCGGATGTGCCAATCCCAAAACTTTCTTCTATCTCACACAGGTTTCGCAAACACTAAAAACGAATCAGTACCAATTTACATCAAGGTCTAACTGAATCTTTATTAAAACTGAAAGTTTTATTAAATTCCGTGTATTAGTTCGTGAGATATGACTATCGCTAAAATCATGTAAATCATAAAGAATGAGGGTAGTAGCACCACCTGTTGGGAGATTTACACCAAAACGTAATGAACAATACAACTTATGTCAACGTATAACTGAATTTGAAATTTGATAAAAATTCGTGCATTAGTTCTTGAGATATAACTGTCGTGAATATCATGAAAAAATAGCCTAGCAGCGCTATCTGTCGTGCTATTTATACCAAAAAGTAATCAGCATCTATTTATGTCAAAGTCTAACAGAATCTAAAGTTTCATGAAATTCTGTGCAATAGTTCTTGAGATATAGCTATCGTAAAAATCATGCAAAAAGTATTACAGCAGCCCCACCTGCAACGATATCTACACCAAAAAGTAATCAGAGTCTAATTATATAATGCCCACACAGAATCTGAAGTTTGATGGAAATCAGTGCGTTATTCCTTGTTATAGATCTATTGCAGAAATAGCACAAAATGCAGCATAGTAGCACCACCAGTTGGGCGATTTTCACTAAAAACTAGTCAGCACCAAATTATATCATAGACTAATGGAATCTAAAGTTTTTTTAAATACCCTGCATTAGTTCTTGAGCTAGAACAGCCTCAAAATTTTTGTCACAAAAAGACAAGCAGACAGACAGACAGAATAATAGACTTACAGACAGACATTATCTAAAACAGTCTAAACAGTCATACCCATTAAGGACATTTTAAAACATATAAATTCGTACCGGAAGACGAAAATTTTAATGAATATACTTTTTCTAGTAAAGATAGAAGAAAGTAAAAAAGGGAAATAACTAGTTCTGCCACAAACATATTTATTCCTTTATTTATTTATATCTCTAAAGTGTTAAAACTTCTGATAAAAGATCCTGATAGATTTTTTCTTCTTTTTTTATGTTCATATACAAACATATCCCAATATAAATGCAAATAATTTATAATTCCACATTTAATCGTATGCTATTTTTTTATTATATGATATTATTTCTGACCACAAAATGTTATTTGTAAATTTAAAATCGAGTAAAATTATTTCCATTGATTTAATTTTTGTAATGATTTGATCTAATATCTTAAAATTTCTTGAAGATCAGTTTGAATAAGTGAATTGGCTAAGCCAAATGGAAATCAAAATGCAGTTTCTCAGTGCTTATTAATTGCAGGGAAATGTATTCGTACAAAGAGGGAGAAGGCAATTTAGATTACACTTTCGAAAGCTTTTATAAGAATGCAATTAGCAGATACAGTTTCCAAGTTAGCACACTGTTTACAGTACCTTAATTATAGTAGAGAGTCTCGTTCAGAATAAATACAGCGTATGTGATATTCCGGTAAAATTTAGCACTAAGAAATAATTTGAAATGATGGTAATATTCTGGTTTTAATTTTAGCATTTTTTTCTTATATTTAAATTATTACAATATTTTGTGTAATGAATTTAAATGATTTTAAACTAAATGTGAACTTTTACTTTAACACTTAAAAGAATTCTGACTGATTAACAGATATCGTTTTTAAAAAAATATATACATAAAGAGGAACGTCACGTTAAATTAAACAAGAGCGAAAAATCGTGTATCATGGCATGTACTATGAAATATTTTCCAACAGTATCGATATATTCTTAAGAAACTCCGCTTTGATCATACAATGAAATGAGATACCTAAATAATAATACTAAAAAAAAAACACAACGCAATAAAAATTCATTTTTAGCAATTGCTGTACATGCACACTAATTCTTTTGAGTAGCTTTCTCTTTGATCCACTCAACTCAAAATACACTAAACATTTTTTTTTTTTAAATATAAACCAGATATGCAATCAAGATGAAGCAAGCATCCAAAAAAGGCTCCAGTTCTAATCTTTAAAATTAAAATTGAAAAATCAGTTAAAATTACGTCGTGTTGACACAATCATATATATTTTTCTTTTTAGTTTTATCAATGTTAAAATGCATTTCAAGCTAAGCATAACGTCATTTTCACTGGCGCAACTTTTCACACGTACTTTGTATACGTTAATTTTATGCATAAGCACCATGCACAGGGTTGTTATAAATAAAGTTCGCCTATTCAGAAGGTTCTAGAGCCGGTTCTATAGCTCCAAACGAAACAAAATTTCACTAGTACGTAGTTGAAGAGATGCGCTCTGCGAAAATCAAAAAAAAAAATTAGTTACATTTTGGTCAGTAGGTGGCGCTGTGCCAATATTTAAGGCGATGCTTGCAGATTCATTATATCAATTTCAGTCAATACAGACGAAGCACACAAATTTAAAAGTTTCAACTAACTTCTACGAACTGCGAATTGTTATAATTAAAGTTCACCTAATCAGACAGCTCTAGAGCCTGACCTATGACTCCAAACAATACAAAAAAATGAATATAATTTCATCTGATGTAATCTGCATCAACAAAAATAAAACAAGTCGCTCGGCAGCGGGGAAATAATGAAGAATAACATTACACATGCTCAATGAATCCTCCACCATTTTCAATAACGCATTCCATTCTCAGAATTGTGCTTTCTACAGCATTGCGTAAACTGCCCTGTGAGATTGAGCGAATATGAAGTCTAATACTGTCTTTCAGATCAGAGATTGTCTGACATCTGTCTTTAGATACAGAATCTTTCAAAAATCCCCACAACCAAAAATTGCATGGTGTCAGATCAGGCGATCGTGGTGGCCAGACTGTTTGAAAATAACGACTTATGATGCGGTCTTCTGTAAAATGGCCTGTTAAGAAAGTCCGAACTGCTCTAGTAATGTGCGGTGGTGTACCGTCTTGTATAAACACGATATTTTGAAGGCAGCCTCGCTGTTGCAGCTCGGGAATCAGAAAATTTTATAACATATTGAGATACCTTCTCCCATTTACGGAACATAATGGTTCCTGTGGATGTTAGTTCCTCAAAAAAATATGGCTCTATCATAAACGTAGCTCTGAAACCGCACCACATCGTGACTTTAGCTGCATGCAATGGAACTTCTTGGACAACATTAGGATTCTCTTTCACCCAAATTCGACAGTTGTGTGTGTTCACTTGTCCGTTTAAATAAAAATGCGCTTCATCACTCCATAGAATATTCCAGAGCCAAGAATTGCCACATTCATTCGTGCAAGAAACTGTAGTGAAAATGATAGCCGACTTTCGGTATCACCCTGTATTAGTTGTTGCACCCTCTGAATCTTGTATGGATAGTAGCGCAAAAATTGACGCATCACTTTTCACACAGTGGAAATCGGCATATCGACTTCATTCGCAATAGCTGGCACACTTGCATTACCAAATGATGACTGGCTTCCTAAATCCACGGCAGCAGTAGCAATATCTTCAATGCTAGAAATGTCTACATTTTTTCGTCCTCTGCCAGGAAGAATGTCGAGTTTTCCTGTTTTTCCTCGAACTTTTTAATCATTTTGTGAACTCTACGATCCGACATTGGTCCACGTCTAACATCTTTTAGTTTCCGGAATTCTCGAAGAGCTGCAGCTGCGTTGCTGTTATTTTGATAAAATAACTTTACAAGAAGTGCCTTTTCTTTCAAAGTTACCATTCTCCACAAAGCGTAGATTCAAATGCTTTTCAGAAACAATCAACTGTTCCAGTGTCAAAGAAATCACAGACACACTTTATCAGCAAGTTTTAAATCGTCAGGTGGTTAGAAGGGTATTTCAAGTTTTCAAAGTTGCGATGTCACTTTGACGTCGTTCGTCGAAAATTTGAATAAAATGTGATCTTTTTCAAGCATTGGGTGAAATTTTGTGATTTTGTGTGTTTCATCTGGATTGACCGAAATTGATATAACGAATCTGAAAAAGTTTACTTTTACCAACTGTGAAATAATATTTTCTGTATTTTGTTTTTTACAAAATAAAGGAATCTGCAAATATCGGCTTAAATATTGGCACAGCGCCACCTATTGACAAAAATTTTAACTATTTTTTTCGATTTTCACAGAGCGCATCTTTTCAACTACGTACTAGTGGAATTTTGTTTCGTTTGGAGCAATAGAACAGGCTCTCGAGCCTTCTAAATAGGCGAACTTTAATTATAACAACCCTGTATATAAATAAAACTATATTTTGTATTTAATTGTAATGAGAAAATGGCATCAACGAAGTTATAATGCATAATGATAAAATAAACCCAATGGACAATATTCCCATGACGTCACAATAAATATGAATTTTTATTCGCTTATAAAACATGCTGATAAATTTTTAACTTGCAAATTAAAAAATTCGGCCTAAAAGCCACGTGCTTTCAATATTTATTATTTCTGTTTATTCTCCCAACCACAGGTTTCTCGTTACTCTGTGCCTCGCAACAGTGGGCGTTATGCGATTACCGACTTTATGACGTCATATGCAGAAGTAAAAGTTTAATTTAAAATTACGGCTAAATAATTAAATTTTCGAACAAACGAATGTACGATAACAAATCTGTGTCCAAATATCTTTCATTTAAAAAAAATATGTAATTTAATGCAGTAGTTTGTTCTCACGGACTCACAGTGGGGTAAAATCCCGAAAAACTGGCCAAAATATGAAAATGTTATTCAAATTGAACGAAACTTCGCACACAGGTGTTTTTCAGGATGCTGATTACGATTCCGTAATATATATATTTAAAACGCTAAGCGATTTCTTTCGACAATCCGTGAGAACAAACTACTGCATCAAATTACATCATTCTTTTTTTAAATGAAAGATATTTGGACACAAATTTGTTATCGTGCATTCGTTTGTTCGAGAATTTAATTAATTAACCGTAATTTTCAATTAAACTTTTACTTCTACTAATGACGTCATAATCGGATAACGCCTACTGTTGCGAAGCACAGAGTTTATTCTCTAAACTCTGTGGCTGAATAAAAGAGAAATAATAAATATTAAAAGCACGCGGTTTTAAGGCCGAATTTGTTAATTTGCAAGTTAAATTTCGGTAAAAATACTATTTATTGTGACGTCACGGGAATATTGTCCATTGGGTTTATTTTATCATTATGCATTATAACTTTGTTGATGCCATTTTTTCATTACAATTAAATACAAAATATATTTATATTTGTGTGCATGGTGTTTAAGCATTAATGTAAGGTATATGAAGTACGTGTGAAAAGTTTGCGCCGGTGAAAATAACGTTATGCTTAGTTTGAAGTGCATTTTAACATTGATAAAACTAAAGAGAAAAATGTATATGATTGTGTTAACATGACATAATTTTACTGATTTTTGCATTCATAATTATAAAGATTAGATTTAGAGCCGTCATTGATTTCTTCATCTTGATTGCATACCTTGATTACATTTTACCAATTGCTTTTTTTTATTATAGGATAGAAGATTTCTTTTTTTAATAAAAAAAATCACAAAAGTAAAGGATTTCAGGAAATTTAAAGTTATTAAAAATAGCGTTATGGAAGAAAAAAATCTTGAAATAATGATTGTATTTTTAGCTAGAATAAACAATGTAAGACTAATATTTCATAGGAATTATTTTGGTAGATTTATTATAAGTTCATTTAACAGTTCCTTTTTAGCGCAAATCCTATTTCTTTCACTGTGAATTTATCTTTCGATGTTAAAAAATGTTTTTCCACTTTTGGACGCCAGCCAAAATACAGTGGCAATTTTTAGAAATGTACAACAGTTGTGACAACAAAGGTGCTATCGCTTTAGCTTTCATCGCGCTTACATCACTTCGAAATACTACAAATTTCTATTTTTTACTACATTTTACAATTTCAATTCTTACATCATCAATTAGAAAAAAAATTAGCTTTCGGTTGAAATTTATTTAAAAACTGCCGATTAATTTAACGACTTTTTAAATAATTTTCAAGCATGAAAAGTTTTTCAATTCTATCTTATCAATGACCGCCAGTTTACTTCAATAATGTAAAATAGCCCCTGGGAAAGTTGCCACAAAATAGATTTCCCTAACCATCATAAAAAGTGAATAATAATAATTAAAAAAAAAAAAGAAAAAAAAGTGATAAATCATAAGATCAGAATATCTATAAGATAGAACATTTTGGCGCTACACAAAAATCTGTCAGGAGAAAAGAAAAAAAGACTATTTTTAGTTTATGTTGAACATAAAATCGATATGTTGAATTCGTCGATGAATATGTTCCATCAGATATCAGGATATGCTAGGAGTTGCATTTTTTTATTTTTTTACTTTTGCCAACTGTATAAGAGGAAAAATATCCCCGACTGTGATGGAAAAGGGATAATCATCCTGATTATGTCAAGGAACCGAAGAAACCATACAAATAAATTACACTTGAAAACATTAAAAATCTCCCTCATCTGCAGATAGATTTATTACTGTAAAAAACTTCTTAACCTTTGCATAAAAATTGATTAGCTTAAAACAATGGATGCGTTTTAGAAGATACGGATTTGAAACGAACAATGATTAAAGAGGACATTTTAAAACTTTTAATTTAATCATTTTAAAACTTTTTTAACGTCGAATTTCAACGGTGCTTTTGGGCAGATGCAATGCACATGCGCATAGGAGCTCATTCGGCTGCATTATCACAACGCGGAGGGAGATGTGTGCTTTATTTCCTATGTTCTGTTATTTACTGAATATGATATGAACGTAGGAATATACTATTTGTATATACATAGGTCCATGAATTTTTTTTCTTGCCGTGGGGAATATGGTGGTAATGTCAAACAGATTTGCATTACACAGTTATTTACGGATTGTTTGTTTGTAGTTTGCATCGGAAATATCATGCATGGCATAAAAATACTGTATTTGACTGAGGAAAAAAAAAATATTTGAAAGACTGTTTTATACGCACCTCTTCATAAATAATAAAGAAGCTTATTTTACTGATATTGTTATAGTATTTTTTTGCGTCAAGTTTTGACGGGTTCCATCTAGTTAAAATAATAATAATAAAAAAATAGGAGATCCAATATGGCGGTCTAAAAATTTAAATGTGTTGAAAGTTATACCATTTGTATGAAATTTCGTATACAGGTGCTTTGAAGGAAGTTAATTACGATTCAAAAGTTTTAGAAAAATGTGGCGAATTAGTATTGATACCGAAAGCATGCAGTAGAAAATTGTTAATAACAATTTAAAATTGTTTCAAGAATAATTTTCTCAATTAAAAAATTTCTACTTATGTAGAAATAGTATTAATCGTAAACATTCCCTCATGACAACGTATCGTGATTTTCATATCCCTGAAAAGCGGTTTAAATTTGCAACTTTTTTAATTATACCCAACCACTGGCAGAAATCTGACAGAACTCACAATCCTTATTCTTTTAAAATATCGTTGCACAACTGCGGCAGAAAGGCATGAACACTTTTCCTGGTAATTCTGGAAAAGAACGTCAAATAAAAAGCGAGGATAGATAAGGGATAGACCACGGTTTCTTTATATTAATAATATCGACCATGCAGAGGCTTATAAATCACACAGAATATTTCTCTTTATATTCTTATCAATAACAACACCTTCCCGTGTCAAACTGATTTTCAAAGAGTTGTAAAAGATTTTAAGAAACTTAGACTACAACATTGTTTTTCAAATAACAAGTTTGTTTTTTCTTTCTTTTTGTAATGAATTTCTGAATAAATAAATTTTTACTTTGAGAAAAAAGAGAACTGTACCACACTTTAATTAAACCCTCTTTTTTACAAAACTCTTGTTTAAAATATAATTATTTCACGTCAATAAAACAAAAACGCGCGACTAAAAAAGTGACATTTCTACTTGTTGTTGCAAAAACTTGCACGAAATGTTAAATGACAGTTTTTGGCAGCTGTTTTTTTTTATTACTATTCGTTAGATAATATTTCAGGACATTATCTCCTTAAATTTCGTCGGGGAACACTGTGGAACTTATAAAATTTCTGATGTTTGAAAATAAAGAATAATATTTTTTAAAAATATTTTTATCAAAAATAATCATGACATTATTAATTTTTATGCGCTTAATATAATTTCCTAACGCATGCTAATAATTTACACACCATCATCGTGTGAATCCATTTTACAGAATTAAAATTGGATGATATGGAAAAATGTAGATCGTGTTTAGAGGAACAGCTGTTTTGCTCTTTTTGTTCAACTCAGATGATACACCTTAAAGCGTCACTTTTGAAATAATGTGTCTTATCAGTGAAACGCGATAACCTTTTTCTAAATGCAGATTCTGACCCTCCAAACATTATCCTAGCCAACTGTATAATCAAAATTCCCGAAAGAGTAACTTTAATTTTCGACTTTTGGCCAGATTTTCGGGATTTTGCCCCACTGTGAGACCGAAAGAAAACTCTTAGCGTTTTAAATATATAGTCTCAGCTAAAAATTCACATCCTGAAGTTATTGATCATAGTCAATCATGTAAAGATTTTTTTTTCTGTAACTAAACAATAATTTTTACCAAATGTTATTGTATTACATATAAAGGGGAGTGTCGTCTTAAAATATGTCCATTAAAATTAACATTATAAAACTATATATCTCAAAAAACTACAAAATACATACTAAGACACTTTACTTTCGTAAAATACGTCAAAATATCAATAAGAACATTACAATATTGATATGTTTTGATTGATTCTCTCAATCATCATCTGAACACACCAAAACACAAATACAATGTATGCAGCCTGGGATGCGTGATTAGTCACTATAATAAAGAAGATACAATGCCCTCTATTATTTTAATTTTAACGCCGCTGGTAGCTACATCTTTAGTCCGCTTCACACTATTATTCAACCATTCAACCCAAATATTTGGAATATGAAATGACAATGTATCGTTAGACACTTTCGAACTCTTTATATAAATTTATGCAAATTATATATTTATTGAAAATAATATTATATAATATTATCATTATTATTATATAATATTTACCAGTATTATTATATATTTATTGGAGTCTATTGAATTTTTTATAAACAGTTCGAATGTTTGTATTTATACATTTTCATTTCATATTCCAAATGTTTGGGTTGAATGGTTGAATAATAGTGAGAAGCGGACTATAGGTGAAGATACGAGCGGCGTTAAAAATAAAATTATAGGGGGGGGGTCTTCTTTATTTTAGTGACTATTCACGCATTCCAGTTTTGTATACATTGTATTTGTGTTTTTAATTGTTCTGATGATGATTGCGTGAATCTATCAAAACATGTCATTTTTTTATGTTTTTATTGATATTTTGACGTCTTTTAAGCAAATAAAGTATTTTAGTATGCACTTTGACGTTCTTTGAGATATATTTTTATAGTAATAATTTTTACGTAATCGCTAATCCATAGAAAACTTGTTTTAGTGCACTTTAGAAATTAATATCAATTTCATGATGTTTGAAATAGCGTCACATCATTAAAATACACAACAAACAATTTTTCCGCATAGGTCTTATTGCAATGGAATTCTTTTGTGCATCCCTATAAAACGAACTGCAAATTGATATTTATTCTATACACTATAGAAAACAGGGTGTCGTCCACCTCTGTTTCACATATCTTTATGTTTGTAACACATATCTTTATGTTGTCACATATCTGTATGTTTGTTCCTTTATGTTGTCACATATCTTTATGTTTGTAAACATAATTTCATTTTGTTTCAATTAGAAAACCATCATTAAAATGCATTTAAAGCGATTTTTCCACATTGTCCATAACGTAACGTATAATTTTGAATGTCCTTGTAAACGAAATATAAGTTCTAGTTATTCGAAACTCTACAGAAATCATATTGTCTTCCACCTCAGTGATTAACATTAATTTCATTATGTTTGAAATAATGTAACACAACAAAAATATACTGAAAGCGATTTTTCTTCGTTTACCGTAATGTAAGGAATACATTTTAGTTCCATGTAATTTAACAATAAATGTAATTCACTTCCTTCTGAATACCAAACATGCCATCGTAAACCTAAAAGATGTATATAAATTGCATACCAATCCGAGTATATTTACGCAAGTTAGAGCACGGTCGGACAGCGAGACATGCAGAATACCACAAAAAACGAATTCATAAACACTTTTCAACTATTGTGGAAAGTGTTAAATTTTCTTTAATCTAGAGAACGTAGTTTTAACTATCAAAACGTCCATTTTATTTCACAATTTTCAATACAATTGTTTTATTTTTCATATAAATTCTTTGAAAGAAATTCTGATTTTTAATATGTTTAAAAAGTGTATGAAAACATTTCTTACATTTAGAATATTGGAATTTTTGAATATGAAAAGAAATCAATGTCAAATATTCGTCTTTAGAAAAACACAATCCCACAAGTATTTTGAGCAGAAGAAAAATACAAGCAATTCAATTTGTACACTTTTCAACTATTGTGGAAAATGTTAAATTTTCTTTAATCTAGAGAACGTAGTTTTAACTATCAAAACGTCCATTTTATTTCACAATTTTCAATACAATTGTTTTATTTTCCATATAAATTCTTTGAAAGAAATTCTGATTTTTAATATGTTTAAAAAGTGAATGAAAACATTTCTTACATTTAGAATATTGGAATTTTTGAATATGAAAAGAAATCAATGTCAAATATTCGTCTTTAGAAAAACACAATCCCACAAGTATTTTGAGCAGAAGAAAAATACAAGCAATTCAATATGTACACTTTTCAACTATTGTGGAAAATGTTAAATTTTCTTTAATCTAGAGAACGTAGTTTTAACTATCAAAACGTCCATTTTATTTCACAATTTTCAATACAATTGTTTTATTTTCCATATAAATTCTTTGAAAGAAATTCTGATTTTTAATATGTTTAAAAAGTGAATGAAAACATTTCTTACATTTAGAATATTGGAATTTTTGAATATGAAAAGAAATCAATGTCAAATATTCGTCTTTAGAAAAACACAATCCCACAAGTATTTTGAGCAGAAGAAAAATACAAGCAATTCAATATGTACACTTTTCAACTATTGTGGAAAATGTTAAATTTTCTTTAATCTAGAGAACGTAGTTTTAACTATCAAAACGTCCATTTTATTTCACAATTTTCAATACAATTGTTTTATTTTCCATATAAATTCTTTGAAAGAAATTCTGATTTTTAATATGTTTAAAAAGTGAATGAAAACATTTCTTACATTTAGAATATTGGAATTTTTGAATATGAAAAGAAATCAATATCAAATATTCGTCTTTAGAAAAACACAATCCCACAAGTATTTTGAGCAGAAGAAAAATACAAGCAATTCAATATTCCAAAGAAAAACATGTCTCTGCTGAAGCACAATTTTCATAAAAGAAGACGAAAATTATTTCTTATTACATTTTAAATTATCCACTACATTACTACAAATGCATTTCTGTAATCCCACAACTTTTTTTTATATTCTGGATAAGCCCATATGAATTAAAGTGGAAGAAATGTATAAAGTTATTTTATTTTAAAGTATTTTTTTTCCAAATACTTTTTGACATTTTAGAAACAATTTTTGATGTATTCTTTTAATTTATGTACGTTTTGTACAAACATTAGTACATATTTTATAGTTAGACATAGGTCTGTGATATTTTTGTTGAATATTTATGTTGTATATTGAAGTTTTTACTTTTATTTTATAGAGTATGATTATATTTATTGTTATGCAAAAATTAGTCTATGAAATGACGAATAATATAAAATATATAAATTAAACTAAATAAGCTAACTAAATGCAGAAAAAAAGTTTTTAAAAATTAAATAAGAATGTTGAAAATTTACGAAACAATAAATTTGTTTCAATATTCCTTCTTTTTTAAAAAAAGGAAGGTAAAATACATAATTTTCTTTTCGGAGATTTCTTTATAAAGAAAGTTTGGCTAAAAAGAAAATTATCTTATTTATATGAGATAATATATCTGCATTTATACGCCTATGTATATTAAAAAAAAGTAAAATAGATGAAATCAGAAGAATAATAAAAATTTTTTGCACAAAAATGTCACTCATTCAAAATTCACAAAATGTCATGTATTTTAAAATACCTACATTTTTTTAATTAAATCTATTACATTTACTCTAAGGAAATACCTATTACTTTATTTTTTATAAAAGCATTTTCAATTTTAATGCAATTAATTTTTTGTTAATAATGACTCACTATACATTAAGATCCCGCATTCGTCGAAGGTATATTTAGAAATAGTTTATATATTGCATGAGAATGTATTTCATTAACAGTAACTTTGCTTTTCTTGTATTTGTTTTGTATTTGTGATGAAATGTACACAACGAATAAATTGAATTTAAAAAAGTAACTTATTTTATTTTATATTAATTTGTGGAGAACTTTTAAATATAGCATAAAGTAATTTTAAACTACCAAGTTGCGGCATTAATTTCCCCTTTTAAATTTTTATGTTTTACTGTATTCGAATTTTTCACGTAAAATATTTTCTTCTCTAAAGACACATAATCAAACGTATTAGTATTTGAAAAGTTCTAAGAGTTCTTAATTTTTTTTTTCAATTTGCATGTACAATTTAAATTGTTACAAGATAATAATATTGAAGCTGGATTTCCATCAGGTTAGCTTTCGTTTACGTAAATATGATGACATAACGTAAATTAATGGATATGGCTACAATGTGCAACCAGAAAACTCTGAGCTACACTCTTAAAAATTCCGAATATTGCTGACCATAAATAAAGCTACACTGTCCATATTCACTGTATTACCTATTTAATTCAAACATTAATAAATAATATGTTGAACGACGAGATTGCATTAATAATAGTAACATGAAATACATGCAAATTTCAACATTTTCGGAGTTTTGAACAATATGCTTATACGTTATATGTTTGTTCTAAATAAACACCTATAAAATGTTTATACATATTATATGCATTTTTTTAAAAAAATACATATATAAAATATGCATGAAACGTTTATTTGTGTATAATTTAGAAACAAGTAAAGAATAATAACATAAATATGCATGAAATAATAATTCATTCTTAAAATTAAAAAAAAAAAATAGATGAATTAAATGAAATACTTTCCTAAAATAGAATATCAAAAAGCAAAATCTGTAATCTAAACGTTTTTGAAACTTTCAAAGAGATTAAATGTGATTCGCATTTAGGTAATTACTTGGCTTTGAAGATGGGGAAACTCAAACGAGTTTTCAACTTTTTTCTAGTAGCATATTGATAAATTTGTCTTTGGAAAATGTGTATAAAGAAATTAACCTCTTCAATACTTTTAACAGAGAAAAGGAAGCTCATTACTTTATAGCTAGATGAAAATACATAATTTTACAGAAAATAGAGTTTTTTCTAGGTGTATTTAAATTAATCTAACCATTTTATTTTATAAAATACATGTATGTGTTTTATAATATGGGTCATGGAAATACATTGATGATACTGATAAATTTAGATTGAATAAAAGAAATGTTCTCTTATTCCTTTCATTTCATCTATGCATTATACGTAATGACGCAATCATGTCCTATTTATGTAGAATATCTGATTAATAGGAGTTTATTTAATTTATTGCAAATGGCATTTTTCTTTTTCGTTTTACTTACCCATCATACGTAGTATAGGGTGTGTCTTGTAATCGTTTTAAAAATTGAAAAAATCTTTTTTTGACAGATTTACACGTTTCAGACGCGGGAGATTAGGAAAAAAAATTTTTAGAAAAAAAAAATTACTGTCCGTGTGTCTGTGTGTCTGTAAACGAAAAATCTCTCTAAATCTCTCCAAAAAAAAATGAGATCGAGACTAGAAATTTAGTATGTACTTAGTATGTAAAAATGAGAAGAAGCTTATTGAATTTCAAAAACTTCGATTATCCGATACTTTTTTTACGGACTCTCGAAATATTCGTTCTGATAAAAGGTACATAAAAATTTTGGAAATTATTTATTTTAAAGAGTAAATGTAACATAAAATAAAAAAACATAAATTTTGCATTAAGAATGAAGTCGATCGTGTAATTAGTTCTCAATATATTTGTAATCCTATTTCCACACTCTTCGTTTTTTCATTACCCTATTTTTCATTCAAATTTCAATTCAAAGATATATCTTAATTGTAAATAAGACGCTTAATCCGACGCAGTAAACTTTTAGTTAATAGCATTATCATTTTTGGGGTTATAAGGATGTTTCTTTTACGAATTTCAGTAATAGAGCATTTAAAGTCTATGACGTCAAGACATTTATTAGAATTGCAATGCATTTTATAAATAGTTTACACATGTTTTATTTTCATATTTTTATTATGCATATCCGTGATAGGTAAGTTTTACGATGGCCCCCAACGACTAGTTCAACTCCCATTTAATATATAAAAACGCAGCCAGTTTATTGTGAATGATAATTCAATGAAAAACAGCAGCGAAATAAAAAATAATTACGTGATTAACACTTGCGTCTTATTTACCTTCTTCCCATATACACTTTTGTGTTCCATTCAAATATTCATAAATAAAATGTTGAATGACGGGATTTTATTAATGTTAGTAACTCGAAATACGAGCAAATTTCAACATTTTCGCAGTTTTGAAAAACATGCTTTTAAACGTTTTACATTTCTTCTAAATGCACACGGATATAAAATTTATACATATTATACGCACATTTTTACACAGACTTAACTAAAATAATTCTGACATATTTATACATAATTCGTCAACGAATAAATAATAATAACATAAATATGCATAAAACAGAAAATCAGTCATTAAATTGTAAAATAGAGGAATTAAAGGAAATGAATTCCAAAAATAGATTATCGTTAATCAAAATCTCTCATCTAAAAGTTTTTGAAACTTTTGAGGAGATTAAAGTTGATTCGCATTTAGTTAATTACTTTGCTTTGAAGATGGAAAATTAATAAGAGTTTTTAACTTTTTTGTGGTAGTTTATTTATATTTTCTTTTGACAAACATGGAGAAATAATTGAACTTCTGCTATGCTTTTTAACAGAGAAAGGGGATTTTGATACTTAATATCTGTATTTTTACATTGTTTATTTAAGTAAAGATTTTTTTAAAGCAAAACAGAGTAATTTTTTGGGGCATATAAAATAATCTAACAAATTAATAATAATCAATATTTGGATATGTTTTTATATTATGGGTCAAGGAAATAAATTTATAATATGAAATTTAAAAAAAAGGTGTTCTCATGTGCTCTAAAAACAAATTTTCACTCATGCCTATGCATTATACGCACAAAAGAAATCGCGTAATGGGAGTCACTCTTTACTCGAAATATCGAACTAATATATATATATATTTTAATTTACTGCAAGTCGCACTAATACGTCTCGTTTTTTAAAACCCATTTAAATTTTAAAAACGCGGACGGCGTACTGATTACACCAGTCAATGAAAACTTTGCAACAAATTCAAAAGTAATTACTTCACCAGCTTTATTAATTTTCAAAAAGGGTTATATAAATGTATTGTTGCACCAGCAAGTTTTATAAAAGTTACTTAGACGTATAATTAATTTACGTTAACACATGACAAATGCAATGAAAATACAACTTAAATATGCTGTGAACGGGAACATTTCACTAAAATATTCAGTAGAAAACATATGAATTAACAGGTGAGTTTACGACACAATAGTATACGACACAATTATGGCTTAATGAGATATTTAGAAAATACCGCTATGCACCTAAATGTGTGGAGAAATATAATTAAAATAAAATACACAGGGAATAGGATTTTTTGATTAAAAACTTGTTATAACATTAGAGATATCAGGGATATTTTTTTTTTCACATGGAGATAAGATATTGATTTAAAAATTTCAAGTTAAATTGTTTTCTAGAAGGAAAGCGCAATTAATGCATTATTTAATGAAATAAAATTTATTTATTTTACAATTAACTCTTTGATATCAGTTCAGAATTAAATATAAAAATATTTAAATCATATATGATTGCAGTACCATACCAGCAATTTGATATTATTTTATTCTGTATAAATGTATTATTAAAGTTTTGTTTAAATATTCTTCATTATCAACAAATAATTTGAGTTATATAATCACAAAACGTATTTTCTTTAAAATTCTGAAACACATATTAGGTTGCCTAATTACAAAGAATAAATGACAGAAAGCAGGGGATCTGCGCGAAGGACATCATTACTTTGAAAGGTAATTGCAATGTCCATCTCACATATTTGATTATGCCTCTAAAATTACCTTAAATTAAAGATCTAGCTCTATTGTTAATGAGAGGATTTATTTCTGCGTATAGTAGTCTGAATAATCAATTCTTTCAGTCGTACTAAAATATATCATTAAAATCTTCGTGGAAATTGTATGTGATTATTAAGAATTGTAGTTACATTTTCTCTTCAATTATTTTAGAAACATTTAAATGAAAGTTGGTTTTATAAAATGGGAAACAAAAGAAAAAAAATTGACACATATAAAGTCAAATACATATTCACATATGCAGTATTAAAAATATAAGTACTTTGATATATAAATTGTACTGATATTTGAGTGCACAATTAGCTGAGCAAGATGTTGTCTACAGCATCCATAATTTTTGTGTAAGATACAGACAGCCATCAAACAGATCGATGGTTATAAATCAAAATATCATATTCTCCTACTCTGGATATACAAAAATGTATAAGAATACCAGAAACCGAAAGTTAAAATTTTTATCAGTACAGTGCTTCTTTTTATTGGAAAGATAAATAAGCATATAAAAGTGTTTTCGCTAGTAGAAGCAGTGCCATACAGTCAACGGTATTATAGAAAAATTATGAATTTAAATTCAAATTAATATTTTCTAGAAATTAGACTCCATAATTTATTGCTAATTATGCTATTTAAAATGATAATGTTTCCATTGTATTCACTTAATTTTGAAATGTTGTATAATACACTGGTGTGATAAATTTAAAGACGACATAAAACACAAATCATAAATGCGGAACAAATAGTCAGAACCAGGCCTAATGACAAACCAGGAAACAGACTAGTCTAATATACGGTAAGGAATTCGCATATGTGCAGCGTAACATAATCTGACTGTTTTAGGAGGATATAAAACACGCCCATGGTAAACTCTCATCATTTTTGTGAAAGCTTTTGCACAATGTAGATCGGTATGAACGATTTGGTGCGTCAGTGAGGCATGTCCAACAGACAATCCTTTAGACGACATCTGAATGATATTATCCGATGTAAAATCTGCGGAAAATTAAAAGAAGGACGAAATGTGAAAAGTGTGGATGAGGAGTTCAGTATCGCTCACAGCATCGTGTCACAAGCTTGTAGAGCATTTAAAACGACAGGAAGAGATATATGTCCGAGCGTTTAGTAATGGTTTTACACCAGAAACCCCGGCTGATGACGGCCTGTATCTTGTACTACTCGCGAGAAGGAACACACGTCGACAGAAGGAAAAATCGCAAAATACATGTAACGAAATACTGGACACCCGATATTGTGTTTTATCGTAGTCACGAAGTTGTACAAAGTTTATTTGCAAGACGACCGGTACTGTGTGTGTTATTAACGCATGCTTTATCGCAGACGTTGTTTTCTACGGTTCGAAGATCACAAGAAATGGACAGATAAGCAATAGGGTCGAGTCACATTACTGATGCACGCTGCTATATTCTAAACAGCTATTCTGAAGGTAGACACATATGGAGAGACCGAAGAACACCAAAACACTCCTCCAATATCATCTAAAAAAGACATTTGACGTTGGAGAAGTTCTTGTTTGTGAATTTATTATGCTTGTTAGTCATACTGACCTCCACATCCTCCATGAATGTTCAGTCAATGGTATCCGCTATTGCACCGATGTTCTCCTTTCTGACGTTCCTCTTTTTAGAGGTGTATGAGCCATCAATACCTCTTCATGGACGACAACGCTGCACAGCATTGTACAGTGACTGTCGCAGAGCTGTTGGAGAGGGAGAATATTTTGCGCATGGATTGGCCTGCAAAATCCCCTGATCCAAATTCAATCGAACACGTACGGAACACTCTGAAAAACGCTTGGCATCACGTTACCAGCCACGAGCATCGATTTCAGAGCTGCGAGTGGCGATACAAGTGGAATAGGACGTGATCTGTCAGTAGCTCATTGACAGCCTCTGAGTATGGATAGACGATTGCAAATTCTACAAAGAAGTCAAACGGCACCATACCACCTACTAAACATCGGAGATTTTTCTTGCCAGAAACCTGTCACATGGACAGTTATGCCTTTTGTACAGTTGTGATCGAAGCTAACATTTTTATAATGTCCCTTTTGTATCGTTTGGTTTTCTTTTCTGTTCACTTTTTCTATACTCTTACATTTTGAGTATATTATAGTACGGATTGTATCAATTTGGAGCACTTCGCCACGACATTACATTAAAATAATAGCCCCTCCTTGATGTTTACACACAAGTGTAGAATAATTAAGTTATCAATATTCAGTTAATATTTACTTTCATCTAAAGGTTTTAAAACATATTACTGCATATTCCTTTTCTACTATGCATTTTTACATTAATTGTTATTGCTTCCGTTTGCATTTTTCAATGTAAAATTTTAGTATCTTACCAATCATGTATGTTTGTGTGTGTGTATATATAAACAAATATATTTGTTTGTGTATATAAACACATATACACTGACGGAAAAAAATCCCAACACCTAGAAAAAATTATTGCAGAGCAATGAAATTTGGACAATGCGTTTGTCTAGTTAACATGTTTAATTGATTAGATTTTCAAGATCACAGGTTAATTTAAGCTGAAGAAAATGCATTTCAAATGTGAAATGCTGTTACATTAATAGCCGGTGTAACCTCCAGAATTTTGAATGCAAACATACAAACGTGCATGCATTGTGTCATACAGGTGCCGAATCAATTTGTGGTATAGAGTTCCATGCTTGTTGTACTTGTTGTGTCAATACTGGGACGGTCAGTGCTGGCTGTGGATGATGCTGGAGTTGTCGTCCAATGATATACCATACGTGCTCAATTGGAGACAGATCTGGTGATCTCGCAGGCCAAGGTAACATGTCGACACTCTGTAGAGCACGTTGCGTTACAACAGCGGTATGAGGGCGAGCGTTATCATGTTAGAAAACTCCCTCTTGAATGCTGTTCATGAATGGCAGCACTACAGGTTGAATTACCAGAATGACGTACAAATTTGAATTCAGTGTGTTTGAGATAACCACTAGAGTGCTCCTGCTGGCATAGGAAATTGCTCCCTAGAATATGACTCCAGGTGTAGGTCCATTTTGTCTAGGCCGCAGACAGTTTGGTTGTAGGCGTTGCCCTGACTTCCTTCTGACCAACACACGGCCATCAATGGTACCAAGGCAGAACCTACTTTCATCCGAAAACACAACAATGAGCTCTGGCTCCAATTCTCCAATGAGCTCTGGCTTGACACCCCTGGCGACGGAAATGACAATGACTTGGCGTTAGTGGAATGCACGCTGCAGAACGCCTGGCTTGGAGCTTCCCTTGAAGTAACCGGTTTCTAACAGTTCGTTGTGTCACTGTGGTACCAACTGCAGATCGAATTTCTTCCGCAGACGCAGTAAGATGCGCCACAGCCGTACGCCGAATATGGCAGTCTTCCCTCTCAATAGTGCCACATGGCCTCCCGGAACCCGGTCTTCTTGAGCCTGTACCATCCCCTGACCACTAATCCCAACAATCATGCACAGTGGATACATTCCGGCCAAGTCTTTCTGCAATATCGCGGAAAGAAAATCCATCTTCTCGTAGCCCTATTATACGACCTCGTTCAACTTCGGTGAGTTGTTGATACTGGCTTCTTCTTCTTCTTAAAGGCATTTTTGGCTAACATCAACTTAATACGTCAAATTTCGAAGATTAATAATGCTCACGAACTTTACAGCACGCTTTTAAAGCAAACCTGATTTGCAAGTTCTGAGCGGCGCCACTAGCGCCACACTTATGCGCGAGTCGCGAAATTTGAATCGATGTCATCTTTCAGATGTATAAACACGCCTACCAAATTTCGTTTATCTAACACAAGTCTTTCTTGGTGTAGGGATTTTTTTTCCGCCAGTGTATGTGTGTTGTGTATGTGTATATATATATTACTATATTGCTAGAATGTGGGGAAAAAAAGCCGCTGTCAGTGGGCTCTATGATAGCTGAGCGATAAATCTGAAATGTCGTCTACTAGAGAATTAGCTACTGTTAAATGTAACTTAACATAAAGAAATATTATATATATTTTTTCTAAATAATTGCTAAATCATTATGAGAAAAAAATTCGCACTGTCACAGTTGTAATGTAAAAATGTTGCACCGTTTATAAAATATTCTACTTTATGTTAGTTACAATACATAAAATGCATAAGAGGCCGATAACTTGTTCAGTAATAGCTGAACACTAGATTTGAACGACCGATTACAAGAAAATTAATTTGAAACATTGAAATTTATATTTCTTCAAAAAAAGTGTTTCTCATATATATTTTTTAATATTTGCTCAAAATTTATAAGAAATGTGTAAATTACATATGTCACTGTTAAAAAGAATGTTCCGTTTAAAAAAAAAAAATCTACTTTAAGATATATATATAAAAACAAAGCACTTAAGTGGCTGACTACAGGTGCTTTTACCCTATATATAATAAATTTAATTCAATTCAATTTGTACAATACACCTGCAATAGAAAATTAACAATTCATGATAATGTTACAGTAATCCTATTTTACGATTGTATTATGCATAACGGAAAATAGTTTTTCAATTTGAAAAATAAATAAATAAATATTCTTCTCTCCAATGATGATGGAAATCAACTAAGTCATCTAATTTCTTCAATTTGTTAAAGTACTTTAAAATATATGTGTGAATTGGATAACTTATTCTAAGCAGCATGTTTCAGGTCATTTTGAAAATGCAAATTCTTTCTTTATTAAATTTAATTTAGAAATTGTAAAAACATTGGTTGCATTTTTCTACATTTTCAACTTAAGCATTTGGGATATTTTCTTTTCACATTGCATTTATAGGGAAATCACAGAATTATTTTGTTTAATTTTACATTTTTTTTCTAGAAATTAATTTTTTTATTTTTCATAGATGAATAACAGATAAAATATTTAAAAAGTAAATATATTTATTTTTATTTTTGTTGTTACACTGAATATAGGATAATGTAGAACATGTTAAGAAAATAATGATAGGTTGCATTTTTTATATATTTTTTAGTTTTGAAACAATGTGCTTTACAACATTTTTTTGTCAGTTTTCACTAATAAACAAAAATTGAGTCACAATATTTCATTGTATTTTTCTCGAACTTTTTATTATTTGGCAATATTTTATTGTACTTTAAGTCTATATTATTAGCATGCAAAAGCATATAAGTGTATCGGTCATGCTATCACGTACATTGTTCCAAATTAAACATTTATAGTTTCTCAAAAAATCCTGTTAAGAATGTGATGCATCACCATTAGTAGTGAGAAAAGCAATGAACCTGTGCTCATATTGCAATATTGCAACTGCTCAAATTGCATTCGATAACTCTATACGTGATTAAACTCATTCCACTATATAAGCGGAAGTACATGCTTAATATAATGCTAAAGTCAATAAAATTAGCACTTGCCAAAAATTCATGTATGAGCGGTATCTGGCCATCTGAACCTCTAATTCTCTGTTGTGTGTTTGAACTTGGCAGAATATTGGTTTTTAAGATGATTACCCACTATTCTAATGCACTTTTATGCTGTTTGGTAACAGTTTAGGGTAAACATTTCTCTGAGATAGTTTAAGTTTCTGCAAATAGTTTATTTGAAATAGTTTGTCTTTTGTATGATGTTAACTTTTATTGCTCTAAAAGAATAAGGATTTGTTTTGATACACAGAGTTTGTTAATTCTAATATATTACATTTAAGCATGGGTTTGCTTTAATCAGCATAGGAAGTAATCTTCATCTCTAGCCATTGTGATTTGAAAGTGATTAAATGGAAGGATTAGTTTTTTGCGTAAGGTGATTTCCATTTCAGAGTCTTTAGTTTTTTAATGTTAAATGAATCAAAATACCGTATTCCATAAAATAACTTCAATAAAACTATCGTTCTTTTAAACATCTTGCAATGGCTAGACATGGTGAGTATATTACAAAGTGAATCAATAAAAAATACTTTAAAAAGGCATTTATTTGTGGAAACATCAGACAAAAATACGAATTAAAATTTCATTACATTAGATGTGCCTGTCACTTTTATTGTGCAAATTACAGAGTAATAAGTTAAGTTAGGAGAATGTTATTTGCAGCTATGGTTATTCTTGCAAATTGACCAATATCAGGAGCAGTAGCGAATCTTAGGTCTTCCTGTTATATCAAAATGTTTTTCAGAATATTTCCCTCAGGCTCTAGATTTTCAATTTCCTTACTACCAATCTTTTTGAATAATAATCTACCTCGTACTCAATAAATTAATAAGCTGATAACACTATTATTCAAAACAAATGTTAATAAAGTATTTAAAAATTAAAGCCTATTAGAATCTTCTAAAAAATAACATTTAGTCAAAAAAAAAACGGTCACAAGTCGCTGCGAGAGCATCAGAATTTTTGTTTATGCCTAATTCCTGTAAATCATCACAGAAATAAACAAATCAACCAAATTTGAGAGTAATGTAAAGGATTCACAACTCCAAATATAAACACAATTTTACACTCAGTTTTGTGAGATATAGATATCAGCACATAGAGATTTACACAAAATAATTTTTACATGCAATGACCTAATAAAATGATACACTAAAACTACTTATCAAAAAACTGTTATCAGAATATAGATAAATAATATATAAGTTTGATGAATTAAACATATTCTATTCAGGCAACATATTCAAAATTTATATTTTAAAACAACAGTCTTTTACTAACACAATACACTTAATGGAACTTTTCAAAGCTTCTTTAAATTTTCATAATATTCATTGAATTTAATTTGAATACTTGACTTTCAGCTAACGCAACAATGTATGATCCAAGATATTCATTACATATATCGTTTTAATAATTACGATATAATGTTATATGAACATTAATTAAATAAATAGATGATGAAAAGAGAATAAGTTTATAATTAGCACTAACGCTTGGCAAAGAGTAATTACAGTTTCCATTTATGTTTCTTTTATTAGGTTTCAGCTGATAACGTTAATTGAAAAAGTCAAATCAGCATTAGAGAAATAAATTCTTCGTACATCAGGATTTCAATATAATGAGATACAGGAAGTGCATCTTTAGAAATCAAATGAAACACTATTATCAAAACATGTGTTTTTGATCACACAAACTGTATAATACTATAAATAATAACCCCATTCTTTTTTAATATATTGGTAAACGTTTATTAATAGAATGGTAACTATGATATTATGTTATATGAACATTAATTAAATAAATAGCTGAGGAAAAGAGAATAATTTTATAATTAGCACTAACGCTTGTCAAAGAGTAATTATAGTTTCCATTTATGTTTCTTTATTAGGCTTCAGCTGATAACGTTAATTGAAACTGTCAAATCTGCATCAGAGAAATAAATTATTCTTACATCAGGATTTCAATATAATGAGATAAAGGAAGTGCATATTTAAAAATCAAATGAAAACACTATTATGAAAACATACATTTTTGATCACATAAACTGTATAAAACTATAAATAATAACCCCAATATTTATTAATATAATGGTAAACATTTATTAATAGAATGGTAATTATGATATAATGTTATATGAACATTAATTAAAAAATAGCTGAGGAAAAGCGAATAAGTTTATAATTAGCACTAACGCTTGTCAAAGAGTAATTATAGTTTCCATTTATGTTTCTTTATTAGGCTTCAGCTGATCACGTTAATTGAAACTGTCAAATCTGCATTAGAAAAAAAAATTCTTCTTACATCAGGATTTCAATATAATGAGATAAAGGAAGTGCATCTTTAAAAATTAAATGAAAACATGCGTTTTTGATTACATAAACTGTATAATATTATAAATAATAAGCCCAATATTCATTAATAGAATTTTAAACGTAAAAGTAAAAACTGATTTTGCTAAATTGTTTTGCATTTCAGTGTTAAGCGGTCTTTCATAGTTTGTTATAAAGTAAAATAAAGGAAGAAACGTCAATCAATATTTATGCATCTTAACCTTCTCACCGCCGCGACCTGATATATCCGTTCACTATGCTGTAGGTTTCACAGGAATACAAGGTTTGTTTAAATTAATATAATTCTACAAATATAATGCATTTTTAAAACATCGAGTAATGATTGATACTCTCAAGGATTATACTTATAGACGTAATTAAGTTTTTTATCTCAAGTTTGAAAATTCAGATTTTTTAAGCATTTAAAAAAAGAGAGAAAACAACATTACAAATTTGCCCTTTTGCTCGGCGGTCAGGGGGATAAATATGTAATTACTTATATTATAATTCGAGAAAAATTGGACGCATTTATTAATTACACTTTTCCCAGTTCAATATCAATATCATATAAATTTAAAAAAAATACTTTAGTAATGTAGCCAATAAATGTGCCAGTGACAATTCATAAATCAATTCATATTCAACATATTTTAGCTATAGGTAATTTTATCTATAGAAAATATTTTATCTATAGATAATTTCCTATCTCCTGTTTAATCAAAGTATGTTCTAAAACTGCATATTTAAAAAATCTCATAGAAGTATAATATATATATTTTTTTTACGCAAATCATTTGAACACATTCTAAGCCTTAATTTAACAAAAAGCGTATACTATTTATTTTAATAAATGCGGAAAACCTGTAGTGAGAGACCTCACTAATAATAAGAAATATACATGTAACAAAACAAAAAAAAAAAAAAAAAAAAAAAAACATTATGCATATCAGATTTGAGCTTTACTTCATTCGCAAAGGCATACAGAATATAGAACTATGAAAGTCACCTTTTCTACGAAAAATATTATTTTCTTTTAAAAACTATATATTAAACCATTTTCTGTTTATTATACCTACTCAATATTCTGTATTATTTGTGTTCACTAAAATTGTTAGACAAATCCTTTTTGGTAGTAAAACTTAATTTTTTTTCTATTTTCTCTCTTATTTCTGTCAATGTTTTCTGTTTATTTCCAAGAAACCAAACGAGTGTAAAATTTTCAGTTTGATATATGTTCATGTTAAGGATATAAAGTAAAATAGTAAAATTAAATTTGTAACTCAATTCGATAGCACAAAAAATATATATTGGAGATACATTTTCGATATTTATTTTTTGAATTTTATCTGTTTATTACGAAAAAAGTATTTGAAACATGTGTATGCCACAGTAATAAGTATTTATAAATCATTAATAGAATTTTTTTGATTAACTTTATTCATTCTTGAAAAAAAATTATTTCCTTTACAAGATCTAGAACGTTAATACGTAGAAAATTCAAAGATAAGTTACTCTTGACGCTAATTGACAATATATTGTAATGATACTTCCTGCCTAGGTGTTTGGTGAGCAATTCGTAATGGTGCGTGAATTGGTTTAAAGACCGAATCAGGAGGTTCCAGGAACTGTATGTTTTATAAGTGTTAAATGCTTAGTTTCCCATGAGATTCATTGTGCAGTCAATGCAATTTACGTTGTTCCCGTAATACCTACCCTAAAAATCACCAGAACAATTAATTTAAAAACTAATGCGCTTATCTGACTTGCACATTTGAGAACTGCGTCCTTTAAACTTTACCGCTACTTGAAAAGAGCTTTAATCGAGCAGTTTATTTGAGACAGTCAAAGCATAAAAATAAATTTTACAATCAATAAAATTTAAAAGTGTATCGCACAAAATACTCACAAATGCGCAAAACCCGAAAAATGACTCCAGTTGTTGCACCAGTGAAAACCGTTGACCAAAAACGTACGTCTAAAGAACTAAAAAAAATACAATTCTTTCTGAAGCTGCAAAATACATTCTTGTTTGGTGTCTGAAGAATTTGCTACCATTAAAATATATCATTAACTAGTGCTAAGTGTAATTTTTTTTAATAACTCACGTATTATGATTTTATATATTGATAAAGTGGAAGAAAACTGTCTCAGTATCAAAAGGATTTTACAAAAGAAGCGATTTAAGTTTGAGTATAACATTACATTGAATTCACTGCAAGACTGCCACAACTGATCAAAGGAAGTTATTTTACGCCTAATGTATGCCATTTCATAAACTCTTTTCAAATACTTTATTAATGCGTTTCGTAAGTTAACAAATTCTGTATGATATAATTCAAAAGTTACATGAAATTCACAAGGACCACTTATAAAACCTTAACGATCCTAGTTCATTGAAAAACTCTCAAAGCTAGCACAACTTCAACTGCTGCAAATTGGGACTTTTCCTTTTAAACGTAGTACGTAATTTATCAAAAATATTATTATCGATGCTTCGAGAAGATAAGTGAAAATTTTAAAATATTATATTCAATCCTAAAGATATTTCAATCCAAAATTTTATTTTGTATTTCTGTATGTAATGAGAATAATTTAACTGTATTTAAATGCTCACAAAAGTGTTTTGCAAGACCTTTAAAATGCGAAAAACTGCAACTCTAAATTATATCATAAGGACATTTTATAAATTTAAATTTTCCTCATTTTTTTATTTATATTTAATTTTTTCTACTGAATAATTTCTATCATACGTATATTCTGCTCAGATTTTATTTTTGTAAAGTTACATGATTTATTTGTATTTAAATAAACTATATCATTATACTTTATTATACTTTTGTGCATGCAAGGTTGATATAAATCAACTAAACAATGGATTAGTATGTGTTGTTATACAGAAAAGGATATACATATTCATAAAATAAACACCCAAAGACTATCTGTTTTACGATACTTGGATGTTGCGGCACATTGTTATTCTTCAAATGTCCCATTTGTAAATCGGTTCATGTCGTATCATTTTGAGCATGTTTACAGTGAACTAACCAATCACGGTGCCATTTTACAATTCCGATTCAGGAATGGATTACGGTATCCGCGGACTGTACGTGTACAATTGATCACTGGATAAACCACATATTATAAAATATAGTGTTGAAATGCCTGGTAACCGTGTTGGACAAATAATAACGCCTCCACAATTTACGCAGTAAAAAAATGTCAGCAACGTATCCGGTCATTCTACCGTTTTTTTATAGAAAACGGTTAATTAACCGTAATTTAACGCTATTCGGACTATAATATTGCCCATATTACGGTCGGAATACTGTTAAATTGCGTTTATGTAATCGTTTTCTATAAAAATGGTCGAATGACCGGATACTTTGCTGCAAATGTTTTACAGTGTAGAATAAGTTAAATCTAAATAATGCTAATTTATACTAGTTCTGTAACAGTTTTTATAGGAAAGAGAAATGGGCTAAAAGCTTAAGATATAATACTACTAATATGCCTTGTAACTAATATCATACGATTACAATTTCGCAAGCTAATTATTGTCCATCCTGTATTTATATAATTGAGAATGTAGATTGAAAGCAAAAACATTTTATTTTATTTAGACCTTATTACATTCGTAGCTGAATTGAACTTGTTCTTTGAATTATTATACTTATTCAACTATAATATTATATTAAATGAATGGGAATTTTTACAGAAAAATGCTATTCGGATTAAATTGCTTTGTACTTAGCTACTACTAATGGGCGATGTGTTTAAACCTCCTCGCCGAATGCCATTTGTCAACTTTAATTCAAAGTCTGGACTTATTGATACTTTATAGGAATTAAATAAGCAGTTGCAAACGTTACAGAAAGTTTGAACTGTTTGAATATAATAAAAAGAAACCTGTAATAAAAATTAATATTTCAGGTAACTTGTAATACTTTTGAAAAAAAAAAATTGTAAGGGAATAAAAAATGCGGCAGTAAGAAAAGAGGGCTATGATGTCATACACTCACGCACATTTTTTTTTTTTAAATCGGTTATAAAAAGAAAAAAAGTCGCCAAACATCGGGGAATTTTTCCTTTAAGGGTAACCTGGCTATTACGCTTTGCTTGTATTAATTTATTGGTTTGGCGCAAATTTGAAAATCGCGCCAATCAAAAAGTCGCCAAATATCCATGCGTGAGTGTAACAACTCTGTTCCGAAAAGAGTAAGGGAATAAGAAATACAGCAGTAAGAAAAGAGTAAGGGAATAAGAAATACAGTATAAGTAAGGTTTTTTAAAAACATTTTACTCAATTCGGTTAATTTATAGTTTGAGTAAACGATTTCACGAAATATTTGTCCAGATTTTAATGTATTAATAGCATCTGTTCATTGGATGAATGTATGAAATTATTTCAAAGTTTGATGATTCAATCAACATTCTGAAAATATGCTTTTTCATTTTTTTAAATGATTAAATTTTTTAAGAAATATTTACACTTAATTATTTAATGGTTTTACAAACTCAAATCATGAATTGAATTATTTTGTACTCATTAAATGATACTCATAAAAAATCAGATATGTAACTACTTACACAGTACTATACGCGCTTTTTGCGAAATTACATTAAAGAACTATTACAAGTAGTTTTTTGCTTCTCATTGAAATATATATATACGAGGGTTGCCTTTTATGTTTTTACAAAGGACCAATAGAAGGCGCTACTGAAATTTGTCTTCGGGATATTCATAAAATTCACATATTTTTATCTTGGAATCCGTGGCATTTTAGAAATCGTCTGCGTATTTTGTTTACAGTGAGTGTTCTAAAGAAACAAGTGAGTGATAAAAATGAAAATAACTCATGAAGGTTTCCGTTGGATGATTTTTTATGATTTTAAGAAAAGCCTCACTCGACAAGAATGCTTAGTACCGCTTCGTGAACTTTTTGGTAATGAAGCACCATCAGAAAAGACTGTTTACAATTGGTTTGCAAAATTTTGTCGTGGTCGTGCGTCCGTCAGTGATGAATCTCGTGAAGGACGAACAAAATCGTTAGTGATTCCAAACAACATCAATGCTGTGCGCAAGATGATTGAAGAAGATCGGCATGTCACGTATCGTGAGATAGAAGCATCCCTTGGCATATCACAGACTACAATACATTCCATTTTGCACGAACATTTAGCTGTTAAAAAGATTTGTTCCTGATAAATTCCGCACAATTTAACACAAGCTCAAAAAGAGGCTCGTGCAAATTGGTGTAAGGAAATGCCAAAAAAAATTTAAATTTGGAACTGCAAAATCCGTATACAACATCGTTACAGGAGACGAAACTGGGATATATTCGTATGAACCAGAAACTAAACAACAATCCACAGTTTGGGTGTTTCTAGATGAACCGAATCCTACGAAGGTTGTTCGTTCACGAAGCACTTCCAAGAAAATGATTGCTTGTTTCTTCGGCCGTACATGACATATCACAACCATTCCTTTAGAGTTTAGAGGATCGAAAAACTGTTAATGCTAAATTGTATACAAAAATTTGTTTGCCAAAAATCATTAACGAAATCAAGAAAAACAACAAAAACGCCGCATCATAATTCACCATGACAACGCCAGCTCCCACACAGCAATTGAAACAATTTATTATTTGAAGGATAAAAATATCGAATTAATGTCTCATTGCCCATATTCTCCTGATTTGTCGCCTAACGGCTTTTTCTTGTTCCCTTATGTCAAACAAAAAAATGCGTGGGCAGCGATTTTCATCATCTCAAGAAGCTGTTGATGCCTTCCAAAACTATGTTTCTGAGATATCAACTTCAGAGTGGAAAAACTGTTTCAAGAATTGGTTTGAATGGATGGAAAAGTGGATAAATCTTAAAGGCGAATATTTTGAAAAGCAATAAAACAGTTTGTTGCCCAAAAAATATTTTTCTTCCAACTTTTTGTAAAAACTTAAAAGGCAACCCTCGTATATATATATATATATATATATCATTTTTTTTTAATTATCTACAGGAAATTTAATATAAACAAGTTGGAAATTGTACGTTAAACTTGACAAATGAGGTGCGATCGTACTATAACTAGTATTACAAAGCGAAATAAGCATTTTTTAAAAATTACGTATGCCATGTTTACAGATGCGAATTGTTTTTACGACACAAAGCAGCTCTGCAAAATTCACCGTGGAGATCGTGCTTTTCGAATGATTGCCTCCATGGTGCATATATGACTCACGATGAATGAATAAATTTTGTTTTTTTGCTTTAATAAATATTCGGCTGTTAACCTAATTTCCACTATAGTTATCTCCGAATCTATACATTTTTTAATGTAACTCATCGCTCAAGCACACAACGTTTGTGGTGATTTTTTTAAAAACGTAACTTTTATACAATTTTATTCGAAAAAAATAATTTTGAATAAAAATGGCCGCTTGGCATATGAAAAAAGATGTGGTTAGCCGGTATTTGTTTTCCTCAGTCACATGACTTGTGGTTTTACTATGTCGATTTACGCATGTTAGGGTTTAATAGAATAAAGAAAACCTTTATTACTATCTTTTTAAGTTTTAATTCGATTTTCATAACATTTGAAATGGCTCGAGAAAATTCAGCAGCGATTAGATATATTAAATTTCTAACCATTCGGTTGGGTAGTTTTTGCGCTGTTATATGCGAACGGACGGACAACCAGACGAACAGACGGATGCACCAGACGGCGACTATAGGTGTTACGTATTTATATAATTACGAACACACCTAAAATTTGTTATTCTGTAAAATTTAAATGCAAAATAAATCAGCATTACTTTACTTTCTCAAATTATTAGGTTCTAAAATGTTCTATATGACGTTGAACTTCTAATATTTCAATATCCATACTACAATTTCACAAAACTTTTTTCAACTGAGCAACATTATTCAACAAAACTACAAAGCCTGTAAATAATAGGAAACTACACAGTTATTAGAAAATTGTTACAAACTGGAACTCTCTAAAATACGTGGAGTTTCTGCTGTGAAGAGGGCATTATAATGGATACAAACAGCAAGAAGTGTTCTTGAAAAGATATGTGTACATCAGCAGTATACGTATGGACAGGGCTTTACAAAGTTGATAAAATCTGGTAGCCAGCAAAAAATTCTAGTCGTCAGAAATAATATTAGCCTCTGTCTCTCACCGATATTCAAAAAGCACAAAAGCTTTTAATGAATAAATTTTAAATATAATAACAAGCATGGTTTAGAATTATTAGTTACATAGTTTAGAATAGTACATAATTTAGAAAGGTAATATAAACAGTTTTCTTACGAAACTTAGCAAAATTATGCATCTCCTAAGAAAGAAAGAAATACTGTATAGGTTGAATAAATCGTCATGTTCGGTAAATGCTGCTTTCTGAATGCTTTAAATGTGCGAATAGTTGAGTTCCACAAAATATATATCTAAAGGGGAACATCGATGGATTAGTGAAACAGAAAAACAATTTTTTGACTATTTTCCTGTCGAAGTCAGCCAAATAATCATGATTTTATTGTTTAAAAAATTACAGATTAAATAATTTTGTCACCAGCTGAAAAAACGTGGTCGCCAGAGGCAACCGGGTGACCGCATTTGTCAAGCCCTGCGTATGGGTATGGGTGCTATTGCAATTAAAACTGTATGGTGAGTACCGGTCCTTTTTCTAGTAAAAACGCCTAATTGTAAGTATTATGCTGAAAAAAGGATTAATTAAGATAAATTTTCAATCAAACCTACAATAAAAAAATAACTAATTAACTTGTACGCTGTAGAAATAAATTAATACGTTATTCATTTGGAAGAAAATCTTTTAAATAACTAAAAAAAAATTCAACCTTCAATTTACATCTAAACCAATAAATATTTATATGTAATACATGCAATTTATATGTAATACTGTAAATTGACAGTGTTTTTTACTATGCAAAAAGTAAAGCTGCCTGAAAATTAAAAAATCGTATACTAGGTTATTCATTTACGATAGGAATTAAATCGCTCAGTATTTTATTATTGTGATTGTTTGGTAACGATCATGGTGAGATTTAACAATTAAAATATTAGTTTATTTTAGCAGTCTATTTACCAGAACGTAAATCTTAAAATATGTTCCTCATTATGATACGTTTTTCTTTTTCATTATGATACGTTTCCGAAAATATGATTCGCCCTAGATAAACCTTTTGTTTCACATGTTTTATGGTTTAGTCGCATTTTATGGATTAGTCACATATATCTTAGTCATTGCTTTTAGTGAATGCCTAGTGCAGAGTCTTGAATTATTATTTATACAAGAAAGAAAAAACAACAATGATGCATATACATACATAATGCAAAATATTATCTACGCATATTCCCGACTTGCATATTCCAAATCTCATATGATAATATGAATCTCATTTGAATTGATGTATAACAAAAATAGCTGTTCGTTATAAAAATTTTATGCATATAATCTCAATACATTCAGTTCCTGATTGATCTTTAGTGTGATGATTTTGACGACTTTTTTTATGTAAATATTTAACATTAACATATTTTTTACACATTTTTAGCAATTTTCATATCGCTTTACTTGCATTATACTTGTTTTTATGAATAATTACTTGTAAGTGGATTCAACAGGATCAAAATACTTTCTGAAGAGTTCAGAAATAAATCCCTCTCATAAGTGAAAACCAATAATGTATTTTTGAAATTGTCACAAATTTAAACAGTGAATGTCAAGTGATATGCTAATGCTTTTGATACTATCGCTTTTCATTCATTTATGAAAGAGTTACACTCCTCCATTAAAAATCGGATAACTTTTACAAAATGAAGAAGACATTAAGAAATGTTTTTTAAACTGAATATAGAAGGATTATGAGTAAAATATGTCTTAAGTAAATTAGCGTTTTCGTAGAATCGATATTTATGGTAGACTCACAAAATTTCAAAGGACAAATGTGCATTAGTTCTAAGTATTTTATTTAACATACATTATTTTACATACAACGTTTTCGTTTTTCAATGTCATCAAAATATTAACTTATTAACATGACATAAAATTATTACAATATGTTACAACATGTACATAATATATACAATGTTCTTGTTTTAAATAGCAGAAAATATTTTTAATTTCTACTATATCTGGTTGTATGTATATTCAACACGGTTATTTATGTTCCACAAAAAATATGTCGATTTTTAATAGCATCTCCTTTATCTGTTAAGTGTTCAAAATATATACAAAATATTCTCGTCCAGTTTTAATAATTTCATATAAGCATTTTTGCCTCATCAGAATTGAATGTGACATTTCATGAAATATGTATATAAACATATATATTGAAATTAAACCGTTCCGATGAAGAAATATTATATTAACTTAAACGCGCTAAAAATCGATTTATGTTGAAGAACGCAGCACATTTAAATTTCTGATTGTCCTCTCGTATAACTACTACGTTAACAAAAATCTAGTGTTTCATCGAAATTGGGATTTTTTATCTATTGGCTGGTATATCTACATTATTATTTATGATATGCCCTTCATATGAAGAATGAATTACAATACGTTTAAGGCTCAGGAAATATAAAGATTTCTTACGAAGATATTCCTTTAATTTTTGAAGATAAATGGAAAAAAAAAACGATTCATGTTGAAGAATGAAGCACATTTAAATTTTTGTTTGTCCTCTCGTATAACTACCTTAACAAAAATAAAATGTTTCATCGAAATTAAAAGTTTTTATGTATTGTTTGATATATCTCTATATTATTTATGATATGGTCCTTCATATGAAGAACGATTTACAAGACGTTTAAAGCTCAGGAAATATAAAGATTTCCTACGAAGATATTCCCCTAATTGTTCAAGATATTCACAAACGTTGTTTTCGATCTACATATTTTCACAACGTTTCGATTATAATCTTGAAACGTTATAGTAAAGAATAAGCTAAACTATGATACTTAAGTATTAAGTAAAAAAAAGCTCCCTGATGGCTCGGCCTACAGGCAAAGGTAGATTTCGAAGACGCAGAACGTGGGGAGCTTGTTCATTGAGAATTGCTGAAGAAATGCCTTTTTGCCATGATCCGGCAGTTGGGACGACCCATTTCGAAATCTACATGTGTTTGTAGGCGGAGCCGGCGGGGATTTTTTTGTTTTTAATATTTATTTGCTGTAAGGGTTGGTCCTATAAAAAACTTGCCAATATAAAAGTTGTAGATAATAGTAAGATGATTTATAATAAGTTTAAGCGGATTTGATATCTTGTGAATTGACGAAGTTATGAATTTTTTTCTTCTTAAACCCGTATTTCCCCACCCCCTTGAGGCCATTTTTAATGATATAAAAATTTGTCATACATAAATTTTTGGCCTTTTTCCTAGAAGTAATAATAACTTTAAACGGATTCGATGAATATCATAATTAAGAAGTTATAGGTTTTTTCTGTTTTCACAAAAAGCCCCCTCATTCCACCTCCATGGCTCGATTTTGCCCATTAACGACTTTGACCAAGATTTTAAGCGCCTTGATTTTATGTATCAGTTTGGAAGATATTTGTACAGAATTATTGAAATTATCGTGTCCATAAAAAAGTGATATATATATATATATATATAGCTAGATAGATAGATAAAGTTTTGAAGTGAGGGTGGTTTTGGGTTTTGGGAGCGAAATTGAAAGTTTTTATGTATTCTTTGATATATCTCTATATTATTTATGATAGGTCCTTCATATGAAGAATGATTTACAAGACGTTTAAAGCTCAGGAAATATAAAGATTTCTTACGAAGATTTCTTATGAAGATATTCCTTTAATTTTTCAAGATATGCACAAACTTTGTTTTCGATGTACATATTTTCACAACGTTTCGATTATAATCTTGAAACGTTATAGTAAAGAATAAGCTAAACTATGATACTTATGTATTAAGTAAAAAAAGCTCCTTGACGGCTCGGCCTACAGGCAAAGGTAGATTTCGAAGACGCAGAACGTGGGGAGCCTGTTCATTGAGAATTGCTGAAGAAATGCCTTTTTGCCATGATCCGGCAGTTGGGACGACCCATTTCGAAATTTACATGTGTTTGTAGGCGGAGCCGGCGGGGATTTTTTTGTTTTTAATTTTTATTTGCTGTAAGGTTTGGTCCTATAAAAAACTTGTCAATATAAAAATTGTAGATAATATTAAGATGATTTATATAAAGTTAATGCGGATTTGATATCTTGTGAATTGACGAAGTTATGAATTTTTGTCTTCTTAAACCCGTATTTCCCCACCCCCTTGGGGCCATTTTTAATGATATAACAAATCTGTCATACATAAATTTTTGGCCCTTTTCCTAGAAGTAATAATAACTTTAAACGGATTCGATGAATATCATAATTAAGAAGTTATAGGTTTTTCTATTTTCACAAAAAGCCCCCTCATTTCCCCCCATGGTTCGATCTTGCCCATTAACGACCTTGACCGAGATTTTAAGCACCTTGATTTTATGTATCAGTTTGGAAGATATTTGTGCAGAATTATTGAAATTATCGTGTCCATAAAAAAGTTATATATATATATATATATATATATATATATATATATATATATATATATATAGATATATAGATAGATAGATAGATAGATAGATAGATAGATAGATAGATATAGATAGATAGATAGATAGATAGATAGATAGATAAAATTTTGAAATGAGTGTGGTTTTGGGTTTTGGGAGTCATGATCGGTGTAGATCTGCAAAAATATTCCAGAAATTCCAACATAGGAGAGAATGTAATAGGTACTATTTCTTACGAAATCTACCTAAAATATTGATTGATATTCTTCATTTTCGCTAATAGTACATTTAAAAAATATATTTTCTTTCAAAAATTGTCTAGGAGTCCACTTTTTTTTCGAAAAAAAATTTAGTGATTCTTGCACATAATATATTTAAACAAATTCTATTCTAAATCAGCAAGTGCATTTGCTTATATTTAAATTCAAAACGAAACGAAAATTTCGAGCGCTCCTTAAAACTATGTAAATATGTTTGATGGAAGACAGAAAAGGCGTTTGTGATTTCCCTTTCGAACATTTTCTTAAGAAAGCAATTAGTAGACAACTTTTAATGTTTGCATTCCGTTTACATAAACTCAATCTTTGTGCAAGATGTTTACAGAGAGAAAGTATAGCATGTTTCAAATTCAAACAAACATTCCTACTAATAATAAGTTTAATTGTTTAAAATAAATCTAATTTATTATAATGTATATATGATGTGACATTTTATCACTTTAAATATATATTATACTGATGTGATATACATGAAAAAATATTTTCTTCTTTCATAGTAGCTGTATAAAAATTGTTCCCAATATAGTGTATACATTTTAATTAGAACACACATATAATGATCCATAAACATGCTATAATTTTATTGATTACGTTCCCTTTCTTATTAGAACATCCAACTTCAATACTTTTGTTATTTTTGAAAATTCATTATAATCTTGAGAATATTTATCTTGCAGTGATATTATCTGAATTTAGCCCTACATTATCATATTGCATTTAATTACCGCTTAATTTTACGATAAATATATATATATATGTTTTGAAAGAGTTATAAAAACAGGGTATATAGATATGCAGTACAATATATTAATAAAAACTAATTACTATTCTAATTCGCAATTCCTTGATTGAGATTTTAATGATAAAGATATTTAAAAACTTCAAATCTATTTTAATAAAGACACTTCTTAGTACTTTTGTATTATAGTGGGTTTGGCCTTTTTTTTTAAAATCTTCCGCAATTCGTTCTTCAAAAAGTGAGATTTGTTTCCAAATGCTATGAAATATAAAGCTATGAAATGAATCATGATGAACTTTTATGCTTGTTTATATATGTACTATATACATAAAACACAAACGGAAATTTCGTTCCGTTCCTTTATAACTCGAGTTCTGCTGCGTGGAATTCGATGGAAATTGCACTATTGGATAGATAATTTTTCAGAGAAGGTTTTAGTATATAACACATAGTTCTAGGTATATTAGTTATAGAATTATGATGGAAAGTTCTGTTATTTTGGACGATAAGGTTACCATAGGTCATTTTTTTTTGCGACCATTATCGTTGGCGAAAGAATTGAAACGGCTATATCAGAAAATAATGCAAACACATAGAAAGATAAAATAAAAATTCTGTTTTTAATTTTATTTAAAATCCCCCCCCCCCAAAAAAAAAAGAAAAGAAAGAAAGAAAACTGTTTTAATGAGGCATAATATTTAATTTAAACCATAAAGGAATGTTTGTAATGCTTAAAAATATTAGAAATGCATGAGATTTCAATTCAGATTAAGTCAATATTTGGCGATTTATCGTTTGCGTCAGGTTAACAAAGATGCATCTGATAATTTTATTTAATAAAATTTTGAGTAATTTTTTTTTTCCATTTTTTCTGTTAATTTTTTTTATATAACTTTCCTATCATGTGTCTTACAGGAGGAACTAGCAGATGTAATTGTAAAAATGACTGCATTTATGAGTTACATGTTATTTGTTTATTTATGGTTTTGATTTTACTTTTGTCGCCAAAGCAATGTGATTTTAAGCCAAAAATGCATAAGAGTGACATCAACTTGAGCGATATTTGCAATAATAGTGTTTTTTCGTGTATACAAGATCCTTTTTGGAGTAAATTTTGTATTCAAATGCAAATTATATAAATACCAGTTATTGTTATGAATATGGGATCAAATACTTGAATTTTAGTGAATGTCTGCCACTCAAACATATATTGTAAAATAATTAAATTTTAGACATTTAAAAATTTACTACGGAAACATGCCGGTTTGTTTTCACCAAACATATGATTTTTATAGCCTCGAACTCAGATAAACGAATATTGTCTATTCTTTTATTTTTATTTGATTATTTTTTTAATATATCACCAATTTTACTTATAGAAATATTCACTGTTTAAAAAGTTAGAAACCAAAGAATATTCTTAAGGAGATGTGTGCATTTATGCGTTATTACTATCACAAAAGGCTACATTTTGCAATAACAATTATTTGCTGAAATAAATTTTCGATGCTCTTTTTAATTCGTCATTTCTTTTTAGTTTTTTCTGCATATCTTCACTTCTTTCAGGAAGGTTTTTAAAATACATTGGACTAATTGTCCGTATTAAGGTCACCTTTCAGTTAGCATTTTTACTATATTGTTGGATGTTTCGTTTATGTTTGAAGGTTACTCTGGACGACGATTCAGATTACAGAAGATTAGACGACTTTTGAAATTAGCGATTACTAAATTTATGGCGTTTTTTCATTATGAAGCAAAGTTTTACCAAAAAAGCAATGCTTCCAATATACGGTTGGTAGATTTTATGACGGCCGATTATCTACACGAGGGATATAGACCCTGGGGGGAATGCCCTCCGTGGAGGGTCTTTCTAAGGCATCCTAATTCGTATTTACGGTAAGGTTCGAAGAAAACCACGGAAAACTCCGAACGGTTAGGTCAACGAACGCGACAGGGGTTTGAACCCAGCACTTTCCGTATGCCAGCTTTGAGAGCAGAACGTCTCAGCCACTGTTTTGGCGCTTTCAATGTACAGAAAAACTTTGTAATGTCAATGGTGGCGAATGGAATAAATAATATTTGTCGATTTATCATTTAAAGCTAGATAAGAAAACACGAGTACCTGAAATTCTGATTAGGTAATTTTTCGATCATTATAAAGCCTTTTCGACCTACACGCAGACCTAGCAGCTAATCATAGTGAGAAATGAATTTATTTCTGCGTGTTATTATGCTCTTTAGAGAAATGCAAAGAAAATCTTCGGTTTAAGTATTCACCAAAAAGATTATGACTAAACATTTTGCATAACTAACTTTATCATTGTCAGTTTTATTTAAGGTATGGAATTTTGTCAATGAAAGATCTTATAATTGAATGCATAATAATTTAACATTATTTAATGGAATATAGCTTGGCGCGTAAATAACTTCGTTTTGTAACTAACTCTGGTACATTAGTAACCATATCGTTTCAAGCACTTCTAATGTTTGACGTCAAACTTGGATATCGACAAGATTATGGAAGATTAGGAAGATTTTATTGCATACAAACTAGAGGTTTATTCTTCTACCACAGTTGATCATTGGGTTTCTTTCAGGTTTACGGTTACACGAATGCAACTGGTCTAAAAAGGGGAAAGACAGTGAAAATGGCGTCATTTTAATTTTATTCATATTCAGTTTTAAAAATGTACTTTTTTATGTTTCACCATTTTTTTAAATATGAAAGTTAAATACTGTTTTTTATATGCAAACAATTTATTGCAATTTTCACTGTATTTACTCTTAATATAGTGTATTCATTTTAATTAAAACTCATATATAATGATCCATAAACATGCTATAATTTTATTGATTACGTTCCCTTTCTTATTAGAACATCCAACTTCTGGAACTGAAAGATGAAAAACCGTAGTAGACTTGCCAGAAGAGGACGTATATTACGAAGTATATAACGTAACATAGAGTGATTTTATACTTACGTTACCAGAATCTCACATAGAGACAAGAAAGAGGAACGGAGTTCAAGAACTTACAGACGAAAATGAATCAACCGAACATTATTTAAGTTCAATGGTCAATCTATGCAATCATTGCTCTCTTTTTTAGTAGTATGTTGACTAGAGAACATTTTAGTTTCTGTTGTCATAATCTCATAATGGCCTCATTTCCCTACCAAACTCTACTATAGATGATCAACTAAATGAGTTGCTTCTTTATAGCCCAAATTTTGTCCAATGTATGATATAATATAACGCAATGTCGTTCGCATCGTTTACATTAATATTGAAGGAAAAACCAGGTGAAAGTACCTATTGCTTTAAAATACATGCTTAAATCTATTGATATAATTCGTTTGATTGAAGGTTCGTTTGGAAACATTGACTAGGGTAGCACCCGTAGTCAAGATCCATATTCCTTTAAAATACAAAGCCATTTCGTTTGATTTAAGATACATTTAGAAAAACTGCCAGCGCAGTGGGCGTAGCATGCGAGTATATTAATAAACGAAAGTTTCACTCTGTGTGTCTGTCTGCCTGTTGTCTACCTGTCTGCAATAACTAGCGAAATCTAGTGCACCTAAAAGTCACTAGATTTTGGTGGGTGTAGCTCAAAAAATCTCCTGTTGCACCTGAGAATCATAATTTTAATAATTTGAAAATTACTCTAGAAATTAATTAAAAACTCATCAAACATCGCCAAAATGCGATGACAAATTAGAGAAAAGGGATCGTTGTTATCGGAACAAAGAAAGAAATTTGCCACGGACCAATCAAGTTGCAAGGCTAGCAACGAACCAATGAGATGCCTTCTTCGAGCCAGACCCAGAAATTTTCAATTCAGCATTCGGAATGAAACTACGGAATTTTAAAGTACTGAAACATTGAAAGCTATAATAATTTTTCATTTGAAATATTGTGTTTACCGATTATAAAATTATACAGCTATGCGTATTTCTTAACACTGATTCCAAAAATATCATTTTCCGATAATTAGAACCACATATATCAATTAACATTTGACTGCAGAAAAACAAGGGAAAATTAAGCTTTTCGAAGTCAAACGCACATTTGTCATTCAATGATAAAGCATATCAAGGGTTGCCAGGACACAGTCAGCCAGTTTTAGGTAGATTTCGTAAGAGATGCTACCTATTACATTCTCACCTAAGTTGGAAATTTTGAAAAATTTTTCCAGATCTACGCCGATCATGACTCCCAGAACCCAAAACCACCCCCAGTTCAAAACTTATATCTATCTATCTATCTATCTATCTATCTATCTATGTCACTTTTTTCTGACCACGATAACTGGAAAAATTCTGCATAAATCTCTTCCAAACTGATACATAAAATCAAGGGTCATAAAATCTCGGTCAAGTTCGTTAATGGGCAAAATCGAGCCAAGGGGGGGGGGGAATGGGGGGCTTTTTGTGAAAACAGAAAAACCCTCATACTTTCTTTATTATTATGCGTATCGAATCCGTTTAAAGTTATTATTACTTCTAGGAAAAGGGCCGAAAATTTATGTAAGACAGATTTTTGATATAATTAAAAATGGCACCAAGGGGGGGGGAAAGGGGGGTTTTAGAAGAAAAAAAGCATAGCTTCGTCAATTCACAAGACATCAAATCCGCGTAAATTTATTATTATTCCTCTTAGTATTATCTAAAACTTTTATATTGACAAGTTTTTTATAGGACCAACCGCTATAGCAAAACAAATTAAAAACAAAAAAAAAATCCCTGCCGGCTCCGCCTGCAAACAAGTTATTTTTCGAAGTAGGCGGTTCCTACTCCCGCATCTTTTCGAAACTGATAAATAAAATCAAGGGGCATAAAATCTCGGTCAAGTTCGTTAATGGGCAAAATCGAACCAAGGGGGGGGGGGATGGGGAGGGCTTTTTGTGAAAACAGAAAAAACCCATAATTTCTTAATTATGACACGTATCGAATCCGTTTAAAGTTATTATTACTTCTATGAACAGGGCCATAAACTTATGTATGACAGATTTTTGATATAATTAAAAATTGCCTTAAGGGGGGGGAGGGAAAGGGGGTTTTAGAAGAAAAAAATTCATAACTTCGTCAATTCCCAAGATTTCAAATCCGCTTGAATTTATTATAAATCCTCCTAATATTATCTAAAACTTTTATATTGACCAGTTTCTTATAGGACCAACCGTTATAGCAAAAAAAAAAAAATAAAATAAAAATAAAAAAATCCCTGCCGGCTCCGCCTGCAAACAAGTGTTTTTTAGAAATAGTAGGCGGTTCCAACTCCCGCATCTTTTCGAAACTGATACATAAAATCAAGGGGCATAAAATCTCGGTCAAGTTCGTTAATGGGCAAAATCGAACCAAGGGGGGGATGGGGGGACTTTTTGTTAAAACAGAAAAAAACCATAATTTATTAATTATGATACGTATCGAATCCGTTTGAAGTTATTATTACTTCTAGGAAAAAGGTCGAAAGTTTATGTATGACAGATTTTTGATATAATTAAAAATTGTCTTAAGGGGGGGGGGGGGTTTAGAAGAAAAAATTCATAATTTCGTCAATTCCCAAGATTCCAAATCCGCTTAAATTTATTATAAATCCTCTTAATATTATCTAAAACTTTTATATTGACATGTTTTTTATAGGACCAACTCTTAAAGCAAAAAAAAAAAAAAAAATCATTGCTGGCTCCGCCTGCGAACAAGTTTGGTTTCGAAGTAGGCGGTTCCAACTGCAGCATCATCGCAAAAAGGTCATTTCTTCCGCAATTCCCAACAAACAGGCGCCCCACGGTCTGCGTCTTCGAAATCTACCTGTGCCTGTAGGCCGAGCCGTCAGGGATTTTTTTTAATTCAGCAATTTTAACTCAGCGATTTTAAAGTACATACGTATTTTAAAATGTATATAAGATACCGATTTCAATATCTGAATGTAGGCGCAAGTTATTACGCTGACTAACGTTTTCTGAAAATTGAAAAAGTACACCAGCAAGTTTTTTTTTTATATAAAAATCCTGATTTTTATGGAAAATACATAAAAATCTTATTGAGAATGGCTTTAATAATTAAAGATAAGTTTTCAATTTTTATGTTTGTGGAAATGGGAGGCGGGGGCGGGGGCGACGACGTTTTATTAAATATCGCGTTTAGTCAACGTGACACATATAATAGAGACTTGAGGTCTTCGCTCACTATCGTCACAAGGAATGTAATTAATAAAGAAACGTTTGATGTTGTTATATGGGGAGGGGTAAGGGAAACTACTTTCCATTAAATATAGCATTTTTACTAA
Source organism: Maratus michaelseni (assembly GCA_963931845.1). Taxonomy (NCBI): domain Eukaryota; kingdom Metazoa; phylum Arthropoda; class Arachnida; order Araneae; family Salticidae; genus Maratus; species Maratus michaelseni. The sequence continues at coordinate 435,251,267 of OZ007587.1, read as the reverse complement.
ATGATCGATATTATTATGATGTAGCGTAATAGAGGGCTTCAACCACCATCGGGCACCTAATTTACTTCGAAGTTCTCTCAAACTGTTTATTTGTTTTGTTTTTTGGAATAGGGATGGGGGGGGGGAGGATAAAAAACTTCGGCATAGACGATACGGACCGGAATTTCGTTTAAGATATTTGATGTTATTATATGGAACCGGACAAACCCGGGCGTAGTATATATATAATATGCTAGTATATATATAAAAGGAATCCTGTAACACTTAATAAAATTGTCTCGTTTTGTAGAATCAGTGCTTCCATAACTTTACCGACTTTAGTTTATGTAGAGATTTATTCGTCCCTATAAGTGTGAATTATGTCATACATGAGTTATGTTAAATAAGATGCTTAAAGCTGTATAAGTAATGAGAAGAAAATTGCAAGTCAAACATTTTTTTATGCCTTTTGAAATCAAGATCATCATCTCCATCGTATACTTACACTCACAAAGAAAAAAAACACGAAATCCTTACCTTCCCAGATCTAAATATTTTTTTGTTTAAAAAAATAATATTATATATCATATCAAAAGCAGTTTTAGAAGACGTAATACACACCTATTCAGTATACCTTTCCCTTTCTAATGGTGTATTTAAAAATATATATTTACTATTTAAAAAAATGCTTTTCGAAGTTCTATTCTTGTTTTCCGATTAATTTTCAAGTTTTCTGTGTTTCTTTTCTACTTTTTGAAACTGAGGCATCCGCTATTTGCTCAGTGATATAACAATAATGATTTATGTCATTCATAAGGCATAAATTCAATCACATATCAATCAAAATAAAGTTTAATAGTACAACAGTTTTAAAACACTGCTTCTTACTCCTGATATGAAGATCAAGTCGCGATAGGGTTAATTTCCTCAAGATTTAGTAAAAAAAACATAATTTATCAATAATATTCCCATTTATCAATTATATATTCCCAATGTTCCTAATGTTCTTTACATTTTGAATTTTTAATATATATTCTCAATGTTCGCAATGTTCTTTATATTTTGATTTTTTATTATATATTTTGTTTAAAGTTTCTGTTTCTGTATCACAGGTATAATTGAGAAACAATTAGTAAGCAGTGTAAATAAAAAAAAGAACGAAAAATCATGCGTCAAGCATAGATTATGTAACACTTTCCAACGCTTCCAAAATAATTTTACGAATCATACTCTTTAATAAGCTAAAAGATAATATCTAAGTAATCCGAATACTTTTATTCAGCCCTGTATAGGATCTATAGATTTGTATATATACTACATAGGATGCTAAATTTTAGTTTAGTTAGGAAACACGTAGCACAGTTTAAAATTCTCCGTCTGCAGTTAAATGATACGGAAATGTGTTCCCGAACTTTTGTGCTTCCCTGTATAGGATCTACAGAATTTATACACACCACGTAATATACAAAAAGCGATTTAAAATTAAAATCGCGTTCAGTAACTTAAAACGCACTTCCAGGAATTATTGTTAACATACAGTAGAGAATTCTTTTGTGTGTCCCTGTAAATGAACGATGACTGCTATACACACAGTATTCTGTAGTAAGTCTCTTGTAATGAACCTTATATAAATTTCAATGCGTTTAAAATAGGGAAACATTATTTAAATAAACCGCAGACGATTTTTCTAAATAGACGTAATGTAACGGAATTCTTTTGACTGTCCCTGTAAAGTAAGTATAAGTGCTATGCACACCCTCTTCGATATTAAGCTTCTTCTAATGCACCTTAGTGATATATATAAATTTGAATGCGTTTAAAATAGTGAAACATTATTTAAAGAAACCGCAAATGATTTTTCCCCATAGACCGCAATGTAACGCAATTCTTTTGAGTGTCCCTGTAAAAAAACAATAATGTGCTACACACTTCCGTTGAAATAGGGAACATGCTATAGATAACGATTATAACATATAAAAATTGCAGGGCAATCCAAGCATATTTACGGGAGTTAGAGCACGGACAGACGGCCAGAGAAACCGAAGTCATAAACACTTTTCAACTAAGTTGGAAAGTGTTAAAAAGAAGTTTCAGAAACATGAAAACTGCACTTCAAAGTAAAAACTAGTTTTGTGCGATTAATTTTTGTAGTTAAATATTAAACCTTTTATTATAAATATTGTTTTTATTATTATTATTATTATTATTATTATTATTATCACAATTTGACAACAACAGAAACTTATATTACATTTAAGTTATACAAGTATATATACAAGTTATATAATTAAGTTAACTTATATTACATTTACATTATTATACATTTAAATATATATATATTTAATTTTCTCTTTCTTATTTTCTTGTATACTAAAGATGAAACGCAACATGCAGTATAAAGACGACTCAGAAATGCCTTTTACCTGCATTTTAAATTTGAAGCAAATGTGGTTTTCCAAGATTAAGATTATAGTACGATAATACGATTTTTTTTCTTTTTTAATATAACAAGTCTGTTATATTTCAGAAATACATAAATAACTGCAAAAAGTAGTGATAGACTAATTTAATTACAGGAAAAAATCTATCTAAAACTTCAATCAAATTTCGTCATTTCAAACTTTATGCTCCCTTTTAGAAAAATTATGTAACGTTGATTTGAAAGATTGTTTCTGTTTCTTCAAAAATAAATTCAGTCCTTAAACAAATACAACTTATTTATTTTATGTTATTTTTTTTAATCATTCAGTATTCATTTGGAATTCTAATGATATTGAAAATTCATTCAATTTTATCTTCGTTTTAATTTTAAAAGGAAATAAATCAAAAATTAGAAGTAAATAGAAAACATTTCATCGTGTGTATTTTAAAGAAGAACTTGAATCTTAAATAAATTGTTTGTACTACATACGAAATGTGTTAAATCAATCATAAATCTTTATTTTTTTTTGACAAACACTTCAAAGCAAAGGCCATTCCATGAAAGTAAAAATATATTGAACTACATTTAAAAACACTTGTACATCGTTTATATGCATAAAATTTTATTTTATGTATAATATAATGCATCCATATTTGTTCAGTATTCATAGTTTGCATTCATCGTACCATTGTACTACACAAGTTTTATACAAATAATTGTTTAAAAAAATAATAATAATAAAATCAGAAATGTGCAGGATATTGACATTTAACTCTTTACGTATTTCACTCTTTATATGAAAAATTGAGACTATACCTATTGAAATTTTATTTAACAAGTGCTACGTTTAATTATTTCTAAACGAAAATCGAAATGATATTTCCCAATGCTCATGAATCATATGCAGTGTGTTTATATGAAGCTGGAGGATATGATATAGATTTCCCTTTCGAAAGCTTTTATAGAAATGTAATTAGCAAGCACTCTCTTAAGTTTGCGTCCTCTTTAAAGTACTTTAATTATTGTAGGACTCTGGCAGCGAAAATGCAGCACATCCGATGTCCAGATGAAATTAAATACTATGAAGAATTAGAGGTGCTGTGATTAATTGTATGTTAAGTTACGTTTTAAATTTAATTAAAAAATCTCTTGTTTTAATTTTGATCACGACATTTCTTTTAAAAATAAAATTAATAATATATATATATATATATATATATATATATATATCTGTCTTTTATAGTTAATTGTTTTACAACATTAAAACAATGTAATAATTTTTAAAGCCATTATTCTTCAATAAATTGCTGAAAAATAATTACAGGGTGTCCCAAAAGTCTCCGTACAACTTCAAAAATTTATTACAAAAAAATAATAATAGGCCTAAAGCAAAATAATTACAACAGTGCATAGGATAACTTAAAAAGTTTTTTTCTACTGCCTTAGTAAACTTCAACATGAGATCCTTTCGTAGCACGAAGAATATCAAGATGATATTCCAATTCAATTCACGAATTTTTTTCATGCTAACATCAACAGTAGCTACTGCCGTTTGGATCTTTTGTTTCAATTTCATGAGACTATTAAGTTTTGTTCAGATTTCATCAAACAGTTGTAACTATTGCTGATGCTAGAACGCAGCTAGAACGCTAGAACTCACCATGCTGAAACGCACGTGGATGGAATTAGAATATGGACTCGATATTCTTCGTGCAACGAAAGGATCTCATGTACAAGTTTACTAAGGTAGTATAAAAAAAAACTTTTAAGTTACTCTATGTACTGTTGTAATTATTTTTGCTGTAGGCCTATTATTATTTTTTTGTAATAAATATTTGAAGTTGTACGGAAACTTTTGGGCCACCCTGTATATCAAATTAGATTTAGTCTACTTGACTGCGTATATATATTTGTATATCTATCTATCTATCTATATATAATAGAAAATGTTGCCGTTATCTAGATAAATACTTAACGGATCTTTCTGGAACTTTAGACAAAATATATTTGACCTGATATTTTTCAGTGAATGCTAAATCACGAATATAATAGGAGTCAACAAGAAATTCAATAGAGATAGAATATTCAATCACTCTGTAAAGAAAATTTCTCAAACTGTTCTGCTATAGCTGAATAGCTATAGTACCTATTTATGTAGATGTGTACAAAATTTGTGTTCGTTTGTAGAAATGTAGCATATATATGAATGGAGATTATAAAGATCAAATTCTGAAATTTTGTTTTTTTATAGTATGTAAGTTTTAGAATCAAAGTTAACACCACTTTCAAAAAACTTTACAAAGATACAATATATTACTATTAGAATGTAAACAAATTAAATATATTTGCTTCCATATTTAGAAGTCAATTTTATAGGGCAGCTGAAACAAAAATGGCCAAACGAATATCGTGAAAATTCAGATAGATATTTGCGATTGACCGAGCTGAATTTCAGTTGATTTCTAAAAGTAACTGAGTGATAAGGAATTTTCCACAAATTAACATTTCTCCCATTTTTTCATTTTTATTGATGCTTTGGTTCTCCTTAAAAGAACAATCTGTATGAGTTATTTCTAACCAAAAAAGAATAAAAAAAAATCGAAGGATCCATTCCAAAGCTATAGTTTGAAGCAACTGTAATACAGCTGTGTCTATCGGTATATTTCTGAATTTTCACGATATTTGACTAACATATATATCTATATATATATATTAAATGAATGTTACAACCCCCAACAAAAACTGTGAAATTATGAATAAAATTAAAATAACTAATGGACAACAAAACAGATCCCCCCAGCAAACTGAACATAGATACCAAAAACAGAGTATTAAAAAAAAGCAGGAATTTAATAAAAGAAATTGAATAATGGAAATTTGTGTAATTTAAACAGAATCTTATGGTTCTAAATGCCTAAATTTCCACAAATATAATGTGTGGTTTCATCTTCATATTAGCCATAAAATAGCTAAAGAATATGAATTTGGGAAAAGTGCACCCAGAATGTAGAGAAATACACAATGAAACAACAATTAAGTTCAAATATATGTATACAGGGTGATTATAAAAAACTATCACGCCATTTGGGCCCCTAACTATCATACCATTCACAGAAATTGAATGAAATTTTGGAAAAAGGTATTTTGAGGTATGCGCTCAAGAATGATATGGAAAACAACAGTGTCACTCAAACAGTTACGGTTACAGTGAGAAAATTTCGAAAAAATCAAAGGGCAACACCCAGTTTTTTGTATTGGAATGTGATCTCCATTGTGAAAAACCCTAAATAGCGTTGGAACGGCAACTGTAGCATGAAAATCACCGGCGGTAGGTAGGCTAAAAGTGAGGACAACCAATAATGACAGAGAAGCAGCATAAAATAAAGCATTTTATTGTGTTTCACAAATTTTCCTAAACACATGACCTCCTTCACACACGATGACACTTTGCATGCGGCTGATGGTGGATAGCACTACAGCACGTATCATGGTAATAGGAATCTCTTGAATCGCAGTTCTGATGGCATCTTTCAAATCAGATGCAGCTTGAGTACGAAACTGATACACTTTGGATTTCAGATATCCCCACAGCCTGAAATCCCTTGATGTCAGATCAGGAGACCTTGGTGGCCACGGAAACGGGAAATGATGGCAGATAACTCTTTCACCAAACTGTTGAGTTAAGACACGTTTGATTGAAGACCCGACATGTGGAGGAGCGCCATCTTGCATCCACACAACTTCAGATAGAGCATTTTGCCGTTGCAATGCGGGATTCGCGTAATGAGTTAACATGTCCAGATAGTGAGCACTCGTTACTGTACACGTTTGCAGATCACCGGCAGTAACCTCTTCAAAAATGTAAGGGCCGAGGATGAACGTACTCGTTATACCACACCTCACAGTCACTTTTTCCTGGTGTAATGGACGTGCATGCACATCATGTGGATTATTCTCTGCCCAGTGCACAGAATTTTTCGAATTCACGTTACCAGTTAACGAGAAATGCGCCTCATCATTCCACAGAATGCGCAAAGGACAGCTGCTATCTTCATCGTACCGGATAAGGAATTGATTTGCAAAATCCAGCCGTAATTGATAGTATCCCGCTTCCAACATCTGGACACGCTGGAATCGATACGGAAACATGTTTAGAACAGAGTGCAGAATCTTGCGTACAGTTGAATTAGGCAGATCCCGAACACGTGAAACACCGCGTTCAGTTGCGGGACGAACTGTGCTTATCGTCTGATGGACTTCTGCAACAGCTTCCACAGGAACGGAAGGTCGTCCAGAACGAGGTCGATCACATGTGCAACCAGTTTCTTCAAATTTATGAATCAAGTCCAGTACAGCTTTGACAGTGCACGGGCCTCGCCGGTATCCGTAATTTCTGCGGTAAACACGCAATGTCTCTGCGGCATTTTGTCCATTCAGGTAATAAATCTTTACGATTTCCCCACGTTCTTTTCCTGAAAGCGGCATCTTGTTCAGACTGGCAGAAAGTAACATACGCGGCTCGCATTTCGCATTGCCTTTTATTTCACCTAGCGTGACGACGTCAGTCATGACTGTGTCTCACGTAGAACACGAAATTTGCGCTTCTTGGTTTCTTCTTCTCGTTTTGTGGAGAACTAATCAGGCTGGGATATCAGCCAAAGAAACGGTGTGACGTGTGACATAAATGAAACGAAACTTAGTGCTCTGGTGCACGGCAAAGTCCTTTTTACTTTTCCCTTGCCTAGTTCCGGTGATTTTCATGCTACAGTTGCCGTTCCAACGCTATTTAGGGTTTTTCACAATGGAGATCACATTCCAATACAAAAAACTGGGTGTTGCCATTTGATTTTTTTCGAAATTTTCTCACTGCAACCGTAACTGTTTGAGTGACACTGTTGTTTTCCATATCATCGTTGAGCGCATACCTCAAAATACCTTTTGCCAAAATTTCATTCAGTTTCTGAGAATGGTATGGTAGTTAGGGGCCCAAATGTCGGGATAGTTTTTTTAGAATTACCCTGTATATATATATATATATATATATATATATATATATATATATATATATGTATGTGTATGTTCATATATTATCAAATACTTAACATATTTATCCTCTTCCTTACGTAGGTCCATATATGTGGACATCGCAATATAGGTTTCTATAATTCCATACGAGAAATATTTTTAATTCAGATTTTACATCCACGTCCATACATGAACCTTTTAGCTCTATAATGAATATCTCATATAGCAGCACGAAAACAAACTTCATCACGAAATTTTTGTTTAAAGAATTGGTTTCTCAAAAATGGTGGTAAATTGACGTGCCCAGAAACGTAGACAATTTTCATTATTTTAAATCTCATTACTTTCTGAAAAGTTGATGTTTAGAATAATTTTGCTTGTAAAATTGTTTTATTGAAAAGTTGTATCCTGAATAACACTTAGGTACACATAGATGTATACCGTCCTTTGTACCGCATTTAGTGTAACATGCTAGAATTCTGTTTATCTAGTTGTATAGTAAGTAATTATGGTTTAAATGTATAGGCATCTACACTGCTTCTTTCTTACTTTATTAGACAATTTAAAAGTTATTTTGAAACTTTATACAATAAATTGTTTCAAAATATTTAACTTTTATTTCAAGTTTTCAGGCATTTAATTACTCCATGTATAAACATATTTAATGATTTAGAATATATAGCAATTAAATATTGATATTATAATTTTTAAAGTTTTATCATATAATTATGTTTCTAGGCATATTGACTCAATAAGAGATTGACGAAATTTTACAGCAGAGTGTCACGTGATATTGATGCGATAGATTTGTTCTAAATGAAAGCGATTAAGTTTCAGATGAATCTTCGTCAGGTTTAAAATGTACATCTATTCGAATATTTGTTTAAAAAAAAAACAAATCAAACCAAATATTATCTTGGTTGCGTCAGGGTTTGGCTCAACGGAAGTTTGAAGTTAGAAAGAACTGAAGAGTGCCGTATGCGATGAGTAGATGACAAGTGATTACAAAATATGTATTACTTATCCATCATACGTAGTATACGGTAAGTCTTGTAATTGTTTTGAAAATCGAAAAAAAATTGACGGATTTACACGTTTCAGACACTGGAGATTCCGAAAAACCTTTTTAGAAAAAAAATTTACCGTCTGTCTCTCTGTGTGTCTGTGCGTCAGTAAACGCTCAATCTCCCGAACAAATTGAGATAGAGACTTGAAATTTGGTGTGTATTTAGTATGTAATAATGGCAAGAAGCTTATTGAATTTCAGTAACCTCGATTATCCGGAACTATTTTTTCGGACTCTCAAAATATTCGTTCTAACAAAAGTTAAATAAAAAAATTCGAAATTGTTTATTTTAAGGAGTGAATATAAAAGACAATTAAAAAAAAAAAAAAAAAAAAAAAAACATAAATTTTGCATAAAGAATGAAGTCGATCGGATAATGAGTTGTCGAGATATTTTTAATCATATTTCCAGACTCTTTGATTTTCCCTGACCCTATATTTCATTCAAATTTCAATTGAATGATATATTTTAATTTGAAATGAGACACTTAATACTACGCAGTAAACCGCTAGTTAATATGATTATCAGTTTTGGAATTATAAGGATGTTCCTTTTTACGCAATTCAGTAATAGGGCTATAACGCGAGGCTAACGAAAAATACAGGCTACCGCGGTGCATTCCACTTATCTTTTTTTACAGACCGCTAGAGTGACGTGATGCTCTTTTCGTACACCTGGATTGGTGCATTCGAGCATCACGTGACTCCCACGGTCGCTAAAAAAAGATTTGCGTAAAGCACCGCGGTAGCCTTTCTTTTTCGTTAGCCTCGGCTATAACTTTTATGACGTCATCAAGCCCCGATTTTATTTGAATTCCAATTCCTTTTATAAATAGTTTACGCATGTTTTATTTTCATATTTAATATTATGCATATCCATGATGGGTAAGTATTACGGTGGCCCCCAACGACTAGTATTAAAATGGAAGGGAAACAAATGTGATATTTTATGTGTAACAATTGAAACAAATCTATCTTGCATACGATGCTGTAAAAAGTAATACAAAAATATTAGTATTCCTTAGCCTGCTGTAGTCCGCATGTATAATACAGATTTTTCCTTATTATAGTTGTTTAGTAAGAACACAAAAAATGAACTGTGAACTTGCTTACATGTTTTATCGATTTGACATTTTTCAATTGTTGGATGTACTATGTGCACTGCCATAAATGCAATGCTATGAAAAAATGCATTTCCTTTATAGAAAATAGAATGAATACACTGCATTAATTTTAACACAATTATTCAAATTGGTACATAAATCATACGAGTTGTAATTTTCCAACTGGACGAAAAATGCCCGGGCCAGGATTCGAACCTGGGATCTCTAGGCTGAAGCCGCCACGCTCTACCAACTGAGCTATCCCGGTCGAATCTGGAGGGCATACCTCATCCAGTTAACCTTATTGATCATAGCATCTGGTCTGATATTTTAATCAACTCAACAGAATAGATCGCAGGTAGTGGAACGCCAGTAAACGCTGGATACGTGATTACACTGCATTAATTTTAACACAATTATTCAAATTGGTACATAAATCATACGAGTTGTAATTTTCCAACTGGACGAAAAATGCCCGGGCCAGGATTCGAACCTGGGATCTCTAGGCTGAAGCCGCCACGCTCTACCAACTGAGCTATCCCGGTCGAATCTGGAGGGCATACCTCATCCAGTTAACCTTATTGATCATAGCATCTGGTCTGATATTTTAATCAACTCAACAGAATAGATCGCAGGTAGTGGAACGCCAGTAAACGCTGGATACGTGATTACGCTGCATTAATTTTAACACAATTATTCAAATTGGTACATAAATCATACGAGTTGTAATTTTCCAACTGGACGAAAAATTCCCGGGCCAGGATTCGAACCTGGGATCTCTAGGCTGAAGCCGCCACGCTCTACCAACTGAGCTATCCCGGTCGAATCTGGAGGGCATCCCTCATCCAGTTAACCTTATTGATCATAGCATCTGGTCTGATATTTTAATCAGCTCAACAGAATAGATCGCAGGTAGTGGAATGCCAGTAAACGCTGGATACGTGATTACACTGCATTAATTTTAACACAATTATTCAAATTGGTACATAAATCATACGAGTTGTAATTTTCCAACTGGACGAAAAATGCCCGGCCCAGGATTCGAACCTGGGATCTCTCAGAGATTCCAGGGAGATCCCAAGTTCGAATCCTGGCCCCGGCATTTTTCGTCCAGTTGGAAAATTACAACTCGTATATAGAATGAATACTCTTTGGTACTTTTAATTTATGATGATAATATATATCTGGCATATTGTGTAAGGTATATTCCAAGTTTCTCTATATTTCTCTGTATATTCCATGCTCAGATACACGCAAAACAAGATGAGTTACCTACAAAAACAATGCAAAGTTGTTCAGTGGCTTTAAAAAGTAGAACGGCTTGGTAATGTAGGACAATTAACTTGATATATAGATGAGAAAATGCTTCAAAATATCGTTTATTAAGATGTAAATTCAGAACCTGATTAAATATGTACAAAATGTAAAATCTATTTATATATCTTAGAAGATAATTACTTTGACAATTTTCATGCAAAATAAATATTATTTCTGTAAAAGTCTATAATTATAAAAATAAATATTAAGTAGATTACATTTATATCTCCCTATTTCTTGAATTAAAATTAAAATAAATTAGTTGAATGTATAATATTATTAGAATATGCAGATTAGTAATTATTTTATATGCATTTTATAATCTGAAAAATTGTGCTATTTTGCCTCCTTGATTTTTTTTAATAAACTGTTATGTCTCGATAAGTATACGTGATATCATTAAACAAATTATCACAAATGATTTACAAGATTCACATAGTCATGTGCTACAGCTACGAATGATTTCGAGCATTTTATATTACAGGTTGATCGGAAGTTATATTTTTATTATTTCGTTCGTTGTTTGTCCTCTAACTATCCTCGTAAACCTAACTTCACTGAAAAAGTGACATCAAACATGTGCTTTATATTTCAGCTGTTCGCGAAGAATAAATGAAGTATTTCTCTAGATATTCGTTTAAACGCATGATATCGAAAATATCCTCTGATATTTGGACATATAGTGTACATAAATATTTCTGTTAAATTTTAAATCAACAAGTCCACTCGCTTTAATACAATTTAAAATCGAAATGTAGATTCTCAGTGCTCATTAATTCGAAGCATCTCTGTATAAATATGTAGAAGCTGTTTTATATTTCCTGTTCAAAATCTGTCGAATTCAGAGGAATGCAATTAACGGACACTCAATTTAAGTTAACATCCGGTTTTCAGTACGTTAATTTCTGCTGAAAGTCTATCACAGAAATATTTCGGCGTACATTATCTTGTGATAAATTTTAGTACTAGGAAAAATTACAATTGACATAATTAATTCAGTTTTAATTTAAGTTGCGTTTTAAAAAAAATGTATCTGTTTCAATTTACGTTATAAATATATTTTATTTAACTTTCGTAATAAAGTTTAAATTAATTTTTGAGTTATACTCAAATATGTTTTTATAAGAATATTGAAATAAATTCTTATCGATTAAGAGATTTTGCACTAAATATCTAAATATCTATCTATCTATCGCTCTATACATATATATATATGTGTGTGTGTAAATAAATGTATATTAAAAAATAATTTTCCACACTTCATTAAATTTATTACATATGAATTTATCTTCTAAATTTATTCTACAACCCTATTTTATTAAATTATTACCTATATTAAACAATTAAATTATTGCCTATATTGCATTCATTTCGTTTATTTGAATTCTTTTCTATTTAAAAAGCGTATTTTAATATTTTATTTCTTTTCAAATTATTTCTAAAAAAACATTCCTCGTAATCATTTTTCTTGAAACACTTTTTATTTCTCAAATATTAAAAAGCCAATATTTGTTCTATTAAAGTTATATCTTTATATTTTTTCTTATTTTATTCCAAAGTTAAATTCGCGCCTTTTTCCCTGAAAGACCGCGTCTCTACATTTTTCCCCGACATTAATATAGTTGTTTCCTTCTAAAAGCCATAATTGCCTATCCTACGCATCTGTAATGCGAATTTATCCTCCCGCTCTTTGGGTATTTAACACGGAACATGAGAGACGGAGCTCAGATTTTTGTGATAGTTGTCTGCTTAATAATTACGGGCTGTCGTGAAGTGAGTCAATTGAATATCCGAAATGTGCATTATAACATATGATGTATTTTAATTTGGAAGTATGACACGATTACAATTAGCCATTAGAATTATAGCGATGAAAGTGTTCAACGATATCATGTATGAGCGATGGATGCTTTATCACTGTATTATAGTGGAAGAAATAATAAAATATCTTTCAGGATCGAAATTGTTCTTCTTTCTGCGATGAAAGTGTGCACCTGATGTAATCTAGTTTGGAAGTATGACATGATTACGATTAGCCGTTAGAATTCTAACGATGGAAGTGTTCAAAGATATCAAGTATGAGTGATGGATGCTCTATCAGTGTATTATAGTAGAAGAAATAATAAAATGTCTTTAAGGATCGAAATTGTTCGTCTTTCTGCGGAAACTCCCAATGTTTATCGACCAAGGCAATTAAGTATCAGAACTACGACAGCATAGACTTCGATTTGTGATCTTGGTATTTCATCGATATTTAATTATCGAAATATCTTCGCAACTTTTAAATATATATACAGGGTGTTTCACTACCAGACCGACAAACTTTGAGTGGTGATAGTAGACATGACGACAAACATTATTAAATAGGAAACTATGGAACGCAAACATCTTCTGTAGGAGCTAGGGGCCATTAAAGTTTAAAGTCCAAAACTTCAAGCGATGATAAAAGGGTCGAATCGTTTGCGGTTTTCGCTAAAATCATTCTTCATATCACGATTTTCTTGAATTTTTTTAAAAAGATTACGTTCAAAAATTGTCGATAAAGGGTGCTTTAGTCTTTAGAGTAACGAACAACTATTTTTTACCGTTATTTTTTTGTATGGGGTTAAAATTATTCTAAAGTTTAGACTTTAACTTAAATTTTAAGACCAAAATCGAAATGTTGGATTCAATATCTTTGTACGAAATGAATAAATGTTACACCCCCCCCCATCCATATATATATACAGTGTCTATCAGGATTGACCGTTCAAATTTAGTGGGGAGGTAGAAATAAAACAAAAGAAGACAATCTCACATAGGAATGTATGGGCGCGAGGGAATGCATGACGTTGTAGAGAACGCTGTGTATCAACAAATTCTGATCACGTGCAAAGATCTTTGACAAGTCCAGCTAGTCGTCATTAATGTGACTTTGCAGAAATACCACAAGTCGTTATACATTTAATGAATATGCAGATGTACATCTCACTTACGGTAAAGCGGTCGAAGAGCTGCGGAGATGTATGTATAACGCTATCGCAATCGGCGCAAAACTAAAAATCTCAATAAGACCTGGAACTGTCAGTATATATGTATATACACATGGGCAATTCTAAAGAAAGTGTTACTTTTTGAGTATAAAAATTCAATAAATATGTTTAATAAAATAATTACCTACAGCTATTGATAGGTCATATGTCACTTTATTTAGGATTTATGTATGATTTATATATGTGCATTACCTTATTTCAGATTTTTCATTATTATTTTGGGGTTAATTCCCTTAATAATATTGCAATTTAGGATACAACTGTTTGATTATGTATACACATTATTTTCTTTTATAAATCCCTGTTTGTTATTGTAAGATATGAATCTCGAGATAAGTATTGCCAAAAACGCTTCATATATATGATTTAAAAAGTTACTTTTATTAAATAAATCATGCTTACCTTTAAATCTAAAATGGCGGTAAACATAAATTACATTAATCTTTCTAATTCATTGGGAAAATTTCTAACTGTATTTCAAAAGTAATTTTTGTAAATTAACTTATTTTTATTATTATTTGTATTTAATTTATTTTACTTATAAAGGAATTTTTAAAGAAAAAAGCACTATTGAATAAATAATTGAATAATAATATTAATCACATTCACAAAATATTTGGAGATGTTCATAGAGAAAAATAGACGTACCATGTAAAAAATATTTATATATTTAGTTCTGTACATAGAAAAAATATCACAAATTATTAAAATTTATCAAATATATATTTTAAATGTGTTATATTATGTAAAAACTCAAAAACATTTAAAATATAAACATTATCTCAAACATTAAATACGACATACAGTATAAAAAAGCAAACGTTTTATTTTTTTTTTATATTCTAGGTGACCCGACGGAGTTGCCCGAGTCCATGTAACAAACTTAAATCTCTTGAAAAACGAAAATCTTGCCAGGCTCTCCGATGGCTTCGGCACCGTATAACGGGAATTGTTCGTACCTTCCGAAAAATCTTTTATTTACCCCTTCTACGGCCAAGAGAGTATTTTCTTCTAAACAAAACTCTTTCGGAACGAACCTCTGAGACAGGTCCCCGCTGCCTACGGCACGGTATAGTAGGTGTGCTACACAATAGAACTGGTTTGTAGAAAATGGTAACATTATTACCTGAGTTATTGAAATAAGGCACAGTTACAAAAAAAACCTTGAGGAAGGTGCCGCAAGGGGGAGGGGCTGCAAGTGTCCTTCAGAAAATGACTGATTAGGTGAACCACTATGCATCTGTTAGTTTGGCTAAACTAGGAACTTAATTACAAATTTGGCTTAAAATATTAGTCGGAAAAAGTGGTAACTGCTACTCATTAATTTAGTTTAATGTTATAGAGGGTGACTATTAATTTAAATATAATATTTGAAATCAGTTGCGTTGAAATCGGAAATATAGTTGCTGAGTTAAGGAAACGGGACATAGTTAGAGAAAATAATCATGAAGGAGGTGCCGGGGGGGGGGTATGTTCAAGTACCCTTCAGCAAATAATTAAATAGGAGGTTCACTATGCATCTTTAAAAACTCGTTCATTTGGATAAGATAGAATCTTTGGATTAAACTGTTATTTGGAAATAGTTGCAACCGCTACTCATAAATTTAGTTTAACGTTATCGGTATTCTAATTTATTATTAAATAGTATTACATTCTGCCCCGAAATTTTATTTGGAAATTTAAAATCGAATAATTTCTTTTCCTATATATTTATAATTATTTCATCTGTATTTTAAAATTTCTTGCGAAACACATCGAATAATTTATTTCGCATTAAGCCGAATGGAAATCGAAATGCAGTTTCTCAGTGCTCATTAATCCGATGCAAGTGTATTCGTATAAAGAGGGAGAAGACAATTTAGATTACACATGCGAAAGCTTTTATAAGAATGCAATTAGCAGATACGCTTTTCATGTTAGCATCCTGTTTACAGTACCTTAATCATAGCTGAAATTCCTTTGCAAAGTAAATGCAGCACATGTGATATTCAAATAAAATTTAACACTATGAAGTATTTGAATAGCTGTCATTATTTAAGTTTTAATTTAAGTTACGTTATGAACATACGTTATAAACATACATTATAAACGTATACTTTTAAAATCATATATTCCAATACGAGCAAATCTTGTGTGTGTGTTATTATATATATATATATATATATATGCAAATTTTATCTTCAAAAACGGCTCGGGTCACATGTTCGAGAACTTTCGATAAGTGGGTCACTTTGGGGTCAACGCGGGTCAAATTAATTTTATCTAAAAAATAGCTCTTTCGATTTTTATTAAATTTTGTATCCTACGAATTTTAGATACGAGAAAATCATTGTGTTAGGTCACATGTCCTATAAAATTAGATTAGTGGGTCATTTTTTAGTCACTGTGTGTAAAGCTAATTTTATCTAAGAAACGGCTCAGACTATTTGACTAAATTTTGCATCCTATGGTTTTCGGGCAAGAGAAGATTGTTGGGCTAGGTGACATGTTCAAGCAAATTCGATTAGTATGTCGTTTTGGTCATGGGTTGTTATGGGTCAAGCTATGTTTATCTCAAAAACAGCTCAGAGGATTTGAACTAAATTTAGTATCCTACAGTTTTAGGGAACGAAGATACTATTGGGCTAGGCCACGTGTTCGAGAAATTTCGATTAGTGGGTCGTTTTCGCCATGGGCCAAGCTATTTTTAACTTAAAAACGACTCAGACGATTTGAACAAAATTTTTTATCCTACGGTTTTTGTGCACGATAAAATCATTGGGCTAGGTCACATGCTACCGAAAATCGAATTACTGGGTCATTTTTCGTTCACTGTGGGGCAAGCTAAATTTATCTAAAACGGCTCAGACTATGTTGACTACATTTTATATCCTACGGATTTCTGGCACGAAAAGAGAATTGGGCTTGGTCACATGTTCGAGAAAATTTTATTAGTGGATCATTTTGGTCATGGCTCATGATATTTGAACTCAAAGCTAATTTTGACCGAGCACAGCTAGGTCTTCCCTGTTCTTATTTCCATTAATAAAACATTTTTGTAACTTATCTAAATAATTTTAAACTCTATATTTGCGTTTAATGTAACATGAATACAAAGTGATCAACAACTATCAGTGTATTACAGAAATATGTAGAAAAACTTCAGGATAAATTAAAACAAAATTATATATAAGGACATTTGTTTTAAGTTTAAATAAGTCTATTTTATTGTAAAATTTTCAATAGAATCGTTATATTTTGTCTATAACTTCATTGAAAGATATGCAAAATTTCAACATCTTTAAAGTGGAAGGAAACATTTCTTACCTACATATTTGAAATTTTGAATAGGATAAGAAATCAATGTCAAATATTCATCTTTAGAAAAACACTACCCCACAAGTATTTTAAGCGAAAGCAAAAAACAAGCGATTCAGTATTTCAAAGAAAAGTGTGTCTATCAAGAAGCACGAATTTTATAAAAGATGACTAAAATTTTACCTTATTTCGCTTTAAAATATTCAGTACGTTTTGACAAAATAATTCAGTTGTCCCACAACTTTGTTTTTATATTTTTGTTAAAATCATGTGAATTAAATTGGATGAAAATTTATAAATTTCGCTTATTTTTAGGAAATATATGTATATTCTTGTAAATATTTTTGGACAAAGCAAAACGAATTGTTTATGTTTTCTTCTTTTAATGTGTGTACATTTTGTGCAGAAATATGTACATATTTTGTAGTTAGACATAGATTAGTGGTATTTTTATTTATTTTCTTTTGTATTTTCTTTGTAATTTCTTTGTAAAGAAGCTGTTTTATCATAGATTATAGTGTAGAAAGCTAATTAAACAATATCAATTTAGTGTAATTTGAGACTAAATTGTTTACGCAGTTAACAAAAATGTGCTTGTTTGAAACAACGTTGCGTGCTGCATCAGCTAAAATAGTGAAATCTCGTTCCAACATTTAGAGCTATATGATCCAACAGGATCTCCAAACGTTTGTGAACGAGGTTTCAACATCTTATGGTCGGAGCTAATGCAGCACGATAATTTCGTTCAAAGCAGCACAAAATGTGTCATACTGTAAATAGTCTTCATGGTTTCTTCTATATGTAAACTTCTATACATTCAACGGAACAAAATATATTTAATATTTGATATCATATCTAGAATTGTAAACTTAAAAATCCGTCAATTGTTAAAAAACCAAAAGGATTCATTAATGTTCAAAAACTATTTTTTTATGCAGATTAGTTTAATCTTACACGTGTTTCATGTTTTCTGTAATTTAGTATTTTTCTTTATGAATTTTAATAAGTATGTTCAATTATCTAAGTGTAGAGAACTGTAGTGTGTCGGAACAGTCATCATCTTGGAAACAATTACGCAATATTTTACATCTGAAACTGAAAATATTTTTATTTTTTATAAACGAGTTCATTATACATACAGCTGTTTATTAACTAATCTGAAAATATTTCTTTATGCAGAACACTATGGATAAGTCAGTAATCCGTCAAACCCATATCAAGAAGTACCTGCTTAAAAAAAAAAAAAAAAAAATCATTTGTTCAATTAAAACAGTTTCAGCGATATAAATGTATTGTTGAATGAGCATGTTTTATCAAAGTTAATTAAACGCATAAATCACCTATATTAACAGAAAAGAGATGCATTAAAGATACAACTGAGGTTAAATCTGAAGAGAACGTGAAATTGTGTTTTACAATAAAATATTTATTAGTGAAAAATTAAAATTAACAGGTAAGTTCATTATAAATACCTGTGTGTGTTAAAATATTTACTCTAATACATGACACGTATATTAAAGATAAAATCAAGTAATATATTGGGGCGAGGAAAACAAATTCCAAAAGCCATTTAAAATGTGACACAATAGTGTAAAATTGTTCTTAATAAGCTATTTAGAACAAAATATTCGTATACACGTAAAAAATATGGAAAAATGAAATCAAAATAAAATACTGAGGGAACAGGGATTTTTTATTCTAAACTTTTTATAAAGGACTATTAGCGATATCAGGAAAATAATTATTTATTCACATGGGTGAAAACATATCGATTAAAAACCAATTTCATTTTATTTTTATTTCTAAGAGAAAAGTGCTACTAATGAATTATTAAATAAAGTAAAATTTATTTATTTTACAATCTACTCTTTGTTCAGAATTATATAAGAAAATATTTTCAACGTATATGATTGCAGTACCATAATTGCAATTCGACATGTCCTTCTATATAAATGCATTGTTTAGGTATTTTTAAATATTCTTCCTCCTCAAGAATTAATTTGAGTTACGTAATCACACGACATATCCTTTTTAAAATTTTGAAACATTTATTAGGTTACCTAATTACAAAGAATAAATGACAGAAAGTAGGGGATCTGCGTGAAGGACATCATTACATTGAAAGCTAATTGCAATGTCCATCTGAGCTATTTGATTATGCCTCTAATGTTACCTTAAATTAAAGACGTAGCTCTATTGTTAATGAGAGGATTTATTCCTGCGTAATGTAATCTGAATGATCAATCCTTTCAAACGTAAGAAAATTAGTCATTACAAAAGATTCGTGGAAATTGTATGTGATTACTAGGAATTGCAGTTGAATTTTCAGTTGAATTATTTTAGAAACTTTTGAAACGGAAGTTGGTTTTACAAAAATGTGAAAATTAAAAGAAAACTTACAAAACCTTTCATACATATACAGTTACGCACAGATTCTCATTTACTGTATTAAGCATAAGTTTATTTTTAAATGTACTCATATTTTAGTGCATTATTCTGTGCAGAAGATCTTGTATTACAGAGTACATAAATTTTGTGTAAGACTCAGACAGCCGCCAAAGAGAGAATAAATATCAACCAAAGTGGTTACATTATTCCTTAATGGTTCCTTAATGGTTACTTTGTAATCCTACTCAGAATATCCAAAAATGTGTAGAGATAACAGCAACCGAAAGTGAAAAACTTTCATCAGTTCAGTTTTTCTTATTAATGGGAATGTAATTAAACATACACAAATGTACAAACAGGAAAAAACAGCAGTGTCATGCAGTCACTTACAGAAGTGTCTTACAAATACATTTTCTGAAAGATTGATTTTTCCTCTAATGTTACTATAAGTTGCAGGTGTAGGTAATTGTATTGTTAATGAAATTTTATTCTTGTGTAATGTAATCTGAATAATGAATCCTTTCAACCGTACCAAAATGCATCATTAAAAAAGTTTCGCAAAAACTGTATGTGATTATTGGGAATTACAGTTAAATTTTCTGTTGAATTATTTTAGAAACTTTTGAAATGGTATTTTTTTAAGGAAATTTGAAAATTCAAAAACAGACAATTATATATATATATACCGTTACACAAACGTTATACAGTATTAAATATAAGTACGTTTATATAAAAATTTACTCTTGTTTGAGTGCATAATTCAGTGCACAAGATCTTTGTGCGTAAGACACAGACGTCCGTCAATCAAAACAGACAAATATCAACCAAAATGTTATAATATCCTACTCAGGATATCTAAAAATGTGTAAAGCTATCAGAAACCGAAATACAAAAACTTTCACCAGTTCAGTGCATTTTATTTGTGGGAAAGTAAATAATCATTCATGAATGTTTTTGTCAGCAAAAATAGTAGCATCATACAGTGAGTTACAGCGGTGCAATACAGTTGTAAATGTTTTATTGCAAATGCACATTTTCTGAAAAATTGAGTTCATAAATTATTGTCAATTATCCAATTTAAAATTATATTATTTTCATGGTTTCTTTTTAATTTTGAACTATTACATAATAGTTTAATTGAATTTTATAAACTCAATTAATATTTACTTTTAGATTAATTGTTTCAAACATATCGCTTCACATTATTGTTATACTATGCATTTATACCTTAATTCTTATCACTTCTTTTACTACTTTTAAATACTCATTGTAAAACAGAAGTGTCTAACCAAGCAATTTTAAACGGAAAATATATATGTGTATATATCAGTGCTCGCGAATATACGTATAATACATTTATAACGTATTGTAACCGGTGACGATTTTGGATAGGTATAATATGGAAAAAAAGACGTGTACGGTTAAACGTATAAAAACGTATTTTCGCGAGCACTAGTATATATATGTATAATACAAAAACTTGTTTGTATATATGTATATGAAACGTAGATGAATTCATTATATTTTCTTAAAAACTTAAATCATAAAACATGTGCTTAATCCGATATAATATGTATATATATATATATATATATATGTGTGTGTGGTGTGTGTATTTATATATACAAATATATATGCATTTAACTTGATTTAGTAAAATACGAAAAATATCTACATTAGATGTAATAAGTATAAATGTAGTAATATCATTTGTAAAAAGTCGCAAAAAGATAATACATCGCTGATTCAAGAAACAAAAAAATTATATATATATTTTTTTATTTAACACTGAGCTCATTTTTTGGCAAAATATTATTTAGAGAATGACCTGTGAAATATATTTTTTCGAACATCATAAGATAATCAATTCTCTATACTTATATAAAAAATCTGTCTACATTATTTTAAAGTTATAACTTTGTTACAAAAATATAAGCCTTCTCTAATAATATACTTTTAACAAATAGTAGTGGTAATTACAGGCTTATTTTAAAATATTGGTAATTGCATTTATTTCACTCAAACAGATTATTGTACGTGAAATAGACTGTAGTGGGTATTGCTTTTATTCGCTTAATCTGAAGTATTTTATTGTTTAAACAAGAGACATTTATTATCCGAATTATGGAATTAAATGTTTTCTGAGGAATTTTTATTTTTCATTTTCTATACAATCTGTTTTTTATACATTTTCCTTTTTTATTATTATAACACAAATAACAGTAATTATTATAATAATTATTAATTTCATTTTTCTTTATACTTTATCGGGATGAACTGAAAAAAAAAATTTTTTTTCAATAAATACAATAGATATTATCAAAAGTGATAATTTATGATGGAGAATGGAAATAACTATAACTATATATATATATATATATATATATATATATATGAATTTTATTTTTTTGCAAAATATTGTTACTTATGTTGAATGATTTCCTTTTTTATTGTATTAGTAAGATACTTTAATACAGTGTCAGTATATTGACATTCGGCTACTTCTACCATGTAATGGTAATATGATTGTAGCTGTGCCTCGGATGTTTGTATTTGGAAGGATTAAAAATACAATAAATAATTAAATAATTAATTAATTTCATAATTAATATTTTTAAATTATCTACTCATTTACTAAATGCCATTCACTTGATATAATCTGAATAAAATCCTGAGACAGTGTTTGTATTTTTTAAAATTTATTGTTTTTGTTTATTTAGGAGTTTAATCAAATACTGAAAAAAAAATCTTCAAACCTGAAATAAATTTTTAATATTTTTACATTGTTAAAATGTTTAATAAAGTACTTACAAAACTTTGTTACATGTTAAGGAATAGTAAGTTTTATAAAGGATGATTTTCATTGATTAGTTCATTGATCCCGGCCATTAATTAAGAGCGACATTTATTTTCGTTTAAACGCTTCATTAACATTTTCAAGAATTCACTATTTACTTAGTGATAGTGAGAAAATCATTATTTGTAATAAACTAATAAACAATTTTTTTGTAAATGCAATCATTTCGAGATAATTATTATTAACAACTGTCTAGAATGACACGATAGAAAATTATGTTAAACAAGTAAAAATGTTGGAAACAAAATTTTATAGTTGTTACAAAATATAATAGTGATAGTTTTAACACATAATAATCGGATAATGTTCTGAAATGGTTGAGGCGTACTGTGTAGACACGAAATGCGTTTGATATTTGTTAGTTTTCCTGTTTGTCTGTGCCGCGATAATTGCCTCTAAAGTATCCTATTACAAAATTAATATATATAAATAAAACAATATATATATCAATTGAATCCACGTTCACCTTAAATTAAAATTCATAACAATACACGAGAGATTACTTAAAAGTGTTTAATTTTGATTCAAAAAATATATTCAAAAGCAAGTACTTCCAAATGCAATCACATTCGTCATCAGGGTTAAAACAATATAACACACAATCAGAGAAAACTGGTTCATTACAACTTGAAAACTGGTTAATTGGTGGTATAATATTTAATATATATATATATATATATATATATATATATATATATATATATATATATATATATATATATATTAGATGACTATCGGAATAATTTGATGCATATCTTTGGAATATCATAGGACAAGACATCGTTACAAACACTATCAATCTTGGAAGAAAATTTCTAAAGACTCTCTAATAGGGAGATTGTTAAATTCGAACATTTTCTCATAGAATAAGGCATCGTTACAATCACTATCACCCCTGAAAAATATTTCTAAAGCTCTCTAATAGAGGGATTGTCAAATCCGAACATTTTCATCAGAAAATGTCGGATTACACAATCTCTCTATTAGAGAGTCTTTATAAAAAATTTCCAGGAGTGATATTGATTGTCCTATGCCTTGATGCCTATGATGCCTTGATGCCTATGATGATGCCTGTCCTATGATATTCTTAAGATATGAATCAACCTATTCCGCATAGATTAACATACAAGATTGGACAGTTACAGCAGAATGTGTAACGGCAGCAATAATAGCGTCACTAGTGACAAGGCGAGGCTAACGAAAAAGACAGGTAACCGCGGTGCATTCCACTTATCTTTTTTTACAGACCGCTAGAGTGACGTGTTGCTCTTTTCGTTCGCCTACATTGGTGCACTCGAGCATCACGTGACTCCCACGGTCTGTAAAAAAAAGATACGCTTAAAGCACCACGGTAGCCTTTCTTTTTCGTTAGCCTCGTGACAAGGGGGGGTGGACTAAGAAGCTGCCGAAGTTTACTCATGTATATGAAATATGTTTATGCTCTATGTTTTTAATATATATTCTTTTCGTTTCGAGGCAGACGCTTCTCTTCAAATTGGTCACTGGTGTGTTAAGCTTGCTTTTAAAGGACTTCATTTTATTTTTTATTTAATTATTATTGAAACAACAGTTCTTTTCAGAACTTTTTTAATATGGCTAAAGATGTTAAAGTATGTTATGCAGGATCATGTTTGCATACAAATCGGAATTTTAAATTTTCTTTTTCGGTTATTCTACAAAGTTGAAATAGTAAACATATAGCATTTAAAAGAAGAAAGATCATAATAAGATAGACGTTCAAGTTTCTTCCCCTTTGTCACTACAGGCGCTGCGATCATCAGATCATCATCGCGTTACTATTACGCTCTATGATAGTGTCCTATCTTGTATATTAATCTATGCTTATTTCGATATTCATGCAAAAAAAAAAAAAAAAAAAAAAAAAAATGAAACAACTAACCAGTTTTCATGTTGTAATGTAACACTTTCCTCTTATTGTGTGTTTTCTTGTTTTAAACCCTGACGACGAATGCGACTGCATTTTAAAGTGCTTGGTTTTAAATATATTTTTTTACATCAAAATTATACACCTTTATGTAATGTATCTTGTATTGTTGTGAGTATCCTATTAGCTTGTAATTATGTAAGTACATTGTTGAGATACCCTGATTTAGCTATATATAGTTTGGTTTAATTTGGTCGATTCGTCAAAAAAAATGTCATAATGCTTTCTTTCCAATGTAGTAATGTCTTCCTTCTATCCCATCCTTGTAATGCTTCTTTTTAAATTTCTTTTATGACTGAAACAAATGTAGCACATTTTAATAATTGATTTAAACGTTAAATTATATATCCTAAATTTTAGATATGGATATATTAAATTAATCCGATCGCTTTGAAAGTTTTCCAATACATGTATCATAAATGCCAAATTAATTTTATGCCTTTTAAGTGAAAATGATAGCAATTATATCATATTTCTTGAATACGTAATTCACCTTATTTTGGCACGTCATATAAATAATTTCGTAAAAACCAAAATAACACAATTTAAAATTACTTAAATGTATTTTATTAAAATACACTTTGTACAACTAAAATATAAAAAAACAAGTTCTGTCGAGCATCTGCTACGCTCATCATTTGGGTTAAAATTTGGATAAAAACCAAAGGTCTACTTTATTCAGTTATACTTGATGGGCTGTTATAAAATTCAAACTTGCAAATAGAGAAAAGTGATGTTGTTTGAACTGTTCTAAAGTTCAAACTGTAATAGGGAGGGAGTTTATGTTATTTCTAGTAAATTATACGAAATCATAGGAATAGTGTATGATAATGTATTCTACGGACTAGACGTATCAGTAATTTGAAAAAGAATTTGAAATGATTACATAATTAATAAATTTGAAAACTTTATAACTTGTTTATGATTTCTTAAAATCAATCATAATATTCTGCTCTTGATGTTGCGAATCCAATTGAAATCCTACTAACAGGAGATGTTTTCATAAATGTATCTTTCTAAGCTGTGTGAGAAAAATGTTTTTTGTTTCGAAATTGTATTTTTCTAAGCTGTGTGAAAAAATGTGGTTGTCAGAAATGGTTTTGTAGAATGTTTTTGTCGGCACGGAAGTGATAAAATAAAGATATTCGTTATGTTTTTTTAAGAAGACTGTTTTTCACATATTAAAGTATTATTTTCCTTTGCTTTAAAAAATGACGAAAGTATTAAAACGGGTAGTTTTAGTGTTTCGAAAATCGCTATGTATGTAATTTGCGAAAAATTGGCGCCCGAACAGAAGGACATAGGAAGTAATATTTTTTAAGTGGAAAACTGTACAAGTATGGATGCGTTGAAAATAAAAAGAACGCCGCTTAGAAGCGCATTTACGAATACTTTAAATGCTTTAAACGAAGCTATTAACCAGTCAAGCCCAGATGTTAATCTAATAGAAGAGCTTTTAGATCAATTAGTAGGCAAAGCATCTAGATTACGTTCCACAGATGACGAAATATTAAATTTTATGTTGTCGAATAGGTGTGCGGAAAAAGATTATGTAAAAGAATTCGAAGCATGTGAAGGATACCATGAAAAATTAATAAAAGTGAAGCAGAATGCAAGACATTTTTTTGTTAAGCCTGTCGTTGCCGTCGAACATCAATCTCTTTTACCTAATTCGATAGAAATCGAAAGAATGGGATCCCGCACACTCAGATTGCCTGAAATTAGTTTACAGCCGTTTGATGGGGACTCAAGATCGTGGCTAACGTTTTGGAATACCTTCAAGAAAATTCACGAAGAAACTGTGTTAGACGATCACTCGAAGTTCGTATATCTGATGCAAGCAATTACTCCGAAATCGAAAGCGTCTCAAATTGTGAAAAGTTATCCTATATCGGCTGAAAATTATGCTAAAGTAATTCAACATCTAAAAGAAAGATTCGGAAGAGAAGACACTTTGATACAAATTTATGTTCGCGATCTGCTGCAACTGGTATTATGCAATAATAATACATCGAAAAAAGAGTGCAATTTGTCATCGTTATATGACAACCTAGAAACCAAACTTAGATCGTTGGAATCTCTTGGGGTCACAGACGATAAATACGCTAGCATTTTATTCCCGTTGGGGGAATCGTGTTTACCTCATGATGTTCTCCGAATTTGGGAACGGGATCGTGAAAAGTCTGATCAAGGTAAGAGTGAATTAAATTCTATACTTAATTTCTTAAAAAATGAAGTGTTGTCTGAAGAACGTATTTTATTGGCGCGTACTAGTTTTGGTTTTGATAAATCTAAGAATTTTACTAGATTTAAAAATGTTGAATATAATTCTATGCCAACTGCTACTGATTTATTTGTAGGTGATATATTTAAAGATAAACATTTAATTAAGAAATATGATGAAGCATGTATATTTTGTGACAAGTGTCACTTATCAGAAAAATGTTTTAAAGCTAATTCGATTTCTTTTGAAGATAAACGAAGTATAATTTTGAAAAAGAGGGCTTGTTTTGTCTGTCTTAAGAAAAATCATATTTCACGTCACTGTAAATCGAAGATTAAATGTTTAAATTGTGGTGAAAGGCATTTTGCTGTAATGTGTCAAAATGTTTGTAATGAAGAGAGTAATACGGCGTTAGAATGTCGTAAACATGAGTCAGGGAGTAGTGATACTGTTTTGACTACTCAAGGTTCCGACCCAACTGTGTTATTACAAACTTTGCATGTACGTGTAAAGCACGATGGTAAAGAAAAAATTGTACGGGGAGTCATAGATACGGGCTCTGAGCGTTCATATTTATCAGAAGATGTAATTAAATATTTTAATTATAAAAGTATTGATGAAGTTAAGTTAATTCATAAATTATTTGGTGGTGTTGAAACGAGTGAAACAAATCACACCAAATATAGAATTCATTTAAGTAGTATTGATAATAGTTATAAATGTGATATGCATGTTTTAGATGTTCCTGTTATTTGTTCTAATATAAAAAAGGTGCCAAATGGACCTTGGTTAAAAAAATTAAATAAATATGGTATTAAGATTTCGGATGTTGAAAACAATGTATGTAAAACCGAAAATGAAATTAAATTGTTAATTGGTTCCGATGTGGCGGGAAAATTACTGACCGGAAATATTAAAGTTTTAAAAAGTGGTCCGGTTGCTGTAAAGACCCATTTGGGGTGGACTCTCATGGGGAAAATCCTAGGCATTAAATCTGAAACAAATGATTCTCTTATGGTTATTTCGTCTCTTTGGAACAAAAGTTCCGTTGCTAATTTATGGAAGCTGGATATTCTTGGTATAACTGATACGGTTGAATCTAAAACTAAAAATGAAATTCATGAAGAAACTATGCAACATTCTTAAAGAAACATAAGAATAGATTCAGATGAGAGGTATGAAGTAGCATTGCCTTGGGTACTAGATAATGCCCGCTTACCTAGTAATAGAAAATTGGCCGAAAAACGGCTTGCTGCAACGAAGAAAAGGTTATCAAATTTGAAAAAAACTGAAGTTTATAATAAAATATTTGATACATGGTTAAATGCAGGAATAATTGAAAGGGTGGTCGATAATAAAAAATCCAAAATACATTATTTGCCACACAGGCCTGTATTTAAAGAATCGAGTGAAACTACTAAAGTAAGGCCGGTTTTTGATGCTTCGGCTCTTGTGAAAGGTTTTCCTTCATTAAATGATTGTCTGGATAAAGGATTAAATGCGATTGAAATGATTCCTTCAATACTGCATGGTTTTCGGCAATTTCCTGTTGGTGCAGTATCTGATATAGAAAAGGCATTCCTACAGATAGGTATTACAGAAAGTGATAGAGACTATCTACGGTTTTTATGGAAGGATAATATAATTTACAGACATAAACGTGTGGTTTTCGGAATCCATTGCAGCCCTTTTTTACTAGCGGCTACTCTGAAACACCATCTGGAAAGTACACCTGACAATTTTGTTTCTACAGCAGAAACTTTGAATGAATCTTTGTATGTAGATAATTGTGTTTGTAGTTTCAACACAACTTTCATTGGCTCAGAAGGTTTTTGATCCTTTGGGATTTGCCTCACCCGTGACTTTGCTCCCTAAACTTATTCTACAAGAGTGCTGGAAGTTGAAATTAAAATGGGATGAATTAATTCCTGAGAATTTAGCTAAACAATTTTTGAAGTGGGTGCAGGGAATAAAATTAATTTCTGACATCAAACATGAGCGCTGGATGAATCTAGATAATTTTGAAAATGATGTAAGTCTTCACATATTTTGTGACGGAAGTAAACACGCATATGCTACTTGTATTTTTCCGAGAGTAAAGAAGAAAAATGAAATTTTGGTGAGTTTTATACAAGCACGCGCAAGAGTAGCTCCTCTTAAGAACCTAACTATACCGCGGTTAGAGCTTTTATCATGCTGCATTGGAGCCAGGTTGGGTACTCATGTCATTGCTGATTTAAGAATTCCAAATTTGAAGATCTGTTATTGGTGTGATTCAACCACAGCTTTGAGCTGGATAAAGCGAGATGATAGATGGGAAACATTTGTCTTCAATCGTGTAGAAGAAATCAGGTCTTTGTCACAGAAAGATCAGTGGCGACATATTTCAGGAAAATTTAATCCGGCTGATCTTCCTTCCAGAGGTTGTTCCATTGAACAGTTCTTGCAGCTAAAATGGTGGGAGGGACCAGCCTGGCTGGCTGAGCCAGAATTTACTTGGCCTCAAAGTGTCGAATCACCAGTTGAAGAAGTTATTAATGCTGAGAAACGGAAAAGTGTCATTTCAGCATTAAACAAGAACACGAAACCTTTGGTATTATCGACGATTTTCATCATACAAGAAAATAATAAGATTGATCGCATGGATTCTAAGATTCATAAGTAATTCAAGAAAACCGAATTCAAAAGAAGTATCTGAGCTTACATGTTTAGAAATAGAACAAGCTGAAAGAAAATTAATGATTTTGATCCAGAAAGACAGCTTTGAAAAGAATAATGAGAAAATTCGTAGCCTAAGACCAATCCTAGATGAAGATGTTGTCATCAGAGTAAAAACACAAGTCATCTATCGAGAAGATACTGTCAATTTTAAGTACCCAATTCTTTTGCCGTCTGACCATCCTGTGGTCCACCGTGGATCTCCTGGAAACACCAAGAGCTATTACATGCAGTAGATTTAGCTGGGCCCTTATATTTGAAAAATGGAAAAAAGGTATTTATTGTGTTGTACAGTTGTACAGTGTACAGGGCCATACATTTAGAATTAGTGACGTCATTAGCAACATATACCTACCTCCAATCTTTTAGGCGCTTTATAGCGAGAAGAGGAAGACCGACGCCCGTTTATTATGATAATGGTAAAAATTTTGTCGGTGCAGATAGAGCTTTTTCAGACATCGATTGGGAACAGATCTCAGCTGCAGCAGCTGTACAAAAGATTCGTTGGAAATTCAATCCGCCTACTGCTGTCTGGTGGGGTGGTTGGTGGGAGAGGTTGATACAAATGGTGAAACGCATCTTGAGAAAAATACTAGGTAGAGCCTCATTATCCTATGAAGAGCTTATCACAATTCTTTGTGACTGCGAACAAGTTGTAAATGCTAGACCACTCACGTATGTCTCAGAAGATGTGGATGATCTAGTACCTTTAACACCATCAATGTTTCTTCAAGAAATAATATCTTCAGATGTGATAGATTTTGATGCATTTGACGCACAAGAATTAAACAGAAGAGCAAAGTATAGACAACAAGTTCGAGAACATCTTAGAAGACGATTCCGTATTGAGTATTTAGGGCAGTTACGCCAACAAAATTCCCTGCAAAAGAATGCCAAGCAACTGACCGTTGGTGATGTCGTTCTCGAGGAGTCTGATAAGAAACGTACGTATTGGACTTTAGCTCGTGTGCAAGAACTAATTTCTGGAAAAGATGGTCACCCGAGAGTTGCTCGGGTAAAAACTGAAAATGGTGAACTTTTAAGACCAATCCAAAAACTGTACAATCTAGAGATTCCAAAAGAACACTCTTTCGAACCAGTATTACGAACGAGAAGTGGCAGAACAGTGACTGTTCCAAAACGTTATCAGTCATAAGACTATTTTTGAACATTGAACATTATAAACTCCTTTTTTCCTTATTTTTAGTATATCTCATTTCCTAGTGTTAATTTGAATTTGTAATAATATGTTTAATTTTTGTTTGAATTTTTGCAGGAAATTGTATAATTTGTCTTTGAAAATTAGTGTTAAGAATATATATACTTTGGCCATGTAATGTAAGTATAATGTTACACATATTTTGTGTTATTTTGAATTTTGTTGTGCCTATTGTTGAGTTTTCCTGTTGAAAACTCAAGGTGGGAGATTGTCGCGAATCCAATTGAATTCCTACTAACAGGAGATGTTTTCATAAATGTATCTTTCTAAGCTGTGTGAGAAAGATGATTTTTGTTTCGAAATTGTATTTTTCTAAGCTATGGGAAAAAAATGTGGTTGTCAGAAACGGTTTTGTAGAATGTTTTTGTCGGCACGGAAGTGTAAAATAAAGATATTCGTTATGTTTTTTAAAAAGACTGTTTTTCACGTATTAAAGTATTATTTTCCTTTGCTTTAAAAAATGACGAAAGTATTAAAACGGGTAGTTTTAGTGTTTCGAAAATCGCTATGTATGTAAGTTGCGATACTTGATTTAGCTTAGAAATTGCCGTTCGACATTGGTTTAGTTCAATATCTACAATATGTTCTGCTAAACGTTCTTTGAACTTTCGTGATGTTATAACGACATAATCCATTTTTGTCTAATTATCTATTAATGTAGCAGTGATTAAATATACACCTGTGGAAACTTACATAAGAATAAGACCAATGCTACTATGAAGTCTTGCCTTTAATTTAATAGGTAGAGAACTATTAAATTTATATTTTATTTCTTTAATTTATACCTTAAACACTCAAATAATCTTGGAAAACATCGAAATTTGTGCAGTTTTACTTTCTTATATTTAATTATGTTATTGCCATCATTTCTATATTGAGTTTTGTAAATAAGCTTGAAACTTAAGCAGAATATTATTATCATTTGCTGTATTCCTAATGATGTCCAACCCCTGATCAATATATTTATCAGTATAAACAGTGAACGCTCGTATAATGTAAAATCTGTGTGCTGCAGCTTATAATTAGTTGGTGATGAAGTATTAACTGTAATGGTACTATTTGTTCGAATTTTCTTCCTGTAAACCTTGCTTTTAATGGTCATGTTATTACTATTTCTTATATGTTAAACATCTAGTAAAGGTAGTTTTCCGTTTTGTTCAAATTCTAATGTAAAACTGTATGTTTCTATCTATTGTATTGATTTCATCTAAAATGTCTTGTATTGCTCCATATTCAAAAATCATTAATAATAAAAATATCGTCCCATATCTATACCATTCCATTGACCTTCTTTGAAATTTAGTCATAATTTTATTTTCAATTGGTCTTAGTTTAGAAAACTAAGTTGCTCCTTCTATTTTAAAGTTGAACAATTTTTGATTTCCATGCTGTAAAAAAGCTATTTTTTCTAAGCGTATTCTCTAATTGTTTATTTCAGCAATTTTACAGTATGCATCTGTATCTTACTCTTTTTATCTGATTTTATTTACCTTGATTGTGAAGTGCAATACCATAAAATTTTCGCTTTAATTAAGACAATAACACTCGGAGCATTGACTCTACAAATTATAGTTAATAAGTTTATTTTGTCCAAATTCATCTCAATGTACATGTCTTTCTAATATAACTAAGTACATTTTGTTTCAGAAATCGAGTTTATCCATTATAAAAATTCTTAACTATGACAATTTTAATCTATATTTTCTCTGTAAAAATTACGCATATATTCCATACATAGTCTCAGCAGCCTTTGGCGGTAGAGAATTAAAAATCATTTATATTTCGAAAATTAATGATAGGATTGAATTAAAAAAATTACATAAAGTTAGTTCTTATGTCAAAATTAATGCATGTCAAATTTCATATATATTTTTTAAATGATATTAATCACTTTCATGACTAAAAGTATGTTTTCGAATACAAAAAAAAACCTAAATTATTTTTGAGTTAAATCATTATATCTCATTAAAATATCATTTTACTAAAGTAGTGTTTTTAAATGAGATATCATTAAGATTTAATTGAACTCAAAAATAATGTTATTTTTTTTTTAAATTCAAGACATATTTTTTATTACGAAAATTACTAATGAAATTCAAAATATACACAACTTATGACATACATTAATTTTCACATAAAAATTAAATTTTAATAAAAGACATTAGTACGAGAATTTACAAATCATTTCTGCAATTAATTTTCGAAATATAAATGATTTTTAGTTTTATACGACCTAAGAAAGCTGTTTCGTTTTTACTGAGTAAGTACATATTTTTTTACATAAAAATCCATTAGAAATCATATAAATCATACATTCAAATCATCATACGTAATTTTTTTTTTATAATGGATGGATTGGTGTTCTGAAACAAAACGTAATATAATAATTATAAAAGAAAAAATAGTACATTGAGATTTACAAGACAAATAAAGAAACTGATGTCCATGAAGTGCAGAGTAAATGATAGAAGGGTCGTTAATTGCATTATTATTAATTTTTAGAATTGAATTTCAAAATTAATATAAGTAAAATCATAGAAAAAAGATAATACACGGGGGCATAATTTCAAAATTGCTGAAAGAAAAAATGCCATAATGTGTAGAGCGCAGGGGAATTAATGCTAAAAATGTTTTTTTTTTTAATTTTTTTTTTATTCTAAAATATTAAAGATAACACCACATTTTCATAAACATATAAACTCATAAAAACTTTCTTTTACTTAAAAAATATTATTCCAAATCAATGGTTGGAGTTACTAAATAAATATTTTAATGTAAACTTGTATAGGGTGAGCCACGTGAGTAAACAAACTTTAATCAGTGTCTTTATTTCTTTTTGTGATTGATATTTATGTGTTTTGTATGTATTTATATATTTCGTTGTCCGGTGTCATTCGTGTTGATCGATTGTATTGAGTTGTATTTTTATGATAATGGTTTTTAGCTCTAATGAAACCAAAACATGTCAGTGGTTTATTTGTTTATATATGTATTTTGTGACACCTTACTTAAGTAAAAGAAAGGCTTTATGAGGAAAATTAATAGTTATTGTATATTTAAAATTTAAAAGACAATTGTTTTCTGTAGAATATTTACATATCATACATAGCTAGTAATATAGGACAATTTTAATGTTTAGATTATATTTCTCCATATTTAAACACTCTCATTTGTTTTTTAATATTTTATAAAATAGTATAAATTGTATTTGTCTTGCAAAAAATACTACAAGTGTTTACTTTTGATACCTTACAAAAATTAGACCGATGTAATTATTTAATGCATCACATTTACAAGGATAACAAGAATGAAAAGTCATGCGTCAATCATAGATTATGTAACACTTTCCAACACTTCCAAAATCATTTTGAAAATCTTTACCGTAAGGTGTAAGATGATATCTAACTAAACAATTTTGAAAACGCATAACATATTTAAAAATCCAATTTCAGGAATTACCAACAATATTCGGAAAAATATCCGAGATCTTTTGTGCAGCCCTGTATATGATCCAAAAATTTTTATATATACTAAATAGAGTGGTAAATTTTAGTTCAGTTAGGAAACGCGTATCACAGTTTAAAATTTCCCTTCTGCAATTTACCCCAGTAAACGGAAATGTACTCGAGAACTTTTGTGTTGCCCTGCATACAATCTATACAATTTATACACACCAAGAAATAGGCAAAAATGAGTTAAATTTAAATACGCGTTCAGCAACTGAAAAAGCATTCCCAGAAATTATTATTAATACGCAGTACCTTAACCTAATTCATTTGTGTGTGCCTGTAAATGAACGATGAAAGCTATACACACAATATTCTATAGAAAGCATCTTGTAATTCACATTAGGGATGTATATCAATTTCAATATGTTTGAAATAGTCAAACATTATTAAAATACACTGCAAACGATTTTTCTTCATAGACTGTAATGTAACGGAATACTTTGAGTGACCCTGTAAAGAAACTATTAGTTCTATGTACACTACATTCTAAAAATACTCCTTTGTAGTGCACCTCAGTAATATATATTATTTTCAATGTGTTTGAAATTGTGTAACATCATTAAAAAAACCAAAAATAATTTTTCGCCGTAGACCACAATGTAACGGAATTTTTTGAGTGTCCCTGTAAAAAAAACTATAAGGGCAACTTAATTTTGCCCTTATAATTAATGCAACTTAATTTTCAATCCCGAACATGCCACAGTAAGTCTCAATAACATATATCAATTGTATGATGATCCGATCATATTTACGCGAGTTAGAGCACGGACAGACAGACTGCAGACAGACTGACAGACTAACTGACAGAAGGCATACAGACAGAAAAACCAATTTCATAAACATTTTTCAACTATGTTTGAAAGTGTTAAAAATAGATCGTTTTAGTTTGCTTTTTACATGATATGCACTTACCTTCGAATACTTTTCTTTTTCTTTTCTTATTGAATGTTGTATCATACTGGAAGTTTAATTTATCCGTTGCCATAATTTAGAACTGAATTACCATATTAAAAAAAATATTTGCAATTAGTGTTGATTTAGTAATGAATTGCGTAAACTAACAATTAAGCACCATCATAAAAAATTGTAAAATAATAATAATAATAATAAAATAACCACCTTTAAATAGTATATTTCTCTGCCTGTTTTTCTCTTTCACTAAAGAATTAGACAAATGTGCAATTAATTGCAATTAAAAGAGCAAAATATCGACAACATTAAATGCCGTG
Source organism: Maratus michaelseni (assembly GCA_963931845.1). Taxonomy (NCBI): domain Eukaryota; kingdom Metazoa; phylum Arthropoda; class Arachnida; order Araneae; family Salticidae; genus Maratus; species Maratus michaelseni. Next base: position 435,215,938 of record OZ007587.1, on the reverse strand, counting down.
AAAACTAAAGCTATATTAAGTGTAATTTCTGGACATTTCATCGACTTCTATCATTAATTACTACAACCATTAAACATTTTGAAACATTTCATTAATTATTTATGCAATTTATCGTTTACTCGATAAAGATGTGTAAACACATTAGTTGTTGTAATGAAATACTTTTTTTGTGCATTAGCTACTATCAAAAAATCATTGCAGAAAACTCTTAAGAATATTTTGAACGCTAATAATATTTAAAAATTTTTTAGAAATCCCTTAAAGATAGAAATTTAAAAATTTTATAGTTTACATAAACTATTCTATAAATTAATAAATAAATATCCCGGACAATCTTTTTATATTTAATTATCAATCAAAAATTTAATTATTTATAAAAAAATTTCATAAAAATATTCTAAACAAAACATTTTTGTACATTAAAAATTTAAGTTTACAAGATTTCTTTTCTTCTGATAAACAAACAAAATAATCTCTCTCTCTCTCTCTCTCTCTCTCTCTCTATATATATATATATATATATATATATATATATATATATTAAAGCATAAACACTAAGTCTGATTACTTTATTTTTACACAATAAAAGAAAACATATTTTATCAGACAATTAAATACACTAAACCAACATGAGTGAAAAATTTACCTGGACCAGGACTCGAACTTGGGACTTTCAGCGTACCGTGCGAACGATTATTTAAGGACCGATGAATGGTTATTCGTCGTATTATGTCACCTGAAGCTGCAAAACTGCTGGCTGATGACTGTTTCCAACATGAATTAATGTGAGAAATTGCCGTGCTAGGATGTCGATCTGGGTAGAGCTCCTATAATACAGGCTGAATCATACCGCCATTTAATGACCCAGCGGACCAAAAACCAAGCTAAAACCGGTTAGCTTACCTTACTAGTGGACGGCGAGTGACAGTAACGAGGACAGCGAACACCTGCTCAGGCGGTTTCCTAATGCTGAGCTAGGTCACAATATGGCGGTTATTTTGGGAAACAGAATGGATATGCGTCAGCTCCCCTTATAGGAGCCTTAGATCTGGGTGGCTTAGTGGCAGAGCGTCAGCACGGTTCGCTGAAGGTCTCAAGTTCGAGTCCTGGCTCAGGTTTATTTTTCACACATGTTGCTTTAGTGTATTTAATTGTCTGATAAAATGTGTGTTTTTACATTGTGTAAAAACAAAATATGTATTTTATGTACATTTTCTGATTGTTTAAAAGATAATTTGCACTCAAAATATAATAGAAAAGAATAATCTTAGTATCAAAAAAATATTTTTTTATAAATATCTTTACATTGAATATTCCTGAAAGAATATTTAAATTTTAAATCCCTATAATAGCTTTAGTAATTTTATCTTTAAGTTAAAAACACAAATATTTAAAATAACAAATTTCTGATTTAGAAATGTCTAAGTATAGGTTGTTCAGAACTACTCGTAGATTGGTTCGACTTACTGATCCGTTTGAAATATGAAAGTCATGTATTTTTGAGAATATCTTATGAACATTTTATGATTATAATAAAAAAAAGTAATAATAAGTTTTCCGATTTCAGAAAATGTGAAGATACTTTAATTTATTTTATATTCAGTTAAATCGTATAAGATCCCAATATAAACTGCTTAAAATTAAAATCAACTTCATCTAGTGTAATTTGAAATAAAACATGTTAAACATTTCAAGTATATTTATTGATAATGATAAAAAAAAATGCATTAGTTTTTATTCCTTAAAAATAAACAGATACTTTCACTCGTATTTCTTAAAGATTAGAAAATTAATTACATAGCATACAGTAAATTATAATAATTTAATGAAATTCAGTTTTAATATATAAGAAGACGAAATATTTTTGGAATATAAAACATTCTTGATGTTATTTCACTAATATTACATATATATTTCTTACAAAAAATGTGATTGATTTTTACAATTTTCTTATTAAACGAAGTCAAAATATTGATTAAAATTTAAACTTGTTTTGTATGCAAACATTTTAAAGGATACATAGTACTATAATAAAATTATATACAACAGTCATTATATTTTTTAATAAACAATTATGAAAATGTATTTAATTTACAGGGTGTCCCAAAAGTCTCCGTACAAATTCAGAAATTTATTACAAAAAAAATAATAGGCCTACAGCAAAAATAATTACAACAGTACGTAGAGTAACTTAAAAAGTTTTTTCTACTACCTTAGTATAATTGTACATGAGATCCTTTCGTTGCACGAAGAATATCACGTCGATATTCCAATTCCATCCCCGTGCGTTTCAGCATGCTAACATCAACAGTAGTTACAACTGTTTGGATCTTTTGTTTCAATTCTTCGAGACTGTTCACTTGAAACAAAAGATCCAAACAGTTTCAAGTGAACAGTTTCGAAGAATTTAAACAAAAAAACCAAACAATTTTAACTACTTTTGATGTTAGCATGCTGAAACACACGTGGATGGAATTGGAATATTGACTTGATATTCTTCGTGAAACGAAAGGATCTCATGTACAAGTATACTAAGGTAGTAGAAAAAAAACTTTTTAAGTTACTCTATGTACTGTTGTAATTATTTTTGCTGTAGGCCTATTATTTTTTGTTGTAATAAATTTTTGAAGTTGTACGGAGACTTTTGGGGCACCCTGTATAATGTAAAATGTAGATAATATATTTATTTGATTGAATAACAATATTTCTAGATTTTCTTAAAATATTTAAAAAAAAGTCATATATAGAATATTTACTTTTTCCTGATTTATTAATGTTTACTTCATCTATTCCCATAAACAATGATAGTTTTCGAAGAGATTGAATAATATATGTTTCATAGTTAAATTTGATTTTACTATAGTAATAATTGACTATTTTCAAATATGATCAAAAAATTAATTTAAAATTTAAAAACCATTTTGTATTTGATTTACGCTTTAATAAGTATGTAATAAATGCGGTATTAATCTGATAAATAAGAACACAAAACTAAAAAATAACTAAAACAACTTTATTAAAGGCTTTCCTATTGCTGGACGGATATTGTATCGATCCGGATACTTGCATAAAAGTTACGCCAGAAACCTGTTAAGTCCATTCCGCGTGAACTAAACCCAGAGACCCTTTAGTATATCTATTAAGTGATCTTGGGTTACATAAATGTAATCGTCAGTTCTGGGTTCCGGTGGGGATAAAGTTAGAGATTTACCCATAAATGGCAAATATTATTTGAAGATCTAACTTAATCCTAAATTATTTAAATAAGTGACATGGCTTTGTGATTGTTTACGTAGATACTACCAAACCCTTTTTTACCCTCGTCTTTTTCTCGGGGATTCTGACTTCCGGTATTTTCTCGTCTTTCTTCTCGGGGAGGTTGACTTCCCGTATTTACCACGCGCATGGGGAATTGTGCAAGTCGCTGTTGGTTGAGAGTGCCCTGCCGTTTGTCTTTATGTGCACTTGGTTCTAACTTGCTGTAGTATAGTATAGTATCTCTATAGCATATGTTTTGCATACTAAATGCTGTTTATAGCATGCATTGAACTTTTGACTTGTTAAGGGAAGATCGTCATAAATATGTCTTTCTTGGTATGATGCAATTAATAATTGTTGAAAACTGTCTGGAATGCCTTACCTCTGGCGAGTTTTATTGCCTGAGACAAGCTTTGTAGGTGGTCTGTATAATTCCTGTGATATAAATTTGCCAGTTTGTGAACATACTTAATTGAGTTAATTAAAATAAATCAAAAAGAATGGTGGGATATTATTGCACATTTCAATAGGAATATATGGGTATAATGTATTACGCTGTAGGTCAAATAGTTTCAGAAATATAAATATATTAGTCTTTCTGTTTACAATTCTATTTTATATTGTGGAACGTTTTCATAAAGTTTATATATTAGCGAATGCTGTAGTGTACAACGCCCTGTACCTATAGTTAGCATGTATCTGTAGGCCACATCAGATTTATGTTTTAATAGAAGATCTTAGCAACGTTTCCCACATTCTAGGTATCGTAATATGCAAAGTGGTAAATAGTATGGCTTAAAGGTTTAAGCAAGTGGCCTGCAAAATTAAGCAATTTTCAAACGGCTTACATAGGTTTATCATAAAAACATTTCATATAATATAATTATTACTGTAAAAATTTCATTTAACAAAAACATTTATGTCAGAATTATTTTGTACTCACATAAAATGTCAGTAAATATAATGCACACTATGGTCAAAGAAAATGAATATAAATGCAATATACTTACTTAATTTGAAAAATATAACGTCATTATGATAAAGCCAAATTTAAAAGATGAAAAAAAAAATATTTAATTGAAAGAAACACAAAATAACTGCAAAATATAATCATACATAAAAGTGAAAACTTTTCATATTACTAATTTAAGCTGATTTTTTTTTCAAAATTTTTTTTGAGTATTATAAATATTCAACAACGTAACACGCCATAACTTTTACTAAAATGCTACACTTTCAATATATTTATTAAATATTAAACATGGAATATGAAAACAATATACTTTAAGAATATATTCATACAACTTTCTCTATACTTTCTCTATATTCTTTCTGTATGCGATATATTTTGCTTTGTAAAAAAGCAAAATATATCGCATACATTTTGCATTTCTCCATAACAAGAATTATATGCATATTAGCGGGGAATAATTCATAAATAATTCAATGGTTATTTACTTATTCGTTTGTTTAAGTAAATTTTTATTAATTTTTGCTGAGTAAGCTTTGTGCTTTTGGAACTTTAGAAGGTTAATTAACTTTTTTTTTTTTGTTATTTTTCCCGATAATCTCACTGCCAGTTTTATTTTGTTTTTATCAATTCTGTAAATGTTACATTAGTTTAGTTTAATCTAAAATTAACAAGCATTGTTCAGAGTAGCGGCAAGTATAAATTCATTGTTAAATTAAAAAATATATTTAATGAATATATTTTTAAAAGAACATTCTTGTTATAAATATATATATTTTTAAATGTATTTGTCTCAGAGGGCACAACAGATGAACTGAAACATTTTTTTTTTTCAAAAGTGATGAAAATTGTTAAAACAAATCAAATCCAATAGGTTTAATCGTAGTAAAAATATCTCCGGATTATTTTAACTATTTTAACATTTGTTTTTTTCCAGATGTATTTTCACTAACTTTATTTTCTAATACTGTGTAGGGAATATGAGTAAAGAGCGAAAATAACTCATCAGTGTATAAGTAGATATATTAAAATTCTTAAAAAAAAATACGTAATTTACTTAGAATAGTAAAAGCATTAATTTATCCCGATAGTTTCGGTTCCATAAAATTTGCCCGCAAAAATTGCGTAACATTTTGAGAACTAGCAAAGTCTTGTGTCAAATTTCAAAGTTCTCGAAATGCTACTCTCGCTGAAGATGGGCGAGGTATTAACCAGAAACTGTCAGAAAATATTTATCCTTTTACTATTGTAAATAATATATGTAATTCTATTGTGAATTTTAACCTATCTACTCATACACTGATGAGCTATTTCCGTCATAAATTCTATAACTGATTAATATGATATACAGTGTATAGTATAAGATATAAATTAATATTAATAAATAAAATTAAAATAAAACAATGCTTCATCAAGAGGATGGTGCAACAATTGTTACTTATTTAATATTGAACATTTTCATCCTGTTAATATATAATGATTTTAAAAGATATTTTATATTGAAAAAAAAATGCTATATTAAACGTATTCTTCTATCGGAATTGACAGAAATTTTCATTAAAAATTTAAATAGCATTTAGTCATATGTCTCTCACAGGAACTCGCAATTCCAAATCGTAATATTAAAAACATGCGATACAAGCTTGTGTTTAAGAATTATTAAATGGAGAATCTTCAAATAAAACATAAATATTGCTTTTAAAAAATGAAGAAATTACTGACAAAATATGATTCGCGAATCGGAAAAAGCTAATCACTGAAAACGTATCAATGAAAATGTAGTTTGAATCATTGCCAAACATACAAGAACATATTTTAAAAAAATAAGATTCATTATTAAAATTCAAGACAATGCCATGGATTTTATATCAAAATTATTCTCATGTCTTGAAAATTTTAATATTGTTTGGTTATTTTTAGAATGATAACAAACGGAAATAATGTAATCTGAAATGAATTGATAACTATGATAAATATGAAATAAGTGAATAAACTATAGTCTTTTAAACTGAAACTATATTAAAATAACAATTCTGAATTACAAACAAAATAGATATATAATAGTGGATTTCATTTTAAATTATAATAGGGAGGGGGGGTGATAACTTTTTTTACTCTTTGTTTCTTCAATGGAGATATTGTAGAATAGATATAATTTAATATTTTTAGAATTAGAATAGATATTAATCAATATAATTTTCATAGACGTTGGAACAATACATTTTGAACGCATGTTCGAGAAACATTTAAAATATATATAATTATTTATCTATCTATATAATTACCTAATTCTAAAACAAATTATGTACAAATAAACCTACGTATAAAGGTTAAATTCAATAATATACTAAATATACAAGATTTTTAGACGGCATTCTGTATAAACAAAAAGAAATTGTAAATCCTAAAACAAAATGTTGGGAATTGTGTATTCTATTTTCAAATACCTCTACGGGAACTTATCTTAAAATCATACCATTTATAATAAATTCACATGAGATACAGAAAAATATATTCAATACAAAATGAAAAATAGTAAAGTATTATAAATATATTCATAAATATAAGCAACAAATGCAAAGTAATATGCAAATTGTTCCACTCTCTCTCTATTATTTCAACGCAAAATTTAAAGTAATTTTATAAATGAGATAAATTCTCTAAAGAATACTTAGAACAATAATAGTAGAATGATTTTGAATAAAATATGCATTATGGAGAATATAATTTTCAACCAATCACCATTTTTTTCGTAAAATAAGATAATATCTTTTATGTACAATATATATATATATATATATATATATATATATATTGAATATATAAATATGAAAATCATTTCATAAAAGCGCAAACGCAGCTCACTCTAATGCAACAAATATAATAAACATTAAAAATATTATTAACGTTAAAAACATGAATTACCAAATGTAAATTCTCAAGAGTAGGTGTATATGAAAGAAATATATTAATGAATAAATCTAAAACAAGTAAATTTTAAAGTTAAATATCAAAATACCAAGGCTCAATTCTCCCGCCAAGGATCTCCATTTTGTCATCAGTGGGTGGAATAGGAGTAAAAATTATAAACAAACTCTACCCCCAACAATGTGACAATCCATAGCAGGTTTCTAAAGACGTATCAATCTTACATGCCATAAATCCTACATTCCAAAAATACCATAATATATATATAAATAAACAAAATTCTGCAACTTATATATTTAACAAAAACAATAATCATAATGTAAAGTTTAAATACTAAATAACATAATTAAATTTAATTAAAACAATATTTGAATAGATTTAAACCGTATTTTAATAGAACTTATATGTGCTAGTAAATAGAATGAAAGGTGAACACGCCTCCACCCAGGCCTGCTTGTAGACATACTGGAAAAATAATTCCCCACTTAACTTGAACATGGACAATCTGTCTCACCTGGGAACACATATATTAAATTCCCCCTCGCAGTTTTTGAATGTAACCCTCCAGATTAAAAAACAATAGCCAATATATATATATATATATATATATATATATATATCTGTGTGTGTGTATGTTGTTATATCAATTTAATTATATACTGATTTTTTAAACAAGTTGTGCATGTATAGTTGGAAGCATACTAGAGAATAAAAATAAATGGAATACAAAATCCACAAAAGTTAGTAATATAAAATACTTTCACTTTCTAAATTTCTTTCCCGCTTAAAATATTCTATGTCATTTACATATGAAGTGCATGTGAAATTAAAAGGCAATATAAGTTGGAAATGATATGAAAATTCAAAAGGAAAACTACATTGTATATTTTACGCATAATTGGAATTATAAGTGAATAGTTTTTATACAGATTTGTTGGAATAATGACAACTATTTTCGTTCTTAAAGGCCCTAAAGCAATTATTTTTCTTTATTAAAGACCGTATTAGTTCTAAATAAGTGATACATTTTCAGGCAAGGAGTTAAACTGAGGGTCTTTGGCTTAAAGTATCAAATGTTTCCCACGACACCTCACACTTTACTCACTTTGCTGTTGGAAAACTTATTCAGTCTGAAATATCACGCAGATCTGCAGATAAAACGTTGCACTAGCCAGTTATTCGTGGATATGTAATTACGAAATTTATCAACGGCGATACGATCATGAGAACAATTAGGGAACCAACATAAAATCAAAGGAAAATAATAATATTTGCGATCACCCTATACAATAAAATGCAAGAAATGATCTATCGCTACAGCATACGAATAAGTGGATATTGTACAATATGTGTATTCATTTGTTTAAGAATAGCAAGTATGTACATCGAGATATAGCGATTATTTTAGTTCAACAATTATTGCATGTTTTTTTTTATTTATATCATGCAGGGTTTTCAATCAAATTTAACGCCAGTTTCAGAAAATTTAACAAAATGTAATAAAACAATTTAGTACAATTGGAATATATATATATGAGATATTTGATGAAATATGAGTAAATGTATGTAATATTATTTATCTGCGCATGCATCAACGATAACAGATATTTTTTTCCATTAACTAATAGTCAACGCTATTAAGTAACTTATTTTTAAACAGCCAGTCAAATATCGTGAGAATTCAGAACGATATCGGCGATAGAGTGAGCTGATTTTCAGTTGCTCTCTAAAAGTAGCTGAATGAAAATGGATTTTCCACAAATTGTCATATTTAATTTTTATACTCTTTTACATTTTTATTAATACTTTAGTTCTCCTTATGAAAATTTTATTGTACCAGGTTATAATCGTTTTGGAGCAGATCTTTTGATTTTAATAATTCTTTTTTTTTGTTCGAATAGTCTCGTAAGGGTAGTTTTCAAGATGAATCCGACAAGGCTATCTTTAAATATTCGACAAAATGTCTAAAATTGAAAGTGGACCGTTGACGAATGGCCATATAGTGTATATATCAATTTACACCATTAAAAAAATCCGGTACAAAAATATAATTTATGTTGCTTTTAGTATACAATAAAACGTAAACATCGACACTCCAATTAAAACTAAAATTTCATCTTCATGATTGTTCATTCTTATTGATTAGTAGTTCATATTGTTTATAAAATCATTTTCTTGTCACTTTTACAAAATTTAGAGCTTCAATCCAATAGTTAATACCAAATGTATGAATGCAAAAAAATATATAATACTAATAATATTTATATATATTATGACGTCAAAATAAATGTAAATAAAATGTTCCAAAAGTACAAACTGTCAAAGAATAATCCCCTATTTATTTTAACACATATTTTTTAATCAAAAACAGCCATCGATTGGGAATTACCTCTATATTCTATTTATGTTAAAACAAAAAACTTAACCCATTCTGGACCATGGATGCATATATGCACCCTCAAAAAGAGCATACAACATTGGTTTTAAGCACCAGTAAAAAATGAAAAGTAATATTTGCTTTCTCTAATTAGAGCATTTTTGTGATAGTTTAAGCAAAGGTAGCTTTTTTTTAAGTGGTGCCAAACGAATAAAATTTGTGTAAAAGCCGTCGGTCCCGAAGGGGTTAAGATGGTGGTCTTCAAAATAATTGTAAGAAGCTTTGAAAATTTCAATACGAACAGATAATTTTGACACCATATTTGGATTTTCCGGGAAATATTACAATAGTAACATTAATAGTATTAGCTGAAGTTCAAGCGGAGAAGCGGTTTCGGATTTACGGAAAGTTAAAATTTTCAACCCTATTATTCATTCGCTTTTAACAATAAAAAAAAAACTATGCAATTTCGGATATATTTTTTAGAATAATTCAAAACCAATTGACCGAAATTGCTGCAATTTTGAATTCGCATATTTAAAGTGTTTAAATATCGATTATTGTTAAAACATTTATCGGTTAATGTTTATAAACCAGTCATTTATATGTTTTTAGAAAAATAAAATCGAGATACATATATAGACCTGTTTAAAATTTTATCATGGGCTCACTCAATTTTTCATAAAAAAAAGTTCTAACCTTTTCACCTTTTTTTATCTGTAAAATAAATTCTTGAACAACTCTCAGAGGATGTATTATTCCTTAATAGAGAAAAACCAACATATTTCGTTTCTCATCAATTAATAAAACTTACCTGTGAATTAAAAATTTAGTCAGATAACTCTGTCACAAAACATTTGATATTTCCTTGAAAATCTCAGACTCTGAAGATATCCAAGGAACGTGTAGATTTTATTTTGATTGAACATTTGTCCATGAAAAAGCTGTTGTCAAAGTGGCTGCCGCGCTTGTTGAGTTTTGATCAAACACAACAACGAGTCGATGATTCTGAGCACTGTTTGGAGCTTTTTCCTTTATAAAATTATGTTATTTATTATTAAATTATTATTATTATTCATTTATTAAATTATTATTATTAAATTATTATTATTTAATCATTATTATTATTCATTTATTAAATTATTATTATTAAATTATTATTATTTAATCATTATTATTATTATTATTATTATTATTAAATTATTATTATTTAATTATTATTATTATTATTATTATTATTATTATTATTATTATTATTATTAAATTATTATTATTTATTATTAAAGTTATGTTATAAAGTTATAAAGTTATGTTAAAAAGTTGTGTTTTCTTTATTAGACCGGGAACTTATCAGCCATGTGTTAATCAGATAATATTCTTCTGTATATACTTCAGATTTGCACAAATCACAAACATGGGTATCTGTCTTTGAGCTACCCTAATAATGGAGTATTATGAAATATTGGTAATGCATATAACCCGTCACTGCTGGTTTGCGAAAAAAAAAATACTGAATCGCGAGCTAAAAAACGATCATAAACTGTGCGTACTTCATGGTACATTATTCTTAATTTCAATGTAAAAATATTAATTCTAATAATAAGTAAAAATTATGGAAACATTATTTCACGAAACTTTCCAAAGACGAAAAAGAAATAATTAAACACCCAACGCTCAGTAAGAGGCCACTTTACTCAGACGAAAACATCCGCTCGCTAATGTTAATCCTATAGCGGAAATATTTTAAGATATCTCGTTCCCACTTCAATATTTTTAAACGATTTTTTTTTTTTTGCATTGGATAGCTGAGGTCAATCTTTATGCACGCTCCTTTGTACTTTTTCGATTTTGATTACAAGATTTCTTTTATTAAGATACTTTCACTTTCGGAACCGGTTTTGAAAGTGAAAGTATCCTCAATAATAAAAAAAAAAGCTGCAACAAAAATTGAAAAAGTACAAAAGACCGTGAATAGAGATTGACCTCAGCTATCGAATGCAAAAAAAAAAAAAAAAAAAAAAAAAAAAAAATCATTTAAAAATATTGAAATGCGAACGAGATATCTTAAAATATTTCCTCCATAGGATTAACATTAGCGAGCGGGTGTTTTCGTCTGTATGAAGTAGCCTCTTAACGTCTACCGACGAACTGCGCGTGCTGAGGGTCAAACTCGAAACGATTTTAAGTAGTTTATGATACTGCCGCTTGGTGCCAGCACTTCACCAATCAGAAACCTTAGTATTCTATATTACCCGACTTTCCATAATACCCGAAATCCTTCTACCAATTACCTTCTAGAAGACTTTTGACCGGAAATCAAGGAGCGTGCGGCCTTGTGCCACATGTATTCAGGCTGATCGAAAAATTATAGAAGATAGATGCCAAAACAAAATATGTTCATTTGAAAAATAAAAAAAAAGATCTCACTGTAATATATCGCCGTTTTACAAATAATGTAAGGATATAATACATAGCATAAGAGAATGCAAGAAAATATCTTGCATAAAATGCCTAAAATCACCCCATGGACATGCTAGAATAGATTGTTTTCGAAAGAACAAGTCGTACACATAATATATTCTTTTGAGAAAAGTTTTATAAATTAACCTATACTGGACTCGTCTTTGAAACAAAATAACTATTTTAATCCTATTTAATATAAAAACAACAAATGTAATTTAGTTAAAATTTCCAAAACACTTTTGAATTAGAAATAATACAATTTAATATGTCATTGTAATTTGGAAGAGTTTAAAGATATATATAAGTTTATTTTTACATACAAGAATTTTAACATAGCTGCTTTCTTTACGGAATGGCTGTCCAATATGGTTAAATAAATGTATATACCATTGTATAGAAAGAACAGTCTTACTGCTAGACAAAGTATATGAACCAATCATATTATTATAGAGAATAAAAATTATTTTCGATTGAAAAATGTTTTCAAAATAGAAATGCATCAAATTTCAGATTGCATATATATTACATATAATTAGTTTCACAAGTTTAATTTAATAAACATATGATAATGTACATCATACTCATGGACAAAAAAAGTCATCTTCATTTACTGCTAGAAAAAGTGCATGATCCAATCACATTGTTATAGATAATTAAAAAATAATTTTAGATTGAAAAAAAAAATCAATAAAGAAATCATCAAATATCAGATGGTAGAAACATTAAAAATAATTAGTTACGCAAGCTTAATCTAATAGAATTATAATAAGCTTCAAGCCTTTGACGATTTATAAACAGTGAGAAAGAACCATTGATCTTTATTAGAACATACATCTTCCTATATTATTAGCAATATTTCCCCCAGAAATACGTAACTTACTTCCCTAAAATAATTGCGACTTAAAGTCATGTTGTTTCCATTAATTATAGAGAATAAATGATGAAAACAGAGTACACTGGTAAATAGTAGAAATTCGCAACTAATTATAACTTTCATTCTGAGTTCTTTCATTAGGCAACTACTGATAACGTTAATTGAAAACGTCAGCCTCATATTAATGAGAGATTTTCTTCTGCATAATGATTTTCAAGCAATTAGATCGTTACTATTTATCTTAATAAATCGTAATAACACTCTATTTTAGAGTAAAGGTCGATTGTGAATGGATATATTTAATTTTTCTGTAATATGTTTTCTAAATATCAAATGTTATCGTAATTTTCTACGACATTTCACTTCGAAACGAGGACATTTCTTAAAGTTTATACTAAGGAAAGACAATGGAATAACTCAAGAATATAAATACATGGTAACAATATTTGTAATAGTAATATACTCTGTAATATATATACAGTGGTGGCCAAAAGTGTGGATATTTTTTGAAAGTTTCATGTTTTTCAACTTTGTGTGCTTGTAGAATATATTATTTTCCTTTAAATACAAACGTTTATATATCAAATTGAAGGTAATTTAATGTCAAATTTAATAATAAAATCAGTATTACAATATCTGTATTACAAAAAAAGTTATTCAACTAATAGTAAGATCTATCTTAGATTTGCATTTTTTTTAAAGTGATACTTACACAATCAATACTTAGTAAGATAACCCTTATATTTTAAGACAGCTTCACAGAGTCTTTTCATCGAGTGAACGAGTGTTTGAAGTTCGTCTTTCGTAATCACATGGTGCCAAGAATCAATTATAGCTTCAAAACGTTGTCTTTTATTGGATGGACGTTTTCTTCGTACACGAATATTCAAACATCGCGTCGCCACAATTTTCAATTGGATTGAGATCAGGTCTGTTTCCTGGCCATGGTAATATATCTATGCCTTTATTTTGAATACTTTTGCTGTGTGGCATGGAGTTGAATCCTTCTGAAAAATAAATGGTGCGTTGTTGGGGAAGAGATCCCTGATGGAAGGTATCAGTTTTGGTTCCAGGACAGATTTGATGTATTTTTTGGTATTCAGGATGCCATCAATCACTTGAATTCGGCCCACACCATCTGCAGGCATACATGCCCAAATCATGACATTTGTTGGGTTTTTTGTAGTTGCTTCAATGCAATCAGAATGAAATGCTTCTCCTACTCTACGTCTCAAGTATTTTCTACCACCACTACCAAAGAGCGATATTTTACTCTCATCGCTCCAGATTACGTCCGTCCATTGATTTTCTGACCATTTAATGTGTTCTTTTGCCCACTTAACTCGTTTTTCGCGTTTCTTTTGATTTAAATATGGTTTTTTCCTTGGAATTCTAGCTTGCAGTCCAAATCCTGATAACCTTCTTCTTATTGTTCTTGAACTTACTGCAATACCCGCTGCATTAATTTTACATCTAATGGCATCTGATGAAAATTTTCTATCTTGAAGGCATAGCCGTTTAATTTTTCTATCGGCAGTAGCAATTGTGCATTTTTTTCGGCCTGATTTGGCCTTATTTTCCAATGATTTTGTTTTTTCATAACGTAAACAGAACTTTCGTACACCAGAATAAGTCACTGAACCACCAACTTCTCTTGCAATTTCTGCATAAGGGAGGCCATTTTCACTCAATATGACAATTCGGCTTCTTTTTGTAGATGTCCAATTAGTTCTTATTGTTGATGACATTGTTTAAAATTAGTTTAATTAAAAAAAAGGACTTTAAATATTCGAAAACAGCAATACTCTATTTAATTGTACTAGTATGCATCATTCCGTAAAATATTTCCGCAAGATTAAATCTTTTACCATCCAAATAACCTAAACTATAGTTACAGACCTTTGATTGGTCCTCAGAACAGTGTTTGTGATTGGCTAGTACGCTTTTATTACAAAACACGTCCTTATTCAAAACGATTTGTGTTTGTTTGTTCTACTAAAATGAGCCTAACTTCTTTTGTCATACAGATATTGTAATACTGCTTTTATTATTAAATTCTACATTATATTACCTTCAATTTGATATATAAACGTTTGTATTTAAGTGAAAATTAATTTATTCTACAAGCACTCAAAGTTGAAAAACATGAAACTTTCAAAAAATGTTCAAACTTTTGGCCAAACTTTTGACAACTACAAAATTATTCGGTACTTCTACATTATCCTATCGACCACTTTTCATAAGAAAACTATCACCAAATAAACAAATAGAAGAATGTTGCCATTAGAATATCAAAATAAATAAAATATAAGAAATTCAGAAAAACTCCACTCATCAAAGTGTCAACTATAAGTTTAAACAAAACAAACAAAAAATTACAATATATTAATGAAAACAGAAAAAAAATATAATCTTTGATATTTATTTATTTACATTATTTTTCTTAACTATCCCTCTCAGCTGGTGAATATTTGTTTGTGATGTCAGTTGAAACTGATTTATTACTCGTAACTATGCATCGCAGCATTTTTTTAATGCTTTTTCTCTTTTAATATCATGGCACCGCCATTTAAAGACGCAACTGTTATTTTAACTAACGAAATAACTAATAAATCAGTAAAACATAATAAAAAATACAGGCAAATGTCGAATTAAAAACCACTTGATGACATTGTCATGATAAGTTTCATGACATTCTCATCGCATCGCGATGTCGTCATTTTATTAGAGTATAACTCCGTATTTTAATTATTAATTCTAATATTTTCCCTCAAAATTTAATTAATGTTTTATTTACCTTTTTCGGCATTTATTCTTAACTTTTATTTAACGCATATTTCGTTTCTTTCCAACGCATCGTTCGTGTTTTGATTTTACCACGACGATCGGTTGATTGGTTGCTATCCACATCGGCTAAGTAATTCACTCGTCGCTGGAATGCAGATTCTATCGGAACCGCGGGCCGATGTTTTCTTCGTATGTCATCGCGACAAGTTTATCGCTCTTTTGGCATTCGGCGCGCGCGGCTGTTTTGGCGGTTTGTTGGTTTTTCGTCGCCAAGCGCGCGGAGCCGGTTTTTCACCAACCGCTCTTCTCCAGTTACGTTAGGGCAGCCAGTGGAGTAGGTGGTTTTCGTGAGAGGTTTTCCCAATTCCCCGGAGTCGCACCAGGGACTCTCCATGTCCCGTAAAGTAAATTAAAAATAGTTTTTCAAGATGATTTTTTCTTGTGTGTGATTCCTTTTTCTTCAAATTTACGGCACATCAACGTACCAAGTCACGACTTGCAAGAAATCAAGATGAGTATTCCTGAACAATCCCTTTTGTGATAGACATAATCACGTGTAATGCTTCTGATCTCAAGTAAATGGGACTGCATTTTTGGTGTTTAATCTTACAGTGTTTGCCATAGTTTTTTGTTATGAAAAGTGGTCGACTTTAGTTCGAATAAAGCTATAAAGCTCAGGTGTGTAACTGAAAGAAGTATTAAATGTCCCGATTTAAAATATAAAAATAAAATTCTCTTATAATGATTGTTTCATTTGCAAAATAAAATGTAGTTGCCTACATATCATTTGAAAGCTGCCTTTTTAGTATCAAACATTTATTAAAATTAGTGGCTATTGCTTGAGTTTCATCTGTGAAATTTATATACATTGCATTATTTTTTATGTTTGTTTGTGACTTATTTTTTTGTATCATTGTTGTTATAACAGAATTTAAACAACTGCAAAAATAATTCATTACTACACAGGGTTGGGTTTTAACTGGCATATATACACATTTCATGACATAATCTGAGACTTTTTTAGTAATATTAAATTCCTTAAGTACATTTTATTCAGGATAAATAACAAATAAAATATTGTGGATAGTTTTAATTAGAAAATAAATAAATTTGTATTAGAAAAATGAGTAATGTTACAGATAAAATTTTTGTTATAATATTGTGTAATTTTATGTATAAACAATTATTAGAGTATTTAAAAATTAAAATAGAAAACTATATCCAATTATATATTAGATAATCTGTAAGTTATTGCATTTCATTGTTTATTTAAAAATACCCTAAAAAGTAATTTGTGAAAATATCATTGGATTTTTGTTTTGTATTTTTTGTATTGTTTTTTTAAACTTTTAAATAGAAATTTAACTGTAAACAATAATATTAATAGTTAAACTTATACAGCATCATATTACCATTATGAAAATTTCCGTTTTTCAAGTGAAAAAAAAATTAGTAATATATAAACTAAGTATATTTATATGATCATTATTAAATTGTTTGCTACTCTGAATAACTGTGATTTTTTTTTCATGTAAATTTCACTCGGATTTTTTTTTTTTTTTTTTTTTTTTTTTTAAGAAGAGCAAATTGAAACTTGAAATAACGGATATTATTTAATCAACAATAATATTAAACAAAATTATACCGTGGATTAATGCTGAAGTAGAATGTTGATTCCATTCTTCACTATTCCAAATCCTTCATTTCCACATCTTATATCGAATTAAGATGTATTGAAAATAGAATTATGTGTATAATTGAGCGAGTATTATCAATGATACGACATGAAATACTATCAAATCATATAGCAAAGACAATACTCATTCAATTAATATGTGGTGAGTTACAATGTAATAAAGCGATCAACAAGCTTTCTCCGCGCACGAGTACAGAAACATAATCACACCACAGCAGATTCGGAGATTGATTGATTGGTTGCAGACTTCAACTGCGCATATAATGCAAAATATTTTATCCTTAAAAAATCGGAAACTTTTCATAAATAACAGTAAAATTGAAGACATGTAATTAAAAAATATTTCCTCATTTTGAAAAACGAATCGAAATACTTTTTCTACATGTGCATTGTTATGCATGTCTAAAATCTGAAATTATTTATTTGTAACAAAAAGAGATGACTTATAAACAACAATTGAATTTAATACATATGTTTTACATGTTTAGAATATATAAATAATTGTTTTGCATTAAAAAAATTAAATAATTAGCCCGGTCAGAAGCTTTATTGATATCAGAAGCTTTAACGTCGAACCGTACATCCATTTTTAACTGTATCGCGCCGCGGAAGTAAGAAGTAAACACTGATATGCATTTGTACAGCAATATGCTTAAGAAAAGAGTCCGATTTTAAAACTGGGTTATACAGAAAACAAGAGTTTTCCTAAATACACGCAAAGTCTTATTCGCTTCATCTAAAACCGATTACTATTATATATTAATTAAAAAAAAATCCTTCGAGCCGTTTTCGAGAAAATGAGTATGTGCCTACTACATCTCCAATTTTCACTTAAAAATTGGTTTCCAGATCTCAAAATCTACTGCATGTAGAAATGTATAAATTTTAGGATAGAGTTAGACCATAGATATAAGACTAATGTGAAAAAAATCGAAACGGTATGTCTCATATTTGCTGAGATATTAAATGTTGGCGTTTCGATTTTCCTTTGATTTCCTGCTAGCTGTATATATGAGAGTGACGGAATGTTCGGTTTTGGGCTTGCGGTTTTCGGTTTTTCGCTGCGTCACTCTAGAAAGTACAGTCTCTCATGATTAATCAATTTTCTCAACCAGAAATATAGGTTTGACAGATTCTCAAGTAAACATTTACATTATCAATAAACATGTTTTGAACCAGATTTCCGGGCGCTACAGAAAAGAAAACAAAAACTGCCTTCCTGAGACATTAATTGATTATAACCTAAGATGTAATTCGTTTTTCGGTAAATGAAAAAACCCTGTTAGATTAGAAATCATTTAAATACTCATACCAGCAAGTATCATGCTTTTATTTTTTTTTTTAATAATTAGAAAATCGTGCCATTTTGTTATTTAATCTGTCAGAGACATAATGCTGAAAAACTGTAATGTCAAAAGACATGAAAGAATTATTCATTAATTAAATGTTAATTATCGTTCACGGTTTTCATTCTTGTGCATTCAGCAATTTTTCATGCATTCAGTAATATGCGAATTTGCATATAAAAGTCTTAATAAATATATGCAGTTAACTTGTGGCAGAACGTCGGCCCAGGGACTAAATAAGTAATCATGACACTGGATGTTAACAGCAACAACGATTTATTAAATGCAACAAATAGGGATAGTTGCAATGGAGCTGGTCGGTTGAGTTAACGGTGATCAAATTTATAATCTCAGGCACTAAAACTTGCGTTAAATTGAAACACTAACTTACGTTAAAATGACTACTCTAACAGTTTGCAGGCTATGAAGTAAAACTTCCTTCAGAAAACTAAAAACTCTAAAAAAGTATGAAAATTTCATACGCACAATACTGCAAATAACAAAACAGAAACTACTATATAGTTAAAAACACTAATTGGGAACTCCTTACCACGATGTCAAAGCTCTCAGCCGATGATTCAACTACAAAAACAAAAGCTCACACGGCCTGCATGAGGCAGAAAAGAACCTTCAAAATTCGGAATAAATGAACTCCAATAAATGATGAGATCCGATCCAAGTACGACAATACACACTTCTACCAAGGTGTAGTAACTAGCCAACCACAGAAACCATAGCACATTACTGTGTGAAATGACAACGATAATAAGATTCAGGGCGTTTCAACCATACATTGCTAATTTTACAAAAATGATAGAATAGGAAAATGTGTTATTACCTTTTTCAGGAACATGTGTTAGAATCTGGACAACACGCTCACACTCAAAATTCAACAATTCTTTTAATCCTAGACTTCCTACATAGAGAGTGTAACTAGGTATTATACTAGAAACTTGATGTGAAAATCTACAATAATTCAGGACTGCCATCGTTGATGACTGAAAATTGAAATACCGGGTTTAGCACTGTTATGAAGGAATATTGTCTCAAAATAGATAGATTTAAATTGAGTTATTTTTGTAAATATTTGAAAATTAAACATCTTTAACATTTAAGCGAAATCTATCGGTAAAATTTCAAACTAATCATTTTTATTAAAATAAATGATCAACGTAAAAATAGC
Source organism: Maratus michaelseni (assembly GCA_963931845.1). Classification (NCBI taxonomy): domain Eukaryota; kingdom Metazoa; phylum Arthropoda; class Arachnida; order Araneae; family Salticidae; genus Maratus; species Maratus michaelseni. Next base: position 435,196,056 of record OZ007587.1, on the reverse strand, counting down.
ACAAATAAAAAATATATAAAATAGCAAACAGTTGTTTCGGAGCCTCTAAATATCCATTATCAGCGTCAAATTTAAAAGATTAGTAAGTAATCCAAGCTTATGGGAACATAAAAACAATGTTAAAAATTGTGACACTAAACGCTCTGCGATTGCTAACCATTGCTGGTCTAGCAATCACAGTTTTAATTTATCAGAAGGTTCAATAATTCAGAAGTGCTTATAGATTTACGACTTTGATTTTTGAGAAGCTTATCATATATGGAAGAATTCGGGCAACTTAATTAATGATATGTCCAGTACACCAAATTTTTCAAATGATTACCTTTTTTTTAATTTATTCTCTTCACTTCCCCATACCCCACTTTTTCTACTCCATACTTAAAGTTGTCCAGTCTGGCGAAACGCTTGTACTGGTCTCCTACGTCACATGTGATTCTTGACTCCGCTGTTGTTTAAAAAAAAACTCATAGCCATTCTAACTTGGTCGAGTGCGGAGAAACAAGTACGGCTTAAACTTTTAAATCAGTTTTTAATCTTTTTAAATTTAGTACTGATGATGGCGCTTTAGTTCTCCGAAAAAGGTGTTTGCTATTTTGTATATATTTTTATTTATGCTATTTTTACGTTGATCATTTATTTTAATATAACGACACAAAGTTCAATCCACCTATTTTAAATAATCATTTTTATTCCAAAATATGTTATCTAAACAGTGCAAATACCAAAAATCTTTCAAAAGTATTCTAAATAGTTCAACTTGAAGGGCCCTTCAAATACGTGCACTTTAATCATGGCTACCCTGTACTTCCCAATTCGATAATATTGAATAGTGTTTTATATATTCTTTGAAAAATAATCATAATAAATTTCTGGATAAAAATATGCGACCACTGAAATAATATTTATAATGTGAAGCAGCGCGAAATTTCACGATTCTGTCAAATATTAAGTTTTCGCAAAATAAGGTCAAACCAATTTGTTTTGAAAGTAATGGAGATGTTTTCGCTATTTTTTCTCCAGATTAACTTATTTATCTGTAGAATATGATAACCTCTTGCAAAGTGTTAAATATGATCACCACATGTGCCAAGAGGACAACTAAATAGATTTCATAATTCAGAATATACCTGACAATACAATGGGTGTCACGGACTACATTATACAAACATTGCTATATGAACTTTTTAGGAACGAGATTTCTGCACATGTAGTAATAAGAAACACATAAAATGCTATAATATTTTATGATATTTAAAAATAAACTATTAATGTAACAACGACGTAGCTCACGCCAAAATTGACACCAGATGGCGCCAGATGCTGTTAGGAAGGGACAGGAGGAGAGTTTCAGAAAAATCGGACTGACAGAGCAGAAAGACGAAACATCAGTATTGAAGATACCTGGGCAAACAGGCGAAAATATTCTACTTTTATGAAACTTTCAACGTGTAGACTGGTTTTATGTATTTTTGAGAATGTACAGTGCCTGCCTATATGTTTTAACCTTTTAAGCGTGTAGAACGTAATATTCCGTTCACTAAGCTCCAGGTTTCACTGCAATATATGCAATGTTTAAGATAATATAATTCTACAGATTTAATGAATTTTCAAAACATTGAAGAATGATTCAAACTCTCATGGGTTACATTCATATTTGTAATTAAGTTTTATTTATAATTCTGAAAGAATCATATTTTTTTAGCATTTAAAACAAAATGCAGAGAAAACAATATTACAATTTTATCCTTTTTCAAAACGCTCAGAGGGTTAAAGATTAAAAAAATGTCTGAAATAACAAGTAGTTTGAAGAAGTATTAATTAACAAATGACATTAGAAAAGATCATAGATTGAAATACTAACTTTATTCCTTCACCATATATATGTATATTTTGTTTATACTTCTCCTATACATAACGAAGCATATATAAAAAAAAATATTATCTATAGGAATAATATATCGTTTATAACTAATTTAACTTTATTTGGAACAAGATAAATTATAATAACATAATTACGCATTTAATTGAAAATCATCGCTAAAATCCTAATATAGAGGTACTGCAAGAAATCCATTCCAAAAATATAAAATCAAAATTTCCTATTTGAAAAGTTTAGAAGAATTCTAGGAATTCAAATTTGATTATCACTAATTTAAGTACTTGACTTTGAAGATACGAAATTCAAAAGAGATTTAAACTTATTTCTTTCACACAATTTGTAAATTTTGTTTGCTTTGAAAAAATATATCAACTATTTTAGCTGTATAAAACTTTTAACATGAAATATAAATTTCGTTACATACAATGCATAAACACTATAGAATTATCTTTCGTGACATTTTAATTAGCCAACACGCTTATGTAATAGAATTTATAACTTAAAGGTACTTTAAGTCATTGATAAATGTATAATGTTGAATAAAAGCAAATGAGCATTCACAACGTATTCTTCATTCTATCATACTAATTTAAGTATCGCAGTTATGCATCAACACTTCTGGATGAAGAGCGGAGTAACCCGTTCTTTGAATTTAACATTGAGTTACATTGATGTTATTAATAAATTTAATAAGAAAAAAGTTTCAACGCCCATGATGAGTGTTCAATCACGAAATTGTTGAAACATATATAGTTATATAAATAACTTTGGCGATAAACTTTCTAGAAAAAGACACAAAGATAAAAGAATAATAATCATTGCAAATAAGTTTAGCAAAGTAGCATTTTTGTTTAGACATGAAAATTTTTTTGAATCATTTTCTTTTCCTAATGGGAATTCTGCATATTATTTCTCTTGTTTGGGGAAATTTTATCACATGTAGTTTGATACATATCTATCGAAAGCAATATGAAATGCATTAAATAGCAGAAAATACACACAAACTATCTGAAAACAGTATACAAACACCACATGAACACAAATACCACCATATCTGGAGCGGAATAAAAAAATATTCATATATATATATATATAATAATCAGAATTATTTTATGCGAAGCTGCATGCAATTATGTGCTTCATGAATTAGGTTTTAGCGTCTAACAGTATTTGTAAAAAGCGCAGGACACATTTATATTCCATGGAATCTCATAAATTACTATCACAAACACTGTGAATAATACAACATAACAGCGCTAACTTTGAGACGATAAACATAAAATTCTAATCGACCGAAAATTGCGTCTAGAACAATATATTTCCTTTCTTTATGTTATGAGTTAAAAGTTCCACAATATTTATTTAAGAGACGAACAAAAAAATTGTCACATAGATAATAAATTAATACTACCATGCTAATCGTAAAAAAGAAACATCACAGAGCCTCCATTTTGTAAACTATATACAACAAATTTTCATGAACGAAATGTTACAAAATCTAATAATGTATATTGAATTATGAATACTGCAGTTTAACTGAGTTATAAGAATATTGAAGAACGTGATATTTCAATACAAAAATTTCTGACATACAGTAATTATAAAAAGTGCAAACATAAATTTGAAGTTTTACTTAAAAAAAAAAAATATTTTAACTGACTTCTGAAACTTTTTTTAACACTGTTATTTGCCAATCCAATTTCAAATTTGTGAAAAATTCGTGGAAGAACATCCTTGTTTAGGATTGATATTCCGATTTTACGATTGGATGGCATTAGGATTGGATATCCGGACATCAGGAAATATTTCTTTAATAGAATATTGAAAATGAGTGATAGGAAATTAAAGCCAAGGGATAATAATACAATAACCTTGTCACATAATTTGAATACATAATAAAAAGTGAAATAATTTTACTGCATTTTTACTTCATCTCTAAAAAGAGTTTTTTTATACTCAGATTAATCTTTTAGGAAGAGTTTAAGTTATATCTGTCCTATAAAAAATACTGTTAAAAAAATCTATAGTTATTTTGAAGCAAATTCTTTATTATTGAATCCCAGGCATATCAGTGTATAAATTTTAAATAGTTTTGCGCATGTAAAAGTGATCGTATATATAAAACGGATGATTAAAATACTATATTCTATTATCCCTTGGCTTTAATTTCCTATCACTCATTTTCAATATTGTATAAAATAAATATTTTCTGATGTCCGGATATCCAATCCTAATGCCATCCAATCGTAAAATCGGGATATCAATCCTAAACAAGTATGTTCTTCCACGGATTTTTGACAAATTTGAAAGTGTTTTGAAAAATATCAATGTAAAATAGGAAGAAGTAAAATCGCAATGACATTATCATATTTATTTTGCATTTTGATATAATAGTATTCTAAAAAAAATAATAACTAAAATTCTGCATACCTCCAAATATATTTTAAATATCCTTACAGCATTGCACAATTTGGGAACTTATTGATATATTTTTGCACCTTTTTGTAGTAAAAAATATGGCCTTCATCGCCATAAACTTTAAAATAAGCAGAATCATGAATAGTTCTGACAAAAATAACTAAACATTGAAAAATAATCTTTTGCAAGCAAATTTAGATCATTATACAATGCATAAAAGCGTAATTAATGATTATTAGAAGGCGAAAGTTTCGACCCAACTTGATGTTATGGTATTGCAAGTGCTGTTAAGACTAATTTTGATCGATTAGTTCCACTTATTTTAACCATTAATTAAGAGAACAGTTCAGTGTCGTCAAAATGCTTCATTAACAATTTTAAAAATACATTGTTTGCTTAATGACGGTGAGAATGTTATTACTTATAAAAAAATAATTAACGTTTTGTGTAAACACACGAATTCTCAGAGAATTATCATTAAGAGCAATCTAGGACGTCACGATATTAAATTATGGAAAATAACAAATACACGTTTGAAAGAAAAATTGTAACTGGTAAAATAAATTAAAGCTTTATTCGAGTTCAATAACTGTCAAAATATTTTCTTTATTTCTAAATAATATTTTGAATGCAAGCAGTGAAGGGTGATGCACCTTTAATGCTTTTGAATAATTATTTGTCTACATTTTATGTTTTGATATTTTTTTTACATAATGTACGTTATGCATTGCTGGATCTTTTTGGATTATTGAAAAAAGAAGAAAATTAGTGATTGAACCAGGTGATTTAGAAAAACTTTAATTAATATAACTTTACACTAATATAACAGTCTCAACTTACCCCAACAGAATGGTCACTGTAGAACACATTATTTCACATTTTATTCAAGCTGTTGAGATACGTCAAAGAGTAAAATGTTCAGAAAGCTAATAAAGAAATATTTGATTTATTCATGTTTGATAATAAAACTCACCAGTCATTAAATAATAAATTACAATCAACAAAGGAGATATCTTGTAATAGATACGAAAACATTGTTAAAAATCGTAATTGGACTATTTCCACTAATAGTTCCTTGTATGTTTCTATATTATTTATATATAAATGAATATTAATAGCTTTATAGGTGCTACAAATACATTTCTGTTAAGGTAAAGCCAGGAGAGATGGCGCAGTCGGAGAGATTGCGCAAATAGATGTTCGGGGGAAAGGAGTAGAGTGACCGCACAGAAACTCCAGGTAGTTGTACAATAGCAGTAGTGGAGTCTACTTGAAAGTGCTCGTTGATTGTTATAAAGCATTGCTATTTTGTATTGTTTTCCCAAAGTAAGTGCTTGAAGTTTCATAGCTATTCATCAGAATTTCTATACAATGTCAGTAATACAAAATAATTTAAACTTAAACGATTTCTCATAATCTACTAATATAGAGTAACAATGTGAACATCGACGGTTCGTTTTAGTACCGGCCACATTTAAATAAAAGTCCGCGCAATATCTCCTACCGATATTGGAGAGTATGCGCATCTGCTACTTAGGAAGATGGCGCATTGTTCCCATTCGTTTCCATGCTAGGATCGATTACGCAGCTGATTGATAAATTTGCATGAAAAACAGAAAAATGAAAATGCACTAATTTTAAGTTAAACGTGTTATCAAGTAACTTAATGTTATTTTGTATTCTTATCTGGACTTGCTTTTTCTGATTCTTTAATTTTTTTCATTTAATTAAAAATTTTTAATCGTTTTTAAAATTATTTATTTGTTCTGATTCTTTAATCATAAGGTTGAAATATTCACTCCTAATACAATAATATTTGTTCACAAAAACTTTACAACAATGTCATTTAAGTGTAATTATTATTGTTAGCATTTTAATTGTAGTTATTTTTAGTAACAATTTCTCCTACCCATGTGCGCAATCGCACCAACCCGGTAAGGACAGATTGCGCAAAATAACTTTTTTGGTTTTATTACAACTGTTTTATTAAATTGCAACATAACAACAAAATAGCAATGGAAATGCATAAAAAACAAACGAAGTAAAATTTATTCATGGATAATTTAGCAAAAAATTAATATTTAGATTTTTTATTGTTATTCTTTTGAATTGTTTGCAGACTCTCCTAGCTTTACCTTATAATCGAGTCTAACTCTGTATATCACTTTTCCTATTACGAAGTGTTCAACTGCAAGACTACAAAGTGTGCTGTCCGCACAACTCAATGACCGCCCCTCTTCCTCCCGTGAATCATTTGAGTAAAATTTTAGTTCATTGCTATAGAGATGTAAATAATATTATTTTTGTCGAATCATGTTGAAAAATTACATCTCAATAAAAATGTTCTTTTATTTTTTTACACTTCTTGGTTAAATGCCAAATTTTGTCGTTAAATTGAATTTGAATACCAATAAACCTTTTTTAAAAACACCAAAAGAATACACTAACTAAATTCGTTTTGCCCTTTCATATTGTATTTTCTAAAAATAAAAAGTAATTGGCGGGCCATCTGCCACAACAAGGCAACTAGAGCTACCTTGATTCTCAATTGTCAGATTTATGCAGAGTATTACTCAGCATATAAGGAAATACAAATTTTCTGATCGTAAGCGGAAGAAAGATCATATAAAACTCTTCTTAAAATGAACATATGCAAAGACGTTATAATCGAAATTAAAATGGTGAAAGTAAATTTAAAAGCTTTGTAGCTGAAAAGTCATTTTTACTTACCTTGTTATTGCAGAGAGCCCTAAATTATTCGATTTTTATAAGATAAATATTTATGGAAACTGGAGCTACCTTGATTCTCAATTTTCACATTTATGCAGAGTATTACTCAGCATATAAGGAAATATAAATTTTCTGATCATAAGCGGAGACAATATCATATAAAACTCTTCTTAATAGGAATATATGCAAAGACGTTATAATCTAAATTAAAATGGTGAAAGTAAATTTAAAAGCTTTGTAGTTGAAAACTCCTTTTAACTTACCTTGTTATTGCAGAGAGGCCTAAATTATTCGATTTTTATAAGATAAATATTTATGGAAACTGGAGCTACCTTGATTCTCAATTTTCAGATTTATGCAGAGTATTACTCACCATATAAGGAAATATAAATTTTCTGATCATAAGCGGAGACAATATCATATAAACTCTTCTTAATAGGAATATATGCAAAGACTTTATAATCTAAATTTAAATGGTGAAAGTAAATGTAAAAGCTTTGTAGCTGAAAACTCCTTTTCACTTACCTTGTTTATTGCAGAGAGCCCTAAATTATTCGATTTTTATAAGATAAATATTTATGGCATCTTTGTTTCCTTAAAGAAAATTGCAAGCGAGAATTAAACGAATCAAGACAGATTTATTGATAATTAAAGAATCTTTAAATATATCGGAAAATTTCAGAGTATTTAAGCGAAAACAAATTGTTTGTTATGTATGTGTACAATCTTCTTAAAAGGAATATATGCAAAGCCGTTATACTCTAAATTAAAATGGTGAAAGTAAATTTAAAAGCTCTGTAGCTGAAAACTCCTTTTCCCGTACCTTGTTATTGCACAGAGCCCTAAATTATTCGATTTTTATAAAATAAATATTTATGGCCTCTTTGTTTCCTTAAAGAAAATTGCAAGCGAGAATTAAATGAATCAAGACAGATTTATTGATAATTAAAGAATCTTTAAATATATCCGAAAATTTCAGAGAATTTAAGCAAAAATAAATTATGTTTGTTGCAAGTAATTTTCCTGATTATTTCATGCAGATTTAGTGTTACAACGATAAATTTAAAAGAGTTAGATATTAAAACATTACACTTGTTTCAGCAGAAATAAAATTCTTTTCAGCATAGAAAGAAATGTAATGATTCTTTACTTCAATCAGTTTTCGTTTAGAACCAATTGTGATTGACATAATGAATCATAAGTATTTTTTTATTTGCGTTTAGAGGAAAGTTAGAAAGAAATGACATAGCAAATATTTAACATCCATTTGCTGAAATGTGAAATACAGGGTGTCCCAAAAGTCTCCATACGACTTCAAAAATTTATTACAAAAAAATAATAGGCCTACAGAAAAATAATTACAACAGTACATAGAGTAACTTAAATAGTTTTTTTCTACTACCTTAGTATACTTGTACATGAGATCCTTTCATTGCACGAAGAATATCAAGTCGATATTCCAATTTCATCCACGTGCGTTTCAGCATGCTAACATCAACAGTAGTTTCAACTGTTTGATGAAATCTCAACAAAAGTTAATAGTCTCGTGGAATTGAAGACAAAATATCCAAACAGCAGTAGCTACTGTTGATGTTAGTATGAAAAACGTTCGTGGATTGAATTGGAATATCGTCTTGATATTGTTTGTGCTACGAAAGGATCTCATGTTGAAGTTTACTAAGGCAGAAGAAAAAAAAACTTTTTAAGTTACTCTATGCACTGTTGTAATTATTTTTGCTGTAGGCCTATTATTATATATTTTTTTTGTAATAAATTTTTGAAGTTGTACGGAGACTTTTGGGACACCCTGTATTTTTAAAAAATAATTTTTAAAGCTCTTTTTGTTAAATGATAAAATTGTGGAATCTGGAGATACCAGGCCATACTTGAAGTTTGACCAGCTGCCACTATTCTATATTTAAAGATTCCTTTCTACTTATAAACACAAAATGAAAGTACATTAAAATAATTTCATTTTTGTTAAAGTTGTTCATGAGCCATTTGTCGTAATAATGAAACATTATGTGGACTTTTGAAATCCCGTCCCATAATGTAAGTTTTACTACTGTCTTTCTTAAACTCTTATTCTGTAGTAGTAAATAAAATTAATAAATATTGTTGTGAGCTCGGGGTTCGAAAGGACTGATGCCAATATATAAGAACAATAAAAAGGCTTTATTCACTATAAACAGTGCAATACGATCACAAATATCTTCTGAAAATTACAAGATATTCAGTAATCTTCAAATCCAATAAAAGCGCAGCAAAATTTCACACAGAAACAATGCGTTCAATACGACGTATCAATGACAAAATCGATCCGAGAAACACAGTTCTCAATGCAAAGCCTCTCGTATGAATTCAATCGCAGTTGACAGACAACTAACTAACTGAACTGATGGAGGTCCTTATATAGGTTTCAGAGATCTTTCCAGATTATTCCAGAGCCTTCAGATGCTAGAAATTACCAGAAAGTGCTTTAACTTTCGATAGAGAACCCAAGCAAGAAAGGATCCCAATGTATAGGTATAAGGGGGGTGTGGTTGCACAAAAAGTCGCCAAATCCGTCGCCAACTTGGCGACATTTGGCGATATATCGCCAAATTTGGCGACAAAAATAAGTCGCCAAAACCATCGCCAACTTGGCGATAAACCCATTCCTTGGCGATTTTTCCATAGACTACATTTTAAAAACGATGAGGGTGTAAGGTTGTTTTTCTTGCAAAGCACCTGAGGCCTTTAGCATTGAGTTACATGATGCTCAATAGGAAATACATTAATAATACTGCAATTTTCACAATAATAAAATAAATTTAAACAAATGGAATATTTACAGATATATACAAAATTCATAACATTGCCCCCCTCTCAAGGACTGCACGTCCCGGGCAGTTCAACCTTTGATCGGAAAGCAAACCCGTTACCAACAAATGCTATACTATTCAAAACACATTCATAATGCTGAATTATACAAAATATACACTTATTTAAAAATAAAATAAAATTAAAGCATAGACATTATTACATACAAGTATTTAAATAATAATAACAATAATAATGATAATGCTAAGCAAAATAAATAATTACATTAAATTATATACAAGACCATGGTCATACTAATTTACATTATTTACATTACACTATTCACAATAAATGAACTAAGTACTATGGCCATAGTATGGAGCCAGCCTGTCGTAATGAACGACTCTAGGCTTCGAAATTGGTGACTTTCGGATCCGAATTACGACATCGTTCAGTCTGTTTAGGACTGTATAAGGACCGTCCCAGTGCGATTGCAGTTTGGGAGAAAGTCCTTTACGTCGAGTCGGATTATAAAACCAAACCTTGTCACCTTCTTTGAATTGATGTCCCGTGGCTTTCGTGTCGTACCTGGTCTTCATATTCTCCGTCTCTATATTGATCCGCTCTCGAGCCAAGTTGTGGACGTCTTCAAATCGTGCCTGGAGATTCTGCACGTATCCCTCTGGCGATGAAGGCGCATCTGGAGGGCGACCAAAAATCAGATCACAAGGTAGACGAAGATCACGACCGAAAAGCATCTGAGACGGGGAATAGCCGGTTGTTTCATGGACGGCGCTGCGATAGGCGAGAAGAAACAAGGGAAGTTTTTGGTCCCAGTCTTGTTGGTTTCTTGAGACTAGCAGTGAGAGATTGTTGAGGATGGTACGATTAAATCTCTCAACCATGCCATCCGACTGTGGATGTAAAGGCGTCGTCCTAGTTTTGTCCATTCCGAGAAGTTGACAGAGACCCTCAATCACAGCAGAGATAAAATTTCTCCCCTGGTCCGAATGCATTTGGAGAGGGACTCCATACCTTGATATCCACTGGTGTATTAAGGCATCCGCAACCGTAGAAGCTTCTTGATCAGGGATGGCATAAACTTCAGGCCATTTCGTGAAATAGTCCATGACAACAAGGAGGTATTTGTTGCCATCAGCACTTCTTGGCAGAGGACCTAGGATGTCAAGGGCGATGCGTTCAAAAGGTGCTCCTACATTGTAGAGATGTAGTTTTCCTCGGCTACGTTTCTTTGGTCTTTTCCGAGCTGCACATGCATCGCAAGATTTACACCATTGTTCGACGTCAGCTCTCGCTTTTCCCCAGAAGAAGCGCTCTCGGACTCTGTGTAATATTTTCATGACTCCAAAATGGCCACCAGTGGGACTGCCATGTAATTCCTTGAGGACCTCTGGGATTCGGGATCGAGGAAGTACCAACTGCCACCGAGATGTCTTCCCATCTTCCGATTCGAATTTTCGGAACAGGACACCATTCCTGACGTGGAGAGAGTTCCAAAGAGCCCAATATTGCTTCGTCGTAGGACTGAAAGTCGAGATGTCTTTCCAACTGGGCTTCGTGCTAGAAGATTCTAATAACTCCAAGATTGGTTTGATCTCAGAGTCTGCCATTTGATCTTGTCGAATCTTCTCATCACTCCAGGGATCTGGTGGCGTCAATAGTGAAGTCTTCATCTGGCGTATGACATATTCGGGATTATACTTGCTCTCCGCTCTGGAACAATAGCGACAGCTCTCGGGACACGGTCTTCTTGATAGGGCATCGGCGTTTCCATGCGATGAGCCTTTGCGGTGCCTGATGTCAAAGTCGTATTCCTGGAGTCGTTGTATCCATCTGGCTACTTGGCCCTCTGGATTCTTAAAATTCATCAGCCATGTTAGGGATGCGTGATCAGTACGAAGGAGAAATTTCCTGCCATAGAGATAGTGATGGAAGTGTTCTATGGCTTTCACTATAGCTAATAACTCCTTACGAGTGACGCAATAATTCCGCTCTGGTTTCGATAAACATTTGCTCCAGTATGCTACGACTCGTTCTTGTCCATCTATTTCTTGGGAAAGTACAGCACCGACACTTTCATGACTAGCATCCGTGTCCACAATGAATTGTTTTTCGGGGTGTGGATAGGTTAGGACTGGAGAGGATGTGAGAGCTTCTTTCAGCTGCTGGAAGGAATTCTCACATTCTTGTGTCCATAGAAACTTCTGCTTGCTTTCAGTGAGCCTATGCAAGGGTCTTGCGATGTTGGAGAACCCTTGTACAAACTTTCTGTAATAAGTGCATAGTCCCAGAAAGCTTCGCAACTGATGGACATTTTCCGGACGCTTCCAGTTCTTTACTGCGGACACTTTTTCAGGATCTGTTCGAACACCTTCAGCTGAGATGATGTGTCCTAAATAGTTTACTTCTCGTTGGAAGAACTTGCATTTCAAAGGGTTCAGCTTCAAATTCGCCGCTCTTAGCTTCGTTAACACTTTTCGAATATTTTCTAGATGTTCTTCAAACGTGCGGCCACCAATGATGACGTCATCTAGGTAGATGAGACAAGCTTCAAAAGTCAGGCCTTTTAACACTGTCTCCATGAGGCGCTCGAACGTTGCTGGTGCATTGCAGAGCCCGAACGGCATAACTTTAAATTGCCAAAGTCCTTGTCCAGTAGTAAATGCGGTCTTCTCTTTGTCATCAGGATGGATCTCTACTTGCCAATATCCACTCTTCAAATCCAGCGTGGAAAACCATTTATGTCCTGAAAGAGTATCTAGCGTGTCGTCTATTCTTTTTAGAGAATAGCTGTCCTTCTTCGTGATATCGTTAAGTTTGTGATAATCCACACAAAATCTTGTGGAGCCATCTTTCTTTCGGACCAACACGATGGGAGAGGCCAACGGACTTGATGACGTTTCGATGATGTCACTATCCTGCATCTGTTGTAAGAGCTTAGACACCTCTTCTTGTTTAGCGAACGGCAAACGTCTGGGATGCTGTTTAATCGGTGGATGGCCGGCAGTATCAATTCTATGCCGTGTCAGTGAAGTGCGACCAATATCACTCTCGTTTTGAGAAAACACATCCTTAAATTCCTGGAACAGTCTTTCTGCGGCATGTCTCTGTTCAGGAGATAAATTTTCATTTCGTCCAATTTCAGGTGTTAAACTTGTAGGCGGCTCCGACAACATCAAGCTCGGGTCTTTGCAAACACAGGTGACTGGAGCACAGGTTGCAAGCACCTCACCCTTCTGGATAATTCTAGATTTTTCACTTACATTCGCCATCCTCACGGGTATCACATCTCTCGACAGATCTACCAGCGTTGATGCTATTAGCACTCCTTTTGGGCTCTTCTCAGGATATCCAACCAAGCCACATTGAAAACTACCTTCGTTCTCAGTTAATCCAGGTATCATCATTTCGGTCCGAGGAGGGATGATAACATCTGCCTTGGCTGTGATCCGTTGAATAGACCCGGACTCATTTCCAAGTTTGAAAATAGTGACATCTTCTTGCGCAGAGCGTAACTCATTCTTCTTAAAATCCAGTGTAAATCCATGATCTTTTAAAAAGTCCAGTCCGAGTATGAAAGGGTCTGAAATATCGGCCACGTAGACTGTATGGCGATAAGCGGCGTTCCCAAACTTTATTTTCAGTGTCATTCTTCCATGTATATCGATCTTATCTCCGGTCACAGTTTGAAGAATAACACGCGGCGGGGTCCAGAAGAGTTTTTCTTTCAGCCGCTGAGCTAGATCTTTCCGAATGATGGTGACATTGGCTCCTGTATCGATGATCATATTACAGGGCAAATCATTCACACTTCCGACTAGAAAAACTCCGTTCTCGCCGCAACTTCTTGCAGAAATTTCACATACTTGAAAATGGGGCTTCTCAAAATCTGGCAACCTCCGCCCCGCAAGATGGCCATTAATCAGTTTTCCTGCTCCTCCTTTAGCGGGAGAGATATTACCTTCGGTGCTGGGTCGTCTTGGGCAGTCGATTTGGATATGGCCTTCCCCACCACATTTCCAGCACTTGATCTTCCTGTAAGGTTTGTTGGCCATTAAGGAGTTCATCTTTCTCATTATGTCATTCATCTGCTGCTGTAAGCGCTCCACAGCTCTATCCGACGTCTCAGGCAGGTTGGCTGCTCGCACAAAGTGTCGATCTTTCCTAGTAGCTTGCTTGGCTGCCTCGAATTTCAGAGCGTAAACCAAAGCCCCTTTTAAATCATTGAGATCTGCAATCCGGAGTGCTGTCTGGATCTCAGAGTCACGCACACCATCGATAAAATGTTGCAGAGCCAAGCTTTCTCTAATTTCAGTCGGGCAGTCAGGATAAGCAAGATGGGAAAGTCTCTCGACATCCGTAGCAAGCTCTTGCAGGGATTCAGTGGATTTCTGCTGTCGAGATTTGAGCTGGAGTCTGCTATATTCCTTCATGCATTTCTCGCCAAAGCGCAATTCTAAGGCACTGACGAGCGTTTCAAAATCCAGCGGTTCATTTGCAGGCAAAGTCTGTAAGACGTCGGCAGCATCAGCTCGTAGAGAAGCAGCTAACTGACAAGCCTTTGTCTGGGAATCCCATCCATTGGCGTCCGCTACGATCCCAAATTGTGTCTTAAAAACTGGCCAGGAGGATTTGCCGTCATAGGTCGAAAGTTTAATAAAGGCCCGAGGAATCATATCTGGATACTTGAAATCTTCGGAAAAGTTTACGGCAGTTATCTTCTGTTTCTTGATTTTTTCCAAATCTTTTTTTACATTCTCTATGCTTTCTTCAACGGTCTTGGCGATCTTTTGAACTTTTTCTTCTACTCTTTCTTCTACGGTTTTCGCTGTCATTTGAATTTCTTCTACCTTTCCTTCTATTTCTTGAAATCTTCCTTCAACTTTGTCTTCCACGCCGTCAATTCCGTCATTTAAAGATGTTATTTTATCCTCTATTAAGTCTTTCAACTCTCCAAGGTTGGTTGACATATCCTTTTTCATTTCATCTTTTAAGTCGCCAAGGTTGGCAGTCATTTTCTCGTCTATCGCTGATATTTCCTTCTTCATTTCTTCCGACATTTCCTTCATTTCAGCCTGGTTCGCAGTCATTTTCTCATCTATCGCTGACATTTCCTTCTTCATTTCAGCCTGGTTCGCAGTCATTTTCTCATCTATCGCTGACATTTCCTTCTTCATTTCTTCCGACATTTCCTTCATTTCAGCCTGATTCTCAGTCATTTCCTTCTTCATTTCTTCTTTCAACTCAGCAAGGTTGGCAGTCATTTTCTCATCCATCTCCCCTAATTTCTCCAATAATTTAGTCAGTTGCGCCTCCATTGCTCTGGTGATCGGCATTCAACCCCACTCCTGACACCAAATGTTGTGAGCTCGGGGTTCGAAAGGACTGATGCCAATATATAAGAACAATAAAAAGGCTTTATTCACTATAAACAGTGCAATACGATCACAAATATCTTCTGAAAATTACAAGATATTCAGTAATCTTCAAATCCAATAAAAGCGCAGCAAAATTTCACACAGAAACAATGCGTTCAATACGACGTATCAATGACAAAATCGATCCGAGAAACACAGTTCTCAATGCAAAGCCTCTCGTATGAATTCAATCGCAGTTGACAGACAACTAACTAACTGAACTGATGGAGGTCCTTATATAGGTTTCAGAGATCTTTCCAGATTATTCCAGAGCCTTCAGATGCTAGAAATTACCAGAAAGTGCTTTAACTTTCGATAGAGAACCCAAGCAAGAAAGGATCCCAATGTATAGGTATAAGGGGGTGTGGTTGCACAAAAAGTCGCCAAATCCGTCGCCAACTTGGCGACATTTGGCGACAAAAATAAGTCGCCAAAACCATCGCCAACTTGGCGATAAACCCATTCCTTGGCGATTTTTCCATAGACTACATTTTAAAAACGATGAGGGTGTAAGGTTGTTTTTCTTGCAAAGCACCTGAGGCCTTTAGCATTGAGTTACATGATGCTCAATAGGAAATACATTAATAATACTGCAATTTTCACAATAATAAAATAAATTTAAACAAATGGAATATTTACAGATATATACAAAATTCATAACAATATATATTTTGTTTTAAAGAGTACTTTAGTTATATAATGGTCTAAAATATAAGATAGATAATTATAACTTCCTTCAAATATGTTCGGTTTTTATATTTTTATTAAAAAATTGCAGCTTCAAAATGTCGGACCCACTGACTTTGGAAGATCATTAACTCAGGGACGATCTCTCACTTTTCATATAGCATAATTCAATACATTGATCAATTGAACTTAAACCTAATGTACTTATTTAATAGCAACATTTATGAAATGTATATTAAAATATAAATTAAAATACAATAGTTTGATTAATATCAACAGTATAAATATAGATTATAGTAAATGATATGAAGTATAAATTTAAAGAAAAGTATTTTACAATTCAGGAATACATTTTCCAGAATGCATCTATATAAGTCTTAAATATGTAAGTTGCATTCATTACATAACGGAACTTTGCATTTCAGCATTATATCAAAATATATTTCTTGCTTTCTTCTTGTTGTTGTTGCGTCAGAGAAAGTGCCATGACACTTCTCTAAAAGAAAGGTTGCCAGAGCCTCAAGAGAGGTTGTACTTCGAGAACCGGTTTCATAATTTTGAGCCAATTCCAGATGAAGGCACTGTATCTGGATTGGCACCCCCAGAGGTATCGTTTTCAAACTTGGAGGACATTGGAGCCACGAACAGATTTTATGTGCACCAGCTCCCATTAACGCACACGATCCCACAACAGCCGCAGTCGAGAGATGTTGTCACCGTCCCAAACAGTGATCATGGTCGATGCTGCTTCACTTTCGGTGATATTGACGGGAACCAAGCTAATCGTCTGCGCCGCTGCCGGACTCTTGCTTTATTTGTCGGTTTGTTTAAAATTGAATTGCATATTGTGTGAAAAAATATATTTGTTAATTCTATTGAAAGTAAATATCCAAATAATGTAAAATATGAAATGAAACAAAACAATCTCTATGAATGTACAATATTAATAAGAGTTATCCGTTTAATCTACGTTATGTTACTTCTACAAAACAATACTTATACAATATAATATATTTTAGACAAACATTTTATTCTTTCAAATTTTAGGTGCATTTCTTTGCAAAACCATTTTCAGTGTCATTCTTATACAGCACAAAATTTTGTCGCCAATAAACGGAATTTTACAGCTGATAAAAATGGTAATATGCAAAATGGGAAATATGATTTTATGACGACCGAATAAAACCTCATTTTCATGTTTAGAAAAAAAAATGTGTAGATAGATTCAGCGTAACAACGTTTCCTATAACATAATAATTCATGTAAAAATGAATTTAATCACAGCTTTCATATAAGGTTATCATTATTTTTGTCTTCAATGCACCCATATGATAGCTTTATAAATTTACTGCCGAATATGTTTAGACTAATATACAACAAAACATCTTACGCTTTAAATCTAAATATCCAAATAAATAATACATCAGGCCGCAGAGGTCAAACAATCGTTATAAAAAGGCAAAAAAAAATATTTAACAGCAAAATATTATCGCATATAAACATGAAAAATACTTAATTGTTACTTTGTATTTGTCCTATATTACATTACTGTGATTTATTATTTTCATATTTTTTCAAAATGTATTAAATATTCAAACCCATGACCTTCATTAAAGGGATATACTACTCTTCTAACACACTTAATAAATATTAAACGTAGTATAAAAAATAATTTATGAAAATATTTTTTAATAACATAATTTAAATAAATTTCTAATATTCTTTTTATACTCTGCCAGGAAAAAAGAAAATATCGTAAAGTATTTGCATTTTTCCATACCATTAAAAACATATTAGAGGAGATTAGTTCATAAATAATTCAAAGGTTTTTTACTTATTCGCTTATTTAAGTTATTTTTATTGAAACAATTTAATGTCTACTCCTTTAGAAGTTAAACATATTTGTTTTCATATCTTGTCGAAAGGTTCATTCTGTTTTAATAATTCTGAAAATGTTACACTAGTTTATTTTAATTTAAGTGTAGATGACATTCTTTAGAAGGACGTTATGCAAGGATACTTTATTAAATTTTAAGTTATATTTTATGAATAAGTATTTTAAATAGTTCTTTAAAAGTTTGTGTTATAAGTCAACATTTAACAAGCATGTTTCATCCAAAAATTCAAAATCCATTTTTTTTTTTAGCGGTTAACTTTTCAACATTTTTTTAACACTAAAATGTATTATTACATGTTAATTTAATCATCAAAACCTACAATTAGATACGATAAAAATTCCTAATAAAATGACGTAAAATTTGTCAGCTGTGTACTAACGCATGAAAATTAAACAGCGCATAACCGCAAAAGTGGGTTAATTAGTAAAACAGCAGGAATAAATATCATGATTTACTTATTACCGTTTCAGGAACTTTCTATTGGTTTTATTTATTTCAGCATTTATATCCACTTTTCTTCATTTTAATTTCTGTAAAAATTATATTAAAAAATCCAACAAATTATCCGTGTCCTACTAACTGTTATATATAAGCGTATGTTTAACATAACTTTCTGTAGTATTAGAGTATAATAAAAAAAGAATTTAATTGTACTTTTGGTTTTCATTCAAGTTTTACATGTGTGATCCAAACTTTTAATTAAAAAAATATTAGCAAAATAATTATCAAAGAAAAGGTAAAAAGTGGAAATTTTTAATCTTATATAAGAAAATGTCAAATTTTTATACAAAGACTGATAAATTAAACTATTGCCTTCTCTTTTTGTGCTGCAATTAAAGTTATTATTGATGTGGACATACTAATAAATAAATCATTTGCATAATATTGAATAAATATTGTTAATACTTTAGAGCACATAGTAAGTCGCTAATATTTAAAAGAATAAAATTCAGTGAGAAATATAGTACTTTTTTCGGTATACAATAATGTAATATAACACTTGGTGTGCACTAAATTATTAAGTCAATGAATGAGCCGATTTGTTTTTAGATTTAATTCTCTATATATTCATAAACTACTAAAATAGTATTTATATATAAATTATTAATTGTTTTCACAAAATAACGAAATTAAAAGGTTTTTGAATAAAACAAAATTAAAGTTTTCAAATTATTGAATTCTGTATCAATTAATTAAAACTATACATGAATATATTCAATTTTATAAGATGTTTATTTATTAAAAATTAATATCTTTAATGATTTAACACTTAATAACATAATTTTAATAGCTTCGAATTTAAAAATGCTGATTATTTGCCAAAGTATCCATTTTCTGAAAATTTAAATTCTTGATTATCTCTGTAATTAGACTTTTGAGATTTTAAAATTTCCGAGGTCATGAATTTTTTAAGTAATACAAAAGACTTAATTAAGCTATACTGTATACTATTCTAAATTAATGTAAAATTAAAAAAGAAGGGTATTTTTCTTAATCTTAGTATTTAGTACTTTAAAATAAGTCGCAACACGTTTGCCAGTGTTTGTTTCTCACTTTGTAATATGAAAAAGAGCATTTGGCTCAAATTCTTGTTATTAAAAATTTCGTAACGGTATTGTTCTGTTACATTTTTTTCCCTTCATTCCATACACTGTATTATACTTGGAGATTAAATAGTTTGTTCAGATTAATAAAAATTAATGTCCCTTAGGCCTCACTGCTGTTATTTTTTGTCGCAATCAATAAAAAAAAACTTTAAAAAATGTTTAAAAAAAATTTTTTTAGTTATGCTGAAAAACTTCTTTGGGTATAAAATAAATAAAATTCAACATACAATCACCGTCTTAAACGCAGGTCTTTTAAAATGTTTTAACTCAACATCTAAGTTATAGATCACAATCTTGGTTTTTAAAAAAGCACGAGTTCATTAAGCTGTTTCAAAGTATTTACTTAAAGTCCAATTATCACTTTTACAGTAAAAAGTTTTACATAAGCATAAGATAGATCGTTCTTCAAAATACTGTGACACTAGGTACAAAACCGCTGTAAAATCCAGAGCGGTCCAAATTTCCTTGACACAGTTTGCATATGAGTGTAAGGGTTTAGCATAAAATACTTCTACAAAGTTTTTTTTAAGCAAAATGTTAATTCAAAACATTGTCCATAGAATTGATGGATTAGATGTCCATAGATTTGTCGTATAACCTCAAATTCGCAAAAAAGCATAAATAGAATAAAAAACGCGCACTCTCAAATAATTTATTTTGTATAGTTTGTTAGACTATTTCAACGTGTACGCACTTATTATTGCACGCACTTAAATTGAATCACATCCAAGTAGTACTAAATGTCATTGTACATATTTCAATGCGATTGTACATTGCACAGTCGTCCAAACAAAAAAAGGGAATATCCCTATGAGTTTACGCCAAATTGTAGCAAAGAAAAACGTAAATAGCCATTTGATTGAGATTTGTATCTTCTTTCAAGTTACTTCACTAAAAAAAGTTTTCTCACTAAAAATGTCTGTTCTATAAATTACGTATCTCGTAGTATATCCCTTCATATAATTTCATAACTTTATATGAAGATTTCCCAAAACAACTAGAAATCAACTTAACAAGGCTATATGGCAACATTTTATCAATTTATTTTAACATAAGTACAGGTATTTCTAGCGCATTAAACTTAATATGAGACAATATTACACATCTATATTAAGTATTAAATTAATGCAAGCAATAGCAGTTTATCCCTCCCCCCACTCAGCAATAATATTTTTTCTATCCTTATTGTACTATTTAACATTATAGTTAATCTTAAATTGCACTTCCTCATAAACGAATAAATATAATTAAATAATCAGATATCTATATTTTCATTAGGTACTATACATAATTTTTCATGTACGATAAGCACTATTATAACTCATTTTTCTCATAGTGTAATTATAAGTTTAAATGCGACATGTAATATATTATACATTAAAGAAATTTATATTATTATGCACTAAACATATGTAATATTTTACATATGCATAGTTTATTATGCATAGTTTACAGACTATTTTAGAAATTGTCTAATATATTAATTTTACCTTTAGAAATTTACATATGCAGAGTGTTTCAAAAGGACATTTGCAAATTTTAAGAGGTGATATAGTACATTGAAGCAAATATATTTTATGTAGAAAACATGGATTGCAATCCACCTATTCGGTCAAAAATTCAGACTGTTTCTATTTAAGACAAGCACGAAGTTTCATCCATAAATTTGAATAGATAAAGAAACATCCAAATACTAAACAAAATGCCTTATTTTTTAGTAATACGATGTTCTCAGCTGAAGTGAGAAAATAATTCAGTCACTTACAGCACATGTATTTTAAACATTATTCTGCATTATTAAATTTCTAGATCAGTTTTGTTTGGACGTGGATCATAGCCATTTCCATTAATTCTCAGGAATATGTCACATTTTATAATACGTAAAGTAAATCTTCAGAAGAAATCTTTCAGTACACATAATAATGTGAAAATTATGAACAAAAACCTGAATTTGGCTTGGAATGAAACATTATGTATTTATAAATTGAATGTTATATTGACTTTACATTTATAAATTTACATATGCAGGGTATTTCAAAGGCGCATTTCCAAATTATAAGAGGTATACAAATATATTTTACATAGAAAACATGGATCGCAATCCACTTATACGGTGAGAAATGCAGAATGTTTCTATCTAAGCCGAGTATCACTCATAACTTTGAATAGATAAAGAAACATTATCGAAATGATCCACATAATGCCTTATTTTTTAGTAATTCGTTGCTCTGAGGTGAAGTTGGAAAATAATTAAGTAATTCACCGAATAGACATTTTGAGTTCCAACCTGAATTATTAATTTTCTAGATCAGTTATGTGTGGTACCGGATCATGGTCATTTTCATCAATTTTCAGGAAGTTATCACATTTCATAAAAATGTAACGTAAATCTCGAGGAAATATATTCCAGTACCTATAATAATGTTAAATTTATGACCGAAAATCTGTTTTCGGCTTGGAGTGAGATATTTATAAATTTATTGATAAATATCTCATATAAATGTGAGACAAAGTGTCGTGTTTCCTTTTTGTGAATGCGAAAGTATAACAGTATATTAAGCTGAAATAAATGGTCAGTGTCTAGGTTCAACAAAGAATAGTCCAGACTGTGTTCAAAGATAATTACGTTATAGTTTTAATGTCTTGATTATAATATAACTATATAAAATATTTACAATAATAATTAAAACTGGTACAACATTTACAATATATCCGACCGTCTGTCAGGTTTAAAAATTAGTTATTTGCGCGGTACACCGTCCGTCATAAAAATTACACAGACAGACAGCCTCTCGATCCGTCTGATCGGAGCGAAAGCTCTCGTACATCTGCTCTCTTCTCACAATGTAAAGCATATATTATCAAATTTCTATTGTGCGGGAATCATGGAAGATAGATCCCAATTCACAAGCCTCAGTTAACTATTTGCTGTGCTTTGCAGTTCGAAGTTCAGATGAAGAACTATTGCGATCACATAAATATATTTATAAATATTAATTTTATATATTAATATATATGTGGATTGCAATACTGGTTTCCTAATACAATGTATGTTTGTTTCAGTATGCTATATCACTTCTTAAATTTTGTAAATGACATTTACAGACACACAGTGTTCAGTCTTTATAGTTCTTAGTAACATAGAAGAATATTTTTAATTATAAGTAAGGAAATTTCTCTATTTATGCTAATTGCAGTAACAATAATACAAAATTTTTTGCTGTTTCATGCACGTTTATCTAATTAGAGTATTTCGTCAAGTAAATACAATAACGGCGAGTTTTGACATCGGTGTAGCCAAGTTAGTTGATTTTTATGTTCATAAATTCCGAATGCTAATGTTTACTTTATTTAATCCAGTAATGTATATTATTCCATACAGACACAATTACAATTTGGAATTTCTGATATCATTTCGTAATTTCTGAATAAAAAAATCCACTGCATTATCAACACCTGTTGATATGTATGGTAAATAACATAATTTTAGTATTAGTTAATTAAAATTCACCTTTGGATCCATTTTTTGAACGATTTTGTAATATAGCAGCTATTTCATGTGGTGTTAGACCTTTTTCGCGCGACATTTTGCAACTTGTTTTGCTAAAAACAAAGAATCCTGTTGCTTAGTTATAGTAGAAAAAAAGGCTGACATATATTTAAATGAAAGCATATTAAAACAACACAGAGAAAAAATTTCGCAATCTGCAGGCAGTGATTTGCACGAAACTAACCATTTTATAGATGGGATAAGCGAAATAATATTTTCCCCGCTAAACGAGAAATTTATTATGAATCCCACATTTTCTTCGATTTGTGTTTATGTGAAAATATTTTTTACTCTTTTCTCATTCCACAGCCCTCGAGTTATGGTAAAGTAAGGGGTCGGTTAATACGGGTCGGAAAAACCCGACTTAAGGCCTACGGCCTGACTGCTTTTTGGGTGTCCAGCCCCAAAGCTGTTGGGGGACGCCTACCCTTCCCCAAGTGTCTCGTGGTGGTTCTTACTAATAATGGTTTCCACTGACTATCGCAGCGACCTAAGTCGTCGAAAATTGTGTCCAAGATTTGGAGGGTCTGCAGCTGGCGGTCCTCCGGTCGGTCGAAGCACATACGGAGAGACAAATCCGGTCGTGTGCGCTAAAAGTCCCCCAGGATTGGGTTCGGTGGTCGTAGACGCGCCAGGTGCTACTCAGGCTCCTAGCGGCGCAGACTAGTTTAACACTTTTCTCATACTGTCGATAATAAAAAAAAATTAAAATATATATTTTTCAATCAAGAATATAATCCGTTTGGACAGATATGTAATTTTTATATGATTTTAACATGTGATGTAATATGATCTGAGGATTATTGAATGATATAACGGTTATTGAAAGATGAAAGGTTTATTGATTTACATACAATGCACGTTTAAGATTATTGGTACACCTACTTTTGTATTATTTTGTATTTTTAGTGTTTTCACGGCTTGTCAAAAGTTTTGATAATATAATTTAAAAAATGTTAAAACACAAAATAACTAAATATTTAAACATTTTACTCCTTTCATATTGCTGAAATAACATAAAAATATCAACAGTTTATATAACGTGCTAATATTATATAAACTGTTATATAGCGATAATTAATTTCGTTATCTATTAAAATTACATTTTAGTAATACAATAAAACAGGGAAACGACCGACACGAGTTAAATATTAAAATATTTTACCCATTTAAGTTTGTTACAATAACAAAAGAAAAGCAATATTTTGTCTAATGTGTTAAAATTTAATTAAACAGGATTTAAATCCCTCAGAATTATTTTTCAAATTCTTACACAAATAATCTGAAAGAGTAAGTTTGTTAAAATAAATCTTTTGTTCAGAAATGAATCCTGAGTTATCTAATTTAAAGTAAAATCATAAAAAATGAAATAAAGATTGAATTCACTATTAGAAGACGTAATATAAATTCGAAATTACATTTATTAAAATAATAATAAAATATATCAATAATGAGAAGATTATTTATTTATTTAAAAATGATTAGAATATTATCGAATACAAAAGAATAAATTAATAATTGAGATACGTTTACATATTTTATTTAAGTTAATATAGTATTAATGAAGTAAGACAACTACATATCTGGTAAGAAAATAATTCTAAAAAATAAAAAAGGTAATTTATCTATTTTTCATCAGGGAGAAATTCTATCTAAATGTGTAGTCCAGGCATTTGGGGCTAAAAAAGGGCAAATAGAGAAAAGTTTTTGTGTTGTTTTGATATTTGGTTTCTATATGTTTTTTGGGTCGCTGAACACGAAGTTTTCCAACAAAATTTTTCCCGGGAAACACGTTTTTTTTTTTACAAAAAAACCTGTAAAAAAACGGTTTTTCCCTGTTTTTTGAAAACAACTCCAAAATTATGCATTTTGCATGAAAACTGACAGTATATCGATTAAAGAGAATAAAATTTCCCACATTTTATGTACTGAAAGTTTTTTTCTATGTTCAATGATTTAGCCATGAGATTGTCAGAATAATGGGTGTTAAAAACAAAAAACTGTAAAAAACGGGAATTACTACACTGTACGTCGATGTAACATGAAACTAACCATTTTACGCAAGCGTTAACCATTAATGATACTAACGATTATATGATTGACTATATTTTACGCATTTGAGGTAGAGGAAAAGTGCTGATCCCGCGCCAGGGGAAGGTGGGAGCAGTGGAGTAGATCCGCCTCCTCTCGTGAGTAAAGGGTGCTTCTCCTCCAGCGAGCTTATACTCTAATAGAAGGTAAAATTCGGAGGGGGTAAAGGTAAAAAAACTGTAATAAAAGGGAATTACAGCCCTGTATGTCTTTGTACCATGAAAATTAACCATTTTAAGCAAACGTTGACTAAAAACTATGTGATTGACTACATTTTACAATGACGTTACCTGATAATAAACACGAAGACTCATTATGAATCATTATTTAACTATAAATAATTATGTACATTAGTAAAAAACATTAGTAACTATATTTACATAAAATAAAAAAGCAAATATCTCTTTTCCGCATTCTTTTATTTGAAGGCCTCTGCTGTTCCCCGACATCTACAACATAGAAAATAGACTGATGGAATTAGTGGGGTTTTTTATTTACTACCAACATTGTAGAATAAATGTTTGTTTAATGGTAAATATTTCATCCCTTGTGGCATGGCTTGTTCCTCTTCCGTTGGGTTCACGTATTCAATGGGTGTGCAATCCATCTGCAGCTCAGTTTCAAGATATAACTCGTCTTCCTCGTTTGATTCACCACTGAGATGTTGTTGTAGTTCCCTTCGTAGTTGACGCACATGTTGCAACAACAAAGATCTGCCTTCTTGCACCCATAATCTTGTTGGCAATTCTTTTTGCACTTACAGGATACAAGCTTCAACAAAGCAGGGGGTTTTACAGTAAATACATGTTCAAGGCCAATATTTGATTCTTTCATCTCTACTCATCATCATTTTTTCCACTCCCAGCCATTGCTGCCCCTGCTGATAAACTTTTAAAGATTGCTGTCGTGCTGTTTCTGCAGATAGTGGTAAAGCATCAATATTACAACTGTTTTTAAAGGCTGGCTTCTTGTACAAAATATACCTCAGGTGGTTCAGCGAAGACCCATTAGTCTCACTATAGCCCTACATCAAGGAAACGTTACCCAGAAGCTGTAATAATCTCCAGAGTAGCGTTCGAATCTTTAAATACTTTAACAATTAAACATCAGCGACATCTGGATTCTTCACAAGAGCTTTGAAGAACTTCAGTTTTCCTTGCATAAACGGCACTGACATTGTATCGCACCCGCTCATAGCTTCTAGGAAGAGGATGTTTTCCGCAACCGTTGAATTCATGGCATTAGTTGTAGAAAATGTCGCTGGAGAAACAGCGTCCTTCCAAGGTTTTAAAAAGAAAACGTTTTCAGCCCTGCAGAAACCTACCAAAATGACCAAGAGTTTTAGATCCTCCCCAACTATAATCATAATCTTTTTTTGATAGAGCCAAGGACAAAGCAATGTTTACAATCAAGGTGTCTGCGTCTTCTTTTACTTGCTTGCATGTAATATCTGCTGGTGATAACTTGTCAATCATCATAGATATTAACCGAAAATTGTTTCTTGGGTTAGCAAGAAACTTTTCATTTGGAAATGGTAAATATCATCGTACCGTTAAACAATATGTCGGTTGAAGCATGTTTCTTTGCTCGTCTCATACGCTCAACAGTTTTTGTATCAACTTTGTAAGTCATCAGGTGATACAAAACAGGTGATACAGGTTACACTGTTAAAAATAAATCCGTCAATTCACGGTAAAAGTCCGGCAGTACAGTTGCCGGACTTTTTTCGTTCCGTTAGTACATTTTCCGTTTTGAAAGATAAAGGAAGGGAAAACTCCGTTTGAAGAATCGGTAAGTTTCCGTTATAAATAAACTCGGTTTTAAAAAAATGTCATCTCTATTTGTGCCGCCATCTGTTGATTATTAAGGGAGTATTTAATATTTGATATAATGCAAGAACATTTTCTGCCCGTGCTGAGGCTCAAACTGAGAACGTTAGTGGTTTGAGCCGAGTGCTTTACCGTAACACCAGCGGGTCCTTGCTCGAGTAAGAGTAGGAAACGATGATAGGGGATTTCTTCAAATCGCAGCTTGGGACTTAAAGAATTTGGGGTTTAGAAAACTGGTAATTTTGTAGTTAATTGCGGGGATATTTCGTAATGAGATGATTGTTGAAAACTATAGTATTAATAGAGGATAAAAACAATTTGCTTTTTTGCGAAAATCGATTTTTAATCAACTATTATGTATTTTTTTAAATATGTTCGTTTAGAATATATTTTCAGTGTGAGTGTTTTTTATAACATTAAAAAATAAATTGCGAATAATTTTAAAGGAATGAGTTTAATTCGAAAGCATTATTTTTGTTTGTTGCTTTTTTAAATAGAATCGATTTTTTTACACTTAATTTAGCTATTTTATATATTTATTAATCTGTTTGTTTAGAATATATTTTAAGTGCGAATACTTTTTTATAACTTTAAAAAATGAATTGCAAATAATATTAAAAGAATGGAAAGAATTAATGTTTGCTTTTTTAAATTCGAAAGCACTATTTTCTTTTTGTTGTTTTAAATAAACTTGAAATTTTAATTTATGAAATTTTTAGTTTTTCTGTGCAGCAACATGTCAGTTTTTGAAACATTGAAAGTAAACTTGCAGCAGATAACGGAATATCTCTGTTGGCTCCGTCTTATATGAGGAAAATTTCTGCTTTTAACTGAAAATGCCCTTTTGTCATCAAAAGGGACTTTTTCTGTGAAATTCAGGAAAAAAATACCCGTGAATTTAAGTTTATTTTTAACAGTATATTGTAAAAAAAATCCGTCAATTTACGGAAAACGGACTGGCAGCAGAGTTGCCTTAATGTTTCTGTTTTTTGAGGAATGTTCCGTCTTTGTAGTCCATAAATGGAGCCATACAGACACGAAGGAGTTTAAGCGGATTTGTGGCGATCAAAAATACTGCAATACCATTGAATGATAGATTTTGACATTACTAATTCCGTATTTGAAACTCTGTAATCTTAAAAGTCTAAAAAGTGTACAATTTAGGGATACAGTTTGTGCACTTTTTGTGCACAATTCAGTTTGCAGTTTTTATGTATAAGTAGAAGTGCCAAATACGCTCGGATTTTGTGCACTTTTTTTGCAAACTTTTTCTAGCTTGGTAGCAACAGATATACGGGAGAGATTCCATTTATCTAACAAAACGGAAACTTTATGATCAAAATTCACGGAAGACAACCTGTCAATAAACGAAATTTTTTAACAGTGCAGCCATCAAAGACAATTACTTCTTGCGGTTGGTATTTTGACTATACATACTCAACATATTTGTCGCAGATTGTTGAAAAAGACTGATTCCTAGGCCAAACAACCTTATGCAATTAAAAAAAAACCACCATGAACGACGAATTGAATGCTAAAACTGAACCATTTGTTTGTTAGCGGTTTGAATATCTTGTAGAGAGTAGATATGGTTCCTACTCTTAAGCCATTGATTAGGGATAAGGAATAAGGGCCTAGATCGTATGTCAAAGGTATCGTACTCCTGAAGGTCTTTATCTGAATGCTTTGCAACCGAAATTCGTTGAAACAATGTTATGGGATTAATAGGAACCAACTCGTCGTCTAGTAAATAATGATTCATAATGAGTCATCGTCTTTATTATCAGACAACTTCATTGTAAAATGTAGTAAATCACATAGATTTAGAATCATTAACAGTCAACGTTTGCTTAATATAGATAATTTTCATATTATATAGACGTACAGGGCCGTAATTCCCATTTTTTACAGTTTTGCCCCTCCCAATTTGACCTTCTCTTAGAGTAAGAGCTCTCCGGAGGAGAAGCACGCTCGACTCATGAGAGGCGGTGGTTCTGCTCCACTGCTCCCAACTTCCTCTGGCGCCGGGGCCGCACTTTTCCTCTACCTGAAATGCATAAAATATAGTCAGTCATGTAATCGTTAGTATCATTCATGGTTAATGTTTTCGTAAAATGGCTAGTTTCATGTAACAATGACGTACAGTGTCGTAATTCCCATTTTTTACAATTTTTTGTTTTTAACACCCATATTTGCGGCACTCTCACGGCTAAGCCATTGATCAGAGAAAAAAAAAACTTTCACTGCATAAAATGTAGGAAATTTGATTTTCTTTAATTAAAATATTGTTGAATATCTCGCAAAATGCAGCGTTTTGGAGTTATTTTGAAAAAAAAAAAAAAAAAAAAAAAAAAGTCCGTTTTTTTTAAAGTTTTTTGGAAAAAAAACGTATTTCCCGGAAAGAATTTTGTTTGAAAACCTCGGATTCGTGTTCAGCGCCCCAAAATACATATAGAAACCAAATATCAAAACTACACCAAAACTTTCCTTTATTTTCTACCAAATGACTGGACTAATGAGTGCAATTAACTAAAAGGAGTGTTATATTATTGTAGATTAAGATAACTTAAATGTTAGATAATTATTTTAGCTTAAAATTGATTTATATATACTTCTATATCTAATCATATTATTTTTTTTTTTATTTGTGACAACTTTTAATGTAAAACAACGTATTTCCTATCAAATTATCTTGTAATCATATTTTCAATTTTGAGTTTACAAAAAAAAAAAAAAAAAAAAAAAAAAAATGTTTTGTTTTGTTTATTTTCAGCTAAATGTACAGAAAAGTCTGTCTTGATTCCAATTTGTTTTCGCCGTGTTTCAAACCTTCAAATGGAAGCATAGTGAAATACTTAAAAATAATAAAATAATTCTTTTTCTCAAACTAAACAACAAATATTTATTTCACATGCCTACACTATATTATAAGTATCGCTCCTTTAATAAAAAAAAATATACCATATCCATATTATAATTTCAGCTGTTGTTTTTAAAAGCTTTTAACACAAACATTAAAAGCATTGTATCGTTGGTTTAGTCACGATACTGAAATAATATCACTTCAATTCACTGGTGAGGAGCGCGAATTAGCAGCGACACCTGGATTTTATTTCATTTTTTATCACATATTCGACAACTGTAGATAATTATCTTCAGTTAATCTGTTTTCCTATATACTGTCTCTGATGTCGCTGCGACACTGCAACAATGTCAATACGACTGTTTACAATTCTACATTTGTCAGAACTTTAAAACAACGGTTTCTATTCACTAATGCCTGTTTTTTTTTCAAATACACATATCATGTGGAAATGGTTGTTTAACATATGTTACACAGGTATCATATTTACATTATTCTAATAGCTTTTTTTATATGGCAGATTCACTGGACTTAACCCGGTCGTGAAAAGCCAACTCACGGCCAATATAGTGATTAATCTCACGAGAATAAAACTATACAGCAGTCTACAACGCAAAATTATACAGCAGTCTAGATTGTAGGACTAATTTTAATCCATATTAATTAAAAAAAATTCTAACTACTTTATTTATAAATGTGATTGCTTATACATGTGTTATTATGATCAACCATTCTC
This sequence comes from Maratus michaelseni, assembly GCA_963931845.1. Taxonomy (NCBI): domain Eukaryota; kingdom Metazoa; phylum Arthropoda; class Arachnida; order Araneae; family Salticidae; genus Maratus; species Maratus michaelseni. The sequence goes on along the minus strand of OZ007587.1, from coordinate 435,165,528 downwards.
TGATAAAAGCCGTCATTTTTAATATCCTTTCTCGGTACGTTAATAAATAGATTTATTCCAAAAAGTTATTTTCATATATATATATATATATATACATATATATGTATTTACTTTATGTTTGAAATTGCTTACTGTTTCTATGCTGTGAGTTTACGACAGATAGCAACTTTCAAAATTCCCCTCTTTACGAAAATCCTTTTTAAATACTGCTTCATTTTCAATTCATGTTAATTTTAACTTTTTCATTCATGTTAAATTTCACATAAAAAATTAAATATTAAATCAAGCACTAATGCTTATCTTTATTGTTAGTATTCATTAATACTGAACATTAAATTTAATAGTAGGCAGTTGTAAAAATTTGGACAATTACTGAAATAGTTTCGCTTGATTGATTTAAAAAATGTATGCATATTTAAAAAAATAATTTTACTCCAAATGAATGATTACTAGTCCAGTCATTCATGGTAACATTGTAATTTACTTTCCAAGTATTATTGAAAGTGATTCGGTTTCAAATTATTCATCATTTTGTTAAGAATTTTTGTCTTTGGTTGATTTCAAATAAAAAAAATAAATCTGAAAGGAATGAGGCTGTTCATAAAAATTGTTTTACCTAATACATTCTAATAATTGTCTGGTTGATGGCTGGGCAATAATTCAGTACTTAAGTAAAGGCCTCTTGATTAGGGTGTATCGATTTTTAACTTTTTTTTTGTTTCCAAATTCCAAATTGATTAAAAGTTGCTACTAGACACCACAACTTACCACATAAAATTCTGTATTTTTAAAAAAAATGTTTAGGTCTCCCGCACAAGGCCTAAAGTTTGGAAATTTTACTTAAAAAGTAAATTTTTACAAAATTTTTAAAAAAAACCTAAAACACTTTTTTTTTTAAATTGCAAGTTAAAATTCCACTTACAATAAGCATGAAAGACGATAGAAAATGTATTTCAAAAACTTAGCACAACATTTAGGTCTCCCGCACAAGACATCAAGTTTGTTAATTTTGACGAAACTTTCGTAATTTTTAGTGTAAATGTAGACTTTCATTATGAACTCTGCAAGCTTTCTCAGCTCAGGGGTCGGATCATCCATGGCTACATACAAACGAAGGATTCGATTTGCCAGAGTAAGCCAACTGGCGTGCGAGCTGTTTCCGGGGTTTCGTCTGGCCAACTCTTCTGTACATGTACCTGTTGATACGGCTTTGGATATTTCGTACAGATACTTTTGATCTGTGCTCAACGCTTTAAGATCAACTTCTGGTATATCGCCTTCAATTGCAACAACATTGACAACATCCAGATTTTGGCAGTTTAGAAGTTGTTTACCAATAGGCCCGCTAAATGTGTTTGGTCCAGAAGTTGGCCCATCAAGAGCAACCATAATTTTTCTAAATGGTAATTCAATCAAATGTAGTAGACACACAACTACCTGCAGTGGCTGTTGTATCTTATTTTCAAATAAGGTGATAACTCCCTTTGAAGTGCCTGTGTTTGCTGCCGTACCATCACAATCAATAGCTTTTAGTATTTTAAGATCGACAGTTTTTACTTCACAATACTTTATAAGTGATGTAACTATTTCCTTTCCTGCTCCATTTATGGGAGTTACATGACCGAAATACTTGGATCCAGGTTCTTCAACAATAGATATGTGTTCTTCCATTAAAGATTTTCGGACACTTTTCCCAGCAACAATTTCTTTTGTTATTGTTTCATCTTTACGACAATCAAAGTAAATGGCCAACAGATCGGAGGTTCGAGTTGAGCTTACTTCTTTACGAGACTTAAGTCTTTCACGTGCTACTTTTGATTTGTCGATTACTGCTCCTTGGTTCTCCGCAGTAACGTCTCGCAGTAGCTAACTGAGCTCCAGCTCTACTAGAAATGCCCCTGCGGTCACAAGCTCGTGAAAACAAAGACAAGCGTTGTGGCAGTTCTTGTTTTACTTCTACACTTGAAACACTTTTTTGACTCGTATCAAGTACATTTATTTCAAAATCACTATCTTGACATGATGTGTGAGACATTGAATCATCTGTACTATCACCAGAATAAACGTTTTCATCCTCAGTCTTTTTTACAACTACCTGCATAAAGCTTGTGACCTATACTTTCTTTCTAATCACTTCTTAAGCTTTTTAGTGTCGTTTTTGTCACACTCTGCAATTGACATCAATATAGGACCACGTTGGTCAAGCAAAAACTCGTGTTCTAGTGCCGGGACTTTTTTGTCAATAGAACAAATACAGTTGCTGCGGTCACATTTGCAAGTACAAATATCAAACAATGCAGTTTCAGTTTTTGACTGAAAGCTAGTTACTGCGTCTTTGTAGGAGTTAGGATACTTCCTTTTAGGCCCTGAACACGTTTTAATTTTCTCCAGCTGCTCATACAGTTTTAAAACCATAAATATTGTGTTTTTGGTGCCGCAAACAGGAATTGAAGCTCTTTTCCATATTTCCTCAAGTTTTAAAGCAACTCTTAACGCAATTACCTTCTTTGCAGGCTGATGTATTCCCTCTTGTTTCATTTCAATGCGTGCCCACTCAAAATACTTCAAAACATGTATCTTGGTTGGCAGAACATTAAACTCACTCACATCAATAGGTTGCCCGATAACCGGCCTGTCGGTAGTTTGTCTAGTTACATGCGGTTTTTTACTCATAATGAACAACAACAACACTCACTCAATTGATTCTTACAACAAGACTATCGCACTTAAACAAAACCGTAATCCTCGCTCGCGGGCAGACGATTACTGACAAGTCTGCGCGGTGATTCATATTTGTCGCGTCACCGCGGCGCGACAGTCTGGCCTTCCCCCACACCATCGCTTCAAGTTGACGCTTGACGTATTGAAATGTGATTTATTATTTCACTTATTTCAACAATACCAATCAAGCCTAACGAGACTTTAGTTACATTTAATTTTTAAACCAGCAACAACACAAATATCAAAGCACTGAAAAATGTTCAAAAATTGGCTGAAATTTACGACTTTTAGGCCTTGTGCGGGAGACCTAAATCTTGTGCTAAGTTTTTGAAATACATTTTATATCGTTTTTTGTGCTTATTGTTAATGGAATTTTAACTTGCATTTTAGAAAAAAAGTGTTTTAGGTTTTTTGAAAAATTTTGTAAAAATTTACTTTTTAAGTAAAATTTCTAAATTTTAGGCCTTGTGCGGGAGACCTAAACATTTTTTAAAAAATCCAAAATTTTTTGTGGTAAGTTGTGGTGTCTAGTAGCAATTTTTTATCAACTTGGAATTTGGAAAGGTTAAAAATCGATACACCCTACTTTTGATACATCTCTTTGTACTTCCATATGTTAAAATGTGTTTTACGAAGTTAATGAGTCTAACAAATAGAAAATCACGCATAAAATATTAATAGGATGAAATGGAAATTGATTTATCTAACACGAAAATTTATAGTTAGAATTGTTGATTCTTACATACATTCATTTATACAATTGCTGAACTAATGTCAATTGTCTGGTTTCAAAAAATATTTAATCAATACATATTTTATAGAATTGATTCATCTTTAAATAAGCCACCATTAATCCAATCGTTTGTACAAATTTTCAATTTAATTTCAAAATCCATTTTCAATTTTAATTCGTTTGCGAGAGTGCATTTAAATCTCTGTCAGAAATGTTTCAAATAAAATTAAATGATTGTTTGTAAATTATTGATTTTTAAAGTGGATTAGTCATATTTTGTGATTACTGCATTTTTAAAGTTTTATTTTTTTACTAGGTTCACAAAAAAGTCCTTCATTGTTAATAATTGATTTTTTTTTTCAATTGTCATCTTGTTAGGTTAGGCTTTCCATATATGGTTCAGAAATTTCTAGAGATTTAAAATTCAGCTTGAACTTTTGTTCATATCCTAGTCAGATAAATCTAATACAGAGTTGAAAAAAAATTAACTGGACGAACTTCAAATTGAAATAATATAACACTACTAAACTCCACTACAAATTTTATTTTCTCTGCATGAATAATAATATTTTCGAACTTACAAATAGTTAAAAGTTTATAATAAGTATATACAACAAAAAAGCAATTATGGTATTACATTCTTTACATGTGATACAACGAAAGTTCGGTTTGGTGCAGTTAAGGCTCCTATAAGGGGAGCTGACGAATATCCATCTTGTTGCTCAAGATAACCGCCATATTGTAACCCAGCTCAGCATTAGTATACCAACAGAGCAGGTGCTTGCCGTCCCTATCACCGTCACTTGCCGTCCACCACTGTGGTAAGATAACCAGTTTTAGCTTGTTGTTTGGTCCGTTGGGTTATTAAATGACGGAATGATTCAGGCTGTACTATAGGAGCTCTAGGTGCAGCAATTTATACGCAAACTCATGGAGCAGCATTCAAAGTTTAACCATAATAGATACATGCTAAACGAGGCAAAACAACAGCAGAAAACATTTGTAGAAAGCACAAGGTGAGCATTAGGGAGGGTGGATGCATTCCACAAATGACGAAGTAAAAGTCACAAACGGGATAAAAATTAATAAAGAGAAGGGTCAACAAAGTGTGAAAAAGTTCCTTGTACACCAGCCTTACGAAATGAAACAGTTCCAGATACTTATCATGGAGAAGACAATGGTAATAAATAAAAAAAATCATAGCACCGATGAAGCAGGTCGCTGGTGATCAGTTGAGTATTTTTAGTTTTTAAGAGTTGAACTGTAACATATTAAATACAACATTGAAATTCGGTCTAAAAATCTTCTTAATCCACAGTCTTTGTCAAAAGGTGGCAAAACTTCCAGTCCATAATGGTTTTATCTATGATTTGTTCAACTGGTAAAACACCGCTTTCCTGGTAATGAAGGTGTAAATGTCAACTACGAAACATAGCTATATGAAATTTGAAGGATGATTTTCTTTCTTTATCTGAAGAACAATTTATAATTGAAAATTAACTCATGAGAATGATTCTGCTTAAGCACAAAGAGAAAGAACAGCACATGGATCATGTAAGTAACATTTAACAAATCGATTGAGAGAAACAAATTACCCTGTACTCCATAGATATAAAATAGATGGGTTGTAATGCATAGTCATATTCCAAAGCAGAGTTTGGTTTAAGACACTAGATCAATATCTTCAGGAGGAATGGTCAGCACATTGAGTGAAAAGGGGGAGTTGCTGAACATTGCTAAAATATTTTTCAAAATGTTTCGCTTCTACATAAATGCAAAAGGCGATCTTAAACTTTAAGTTTTCTTCAAATCATTAGTTTATAGAATGTTTTTAGGTAATAACAAATGTATAACTGTACAAAATACATTTTATAAAATGTTTGGAATATGCATGATAGCTATGAAACAGTTCATTTTGTTTTCACGATAACCGAATTATTTTGAAAGCAAGATTAAACAATAATTGTTTTCATATATTTATTAATACTGAATTATTTATATAACTTTTAATATCGCAAAATCTAAGAAACAAAAACCATTATAAATTTAACTAACAAAGACTACAATTTAACAACAATTGCAGACTTTTTAAAATAAAACAATCTTCTATTCTTCTTCTTGAATTCCGTTTTCAAAATAGTGCAAAAATATCTCTGTCTTTTCAAATTAAGAATTTGTTGATTGATTTTCTAATTTCGTATGATGGAAGAAAATTTTGCTGTAAAATTAATACTGAATAATTAATCTAATAAACGTTATAAATTTGAATTTAAAAAAAAAAACTAACAAAAAATTTTGTATTAGGCATGGAAATACTCATATAATCAGAAAAATAAAATTATCTAAATGGAATTATAAATTCAATATATATATATATATATATATTAGGGTGTCCCAAAAAAATAAAAGTCATTTTTTTCTATCGCATACCCTCTTATTTTTTTCCTTTTATGTCACAACAATTGTAAATAAAGTTTCATGTAATTTGAACCACGGTAACCCGTGCCGACTTCCAGCTAAACATCGCAGCGAGTACTTGTGTACTTAAGCGAACGAACGGTTTCACGTGTCAGCTTGCCACGTGACCGTAGAGGAGCACCCACCACCTGCAATAGGAAAAGAAAAAAAAGAAAGGTTTTGGAATGCTTCGACAGCCATAACGCGCAGTTTACTCAGAACAGCGCACGTCTACGTGTCAATGTGCTTATAGTTCCAACTTGTTTTGTTAGCAAATGTTTGTACAGTTTTGAATCAGTAAACAGAACATGGCAGTAGAATTGCGTAGTTCTAAAAATGTTATATTTTTAGTAGGGAACGTAAAACATCAAATAATAGGCTCAAAACTTCCGTCTAATAGACAAGTTCTCGCTGTCTTGTTTTACAATATTCGGGAAGTGAATTTAACTGTTAATGAAAGTGCAAATCTCGCTATTCGCGAATGCATTATCTTTTGGGAAAAGGCACGCATACCTACCAAATCGTTGCCAAATTGCGTGAGGAAGCTTGTTAATATGTATCAAGTTTGGAGAGATTTACAAAAAAATGCAAAGAAATTACAAGACGTATTTAAGAGGCGACAAGAGGATTTTGTAAGTAATTTAGAAAATTTGTTTGACATCGCACATGCTGATGCACTTCAAATAATGAAAATAGAGGAAGATAGGATGTTCTTGCAACTCCAAAGAGAGCCTGGCCGACCCGGTCACTTAGGTGGAGTGGATACAAAACTGGCCAAAAAAGAAGAAAGGGCGCGACTTCGAGCTGTCCAAGAAGAAAATCGGCGAATCAAATATGGTTCCGCTTCAACTTCCTCGTCAACATACGAAACATTGCAAGAAGATTCCTCTTCAAATTCTACCGAAAATATGGATAAAGAAGATATCCCAACATTTATATCTATGAAAGTTCAGAACAGTCAGAAAGCTCCGAACAATGAAAGCTCAAAACCAGTAGTAAAGAGTAATTTTATTACTCCAAAGTTATTTGCTGCGTTAGACAGGTGTCAGTTAAGTGTCCGAGATTCTGTGTTTATTCTTGAAGCTACTATTGATGCACTTGGATTTAACACTGACGAATTTTCAATAAGTAAATCTTCAATTCAAAGAATTCGAACAGAAAAACGGAAGGAACGTGCGGAAAACATAAAAATTGATTTCCAAAATGAGGTACCGGATGTAGTGACTTTACATTGGGATGGCAAACTGTTGCCTGCTTTGAGTGTCCGAAAATCGAAAGAAGAACGCTTGCCCATAGTTATTTCATATGGAGTTAAAGAACAACTCATTGCTGTGCCGAGACTGGATAATTCTACAGGCAAAGAACAAGCGCAGGTTATTTGGAAGTCGATCTTAGATAGGAATCTCGAAAACAAAGTCCAAATTCTCTGTTGTGATACTACGGCTTCGAATACAGGTCGTTTTATTGGTGCTTGTGCGCTCCTAGAGCACAAATTTGAAAGGGAAATGCTTTTTTTCGCTTGCCGCCATCATGTATACGAACTGGTATTAAAGGCCGTATTCGAAGCGAAAATTAAACAAGTGACAACAAGTCCCGATATTCCTCTTTTTAAAAAGCTTAAAGAGAACTGGAAAAACATCGATCCCACCAAAATACAGTGCTATAGAGAAACAGTGGAATCGTTCCGAACCGTATCCGAAATTGAAAATTTGATTGACTTTTACCGCACTGAACTTAAAAATATTATGATCCGAGAGGACTATCGAGAATTGATTGAACTTTCTATCGCATTTTTAGGTGGAAATGCAGAAAAAAAATTTAAATGAGACCTCCAGGTGCCATGCACCAAGCTAGATGGATGGCCCGAGCGATTTACTCCTTAAAACTATCATTATTTAGTTCTCAACTGAAATTAAACACCAAGGATAAAAAGGCACTGCTAGATGTCTGAATATTTATCGTGATTGTCTACGTTAAACCATGGATTCAATGCATTTTAGCAATTAAAGCGCCCTACAAAGATTTGTGATTTTTGAAATCTTTGAAAGCTTATGAAATTGTGAATGAAAGTATCTCGAAAGTTGCTTTACAGAAATTTCTCAAGCATTTATGGTATTTGACTGATGAAATAGCAATATTAGCACTTTTTGATGATGATGTTGACGAAGGAACAAAATTAAAAATGGTGGCAAATTTAAACAGAGAAGATATTTTGACCCATGAGAAAAGATACATTCCATCGAAGGAAGAACTTTGTGGTTCATTGTATGGTGAGTTTGATACATTTATTTTGTAGTTGTATATTTATTTATTCATTTATATCATGCAATTGTTATTTATTATTATATTCTTTTTTACAGAAAAAAAATGGAGAATTTTATATCAGTCAAAAGCCTTTCTTTGTTTTCTAGACTCAAAATCGATGATAGATTTCTCAAAAAGAGTCCCTATTCATGGGAGAATAATTATTCTTTTCTAGACGCGAAAAAGACTATATCAATGCTTAGAGCAGTGAATGATACAGCTGAAAGAGCGGTAAAATTGATGCAGGACTTTCATGGTTTAATAACGGTTGAGGAGGATCAAAAACAATTTTTGTTACGTTGCGTACAAGAACATACGAAGCTTTATCCTGACTGTAAAAAGCAAACATTGAAACGGAAATATGTTCATTAATGCTTCTTTTACTGTAATATGTTAATAAATATCTGATTTTAATAAAATGGTGTCTTAAGTACCAAGGAAAAGTACATTTTGAAATCTTTCCATAGTATTCCCCGTATAAGATTTCATGTTCAAGTTTATTGCAATAATACTTTTTATTTATGTTACTGAGGTCAAATAAAAAAAAAATAGAGGGTATGCGTATTCGATTTTGAAAAAAAAAATTTGCCATTGTATCTTGGGACACCCTAATATATATATATATTTTTATTAATAAGTTTTATGTAAATGTGCCTATTTGTGTAAAACACAATCGTTTTAGATTTGGCTTTTTAGTTTATTAACCGTTTGTAAAATTGCAGAAAATGTAATAAATAAAAAAGTTTAACTTTTCACAGTTGGAAAATTTCCAGATAATAATTCATATCAGTAGACCCGTGAGAGGATTTCGCACTCCAGTTTAATTTTTTTTTAAATCAGATTTAAAATTCTAAAGGAAAATTAAGGACTAAAAATATCTGAAAACAACATTAGTCAAGTCAGAATAGCATCTCATTTATTCCTAACAGTAAAATTTCAATAGAAAAATTCCCGTTCGCGAGAGGGAAAAAAATGTATTTTAACTGCATTAGAGGATGACGTCATCTTCTTCGGAAAAACACGGAACAAAGTAAAATAAAATGAAAATCACTTAAATTAGAATTTAATCTATTATAACAAATAATACCTTTTATGGTACACATGAAATAACACTACTTTGATCGATCAATGATATATTTTTCTTCTAAACGTTTAAATTTCAATTTTGGTGTTTAATCATAAATATAAAATAAATCCGTGAAAACTATTTTATACTAATTATTACTTTTTATAATCATTGTTGAAGATCATACAATTGAGGCATTTTATTTTTGTGGCAACACTAATTAGAAGAAAACCTTTCATTTCATTTCTGAAAAAAATACCGATTTAATTTTTAATTAACAGAAATTTTTAATGGAAAAAACACGTTTTAACAAAATCTGAGTGTACTATGTCAGAATCCTGTTCAAAATCATTTCATATGGTATATCATGTCACTTTCTGAGTTTTATATTTTCTTAGAAAAAGGGATGTTGACAAGAGATATAATATATAGGTTAATAATTCTGCTTGACTTATTGTCTAAGTTACTGAAATTTGTAGCTTAAAATATAGGTAAGTTAAGAAATCCAAAGCATTAGCGATAAACCTTTAAGAAAATTTCGCGGGAACATTTATTGTGTTTCAAATTTAGTATCAATGGTGTATTCCGTGACGTTTTTGATATCAATAGATTTCTGTGAGGTTTCTGATACCAAAATTTGTGGACAAGGCTTACAGAAATTTTTTGTTAAGTAAAACACCGTGTTCAAGAAATCTCTTTTGTGCGCAAACTCTTTCGAAAACTAATATATTTCGGTCGTACGTTTAATGTTTATAGTGGACATCTGTGGATTCACATATTAATATTCAAATAAGAAAACTTTAAATCATCCATTAATATAAACGGTACCGGAGGTCGTTCGTCCCTTGTTTGTTTTATTTTTCCTTCGCATGGAAAATGTTACAAATCTATTTACTTTTACCAAGAATTTATTTTTATGACCTACAAATAAAAACTAGTCGTTGGGGGCCACCGTAATACTTACCCATCATGGATATGCATAATATAAAATATGAAAATAAAACATGTGTAAACAATTTATAAAATGCATTGCAATTCGAATAAAATCGTGTCTTGATGACGTCATAAACTTTAAATGCTCTAATACTGAATTGCGTAAAAGAAACATCCTTATAACTCCAAAGTTGATAATCATATTAACTGACGGTTTATTGCGTCGGATTAAGCGTCTCATTTACAATTAAAATATATCTTTGAATTGAAATTTGAATGAAATTCAGGGTCATTAAAAATCGTAGAGTGTGGTTATGGGATTACAAATACCTCGGCAACTAATTATCCGATCGACTTCATTCTTAATGCAAAATTTAGGTTTTTTCATTGTCTTTCATATTCATTCATTAAAATAAACAATTTCGAAAATTTTTATATACCTTTTATCAGAACGAATATTTTGAAAGTCCAAAAAAAAAAAAGTTCCGGATAATCGAGGTTACTGAAATTCAATAAGCTCCTTCCCATTATTACATACTATTTACATACTAAATTTCAAGTCTCTATCTCAATTTGTTCGGGAGATAGAGCGCTTACAGACACTAACACAGACACACATACAAACACACACACAGACGGACGATATTTTTCTTTTCTAAAAATATGTTTTTCGGAATCTCCAGTGTCTGAAACGTGTAAATCCGTCATTTTTCTTTATCGTACAGGTTTAAAACACAGTAAAAAATACAATAATAAAATATTTGACGTATGGCTGTGAAGAAAAAAAAACTATATAAGTCACAATGAAACAAGTTAGTTTAAAACCTTTATTGATGTATTAGAATTGCAGTGTAAAAGTTACACTCAAATACTTCAGTGGATTTCCAGAAACTGTGAACGTACACACATACATAAAGAGAGAAAACAGAAAAAAAATGTATATGTATAATTAGAATTGGTGACTTAAACAAATAATTCCATTTTTTCAATAAATGAAATTTTCCAAACGATATATATTATAAAAAATATATCACAGAAAACACTTAAAAAATGTCATGAAGAATATTAACACAAAGGATAAACAGAAATTTTCATTAAATTTAATTCAAACAAAACTGATAAAAGTTTGAACTTTAATTAATTTAAATGGGTAACATTTTAATTAGAAACTTCATTATATAAATTAAATGTTTGAAAAAAAATAATTTTTTTTCAAGAGAAAGTTCTACAGCAAGATTTAATTAACTTTAACCACATCCTTTTCATTATCTAAATCTGGAATATTAAACGTTTTATTGAGGTACACTTACGTAAAATATTTATTGATTGATTATTATACAGTTTACATTAAATCTTTTTTATGAATTATGAATTTTTCATTTATTATCAAATTATTGAATATTATTTTAATTACTTTAATTGCGTTCCTCTTTAATTAGTCTTCATTATATGACTTAAACAATGATTGCAAATAATTTTAATAAGCATCGTTTTTACGAGAATGTTTTATCCTTTTTAATTAAATTTAACCGCAACGTTTTCATTATCTGAATCCGTACTTTAAAAAATGTAATCAAGACGTATAGAAAAAAAAGAAAAACATGTAAAATGTGAATTTATAGATTATTAGTAAAGTGGTTACAATAAACCATTTTTATGAATTTTGAATTATATTTTATTTATTAGGAAAATATTACAAAAATATATATATTTTTTTATTAGTCGCTCTTTTGCTTCTTAAATATTAATTTTAATTACTCTATAATTGATTTAATTACCTATTTAATTTAATTACTCTATAATAGCAAAGCACTCCGCAGTTGCTGCGCGGTTGTCGGAATGTGTCAAATTGTATTTGTGTGTCCTCTACTATTTTGTTGAAATTATACATTTACTGATATTTTAAATATTAATAATTAAGAGCATTGTGGTGACGTATTACACCGGGAAACAGTGATCTTGGACGACGAATTGCGAGTGATTTTTGTCTGCTAAATACGAAAGTTATAACAAAATTTCTGAATTGGCTTTGGTTTTTCCTACATTGTGAAGTTTCCGCTTTCAACTCTGAATAAATCTACGTTTAAATTTTGTTATGAAACCTTTTGTTTCAAATAGGACGGCCCAATGCTTTCAAGTCTGAAACACCAGGAATATTCAGAATATTGAAACATGGATATACTCAAAACTGAGCACATAGAGGTCAGTTCATACTCATTTTTGAAACATGGACATAATAAAAAATGATTAGAATAAGTTCAAACTAACATTTGAAACATGGAAATACTAAAAAAATGTGCACATAGAATTCAGTTCATAATCATTTATGAAACATGGACATACTCAAATAAGAGCTCGCACATAATGTTTTAGTCTTGAGTGTGTGCATGTTTTCAGAAATAAGTATATACATGTTTCAAACTTGGGTAATTTTGATGCGGAACCATTTTGACTATGCAAAATGACATACTCAAATTTGAGTACTTTTTGCTCAGTTTTACAAATGTCGTTTTTAGAGTGTATTAAGCCACCAATCCGATAATAGCACAAGTACAAAAAAGTAACATTAAATATGTATCGAATTATTTTTTTTCTATTTTACAGACTTTGTAAAATTATATTTTGAGTGAGATAAGTATTGCAAAACAGAAATATAGATGTAACATTACTATTAAAACCGTGTCCTGTATGATTTTCTAGAATGTTTCTCATCAGGACAATCTCTTTGTAAAGGCCAACAGTAGTTAGCCATCATGTGGCGATCTTAATGCCTTTGGTACATTTGTTCCATTATTCTGATATCGTTTACCCTGGTTTTCACTATAATTACCCAAGTTTTCAGGAAGTCTGTCAATATGACAGTGTAGAAATGCCTCTTACTGCTCATATTAGTTCCTAATCTTTCCAAATATTCGAATAAACAAATCCATTCCAACTAAGTACATTGTACTCCATAGTTATAAATATTTGTACGTATCAAAAACACCAAAGAGATGTAATGCCACGGTATTTTTTATTTATTGTTTCCCTGTGTTATTCTTGAAGCGACGTTTTTTTCTTATATTGCTGCATATACAGAAGGTTATTCGCACTATATGAAAACGATTTTCACAATTAATTTCTGAACATATATGCCATAATCTTTGCGAACATTTTTCTCTACTGTAATGCCCTGTTCCTATTCATAATTACAACTCTGGTTCGAAATTTCCATCATAGTCGATTTTTATCTTAGTATAATCACATCGGTTTTCTCCTACACCTCTTGAAAAACTTTTTAAAGTCTTCCAATGTGTTGTGGATAATGCTTTCTAACGCATACTTTAACAAAAACATAGGTGGTGATAAATATGATTTTTCCGTAACACGGGATGAAACATGGCTTTATTAAAGTGAGTATATCAAAAGAAGAGCAATTTTTATCCGTTAATGAAAGAAAAAGAAAGAAATGAGTTTGTGAATGTAAAGACAAATTTCCAAAAGAATTCATGATTGCTGCTGGATTTCGTTATGAAATTAAATTAAAGGTAAAAAATGTTGCAAAGCTTAAGTGATTTCATTTTATTATCAGTAAAATATTTTAGAGCCCATTTTTAAAGAAGCAATTCCAACTTTATATGAAAAAGACATTATATGTCTTCCAGCCATTCTCCCATAACTCAACTGACGCATATTTAGCAAATAAAGAATCCCAAACAGAAATGCATCGTGTATCAATTAGAAAAAAATGTATGTAAAATCACCTGATGCACTCCCCCCCCCTCCCTCATCAATGTCCTTTTCTGCATTTGGATTGTTTAAATGAATTCACGAATATTGAAAAGACTTTGGAAAGTTTTGACATGGGGTATCGGAAAAAACAGACATGACTGTACAGGTCAATTCTATTATCATAGAAATTTTTAGCCAGAGCTATAGCCAAAAGTCAAGGATATTTAACAAAGTCAAATTGTTTCAAAGAATATGTCATTTATCCGTATGAATTAACTTTCAAAATCGTTCCCATAAAGTGAGAACGACTTTCTGTAAAAAGAAACATATCTTCCTTATAATATCAGTACAGATATAATCACCATAAAGTGTCGAATACTGTTATCAAATATACTGGGAAACATCGGATTAGTGTATTTACACATCCTGTCCTACGGAAAAGGCTAGATATACAGTATATCTTTATTTAGTTATAAATCTCATTTCTTCATTATTATTATTTTAACTAATTATAGCAATTATTAGTACTTCCAATCCATTTCGTTGTCCTTTTTGTGCGAAAAGATTGTATATATCGCTTGAATGACAAAATAAAATCGTTTTATGACCCTTCAAATGTTTTAAATATTAATAAAAATAAATGTTAGTGCGTATCTAAGTCTTAAAAGTTATTTCTAATTTCGAAACCAAACAATTTCACTGAAATTGTTGTAACAAATGTAATTATAGAACTTTCTCCTCTAATTTGAAATTCGATTTTTTAAATTTTATTCTTTGGGACCATCGTGCCATAAAAATTACTTTGATGGGATATTTAAAATATCTAGATCCAACTGTTTCAGAATAATTATGATTTTGGAATGTTTTCCAACCATTGTTTTTATTTTTAACATGCATATTTACCGAGTAGTTAATTCTCAAAAGTATCAGCCATGATGATGTTCACTGATTCACCAACAGAATTCAACAACAATGATGATCACCAACAGAATCAAAGAAATATTAACCTTAAATATTTCTGCAAGCCCTTGCGGTCAGTGACACCTAAATATATTATACACATAATATAATAAAATTAATCTTTTTCATTTTGTTTTCATTTTGTTACTTTTTTTTTGTTTCAAATAGGACGACCCAATGCTTTAAATTCTGAAATACCAGAAATACTCAAAATATTGAAACATGGACATACTCAAAACTAAGCACATAAACGTCAGTTCATACTAATTTTTGAAACATGGACATACTCGAAAATGATTAGAATCAGTTCAAATTCATTTTTGAAACATGGAAATACTTAAATATGAACACATGATGTTTTACTCTTTAGTGTGTGCATGCTTTCTGAAATGAGTATATACATGTTTCAAACTTGAGTCATTGTGATTCGGAGCCATTGTGACAATGCGGCATACTCAGATTTGAGTATTTTTTGCTCAGTTTTGAAAAGGTCGTTTTTATTGTGTGATCGACAATTCCAAAATTACTTTCATTATTGAATTAGGATGTATCTTATTTTTAAAATAACGTAGGGAGTTTCAGTTGTTTTTATAATGTGTATTTCGTATGATTACACAATTCTTAACATAAATGAAGGCAGTTAATTGAGAATTCGACTAGAAATTATTAACAGAACATTTCAAATTTAACTTATTTATTTTTTCATATGAATGGTTTAGATTCAATGATTATCCTTCTTCCTAAAATACTTTTTTCTAATAATCCTTTCACGTTAAAATGTAAAGCGACTCCGAAAGAAAGTATACACTCACTGATTGCAAAATATGTTATAACATCGCTGAAGTTTTTATGCTAATTTTATGTACAAAGATTTTATTTCGTTTCGTTATATATAAAATATTTGTTTCCATTTAATGCAAATTTATTGATTTTCCAATGTGGTTAAAACATTAATCATAACAAAAGTCATTATAATTTATATATTAAATGCATTTATAGTCATACCGATATAATAACAATAGTACAGCTAAAAATAAACGTAGACTTTAAAAAAATAAATAAATAAATAAATGTATAAATTTGCATTGATAAAATATTAAATTTTAAAATCATAGTGGTTTATTCGCTATTACTTGATCATATCAGTATGTAATATAATTTTGTGTATAAAAAAATGCATTATTTTTTAATTTTCCATTCATTCAAATTCACATAACTAACTTTTAAAACTGACTAAATAATACTCTCGCTATATAATAGCTGCAATCATTATATGTGGAAAAGAAATTCCGAAAAATTTAGCCGTACAAATATCTTGCTAGACAATAATTTTTTGAAAAAATCATTATTTCCTATTTTTCTATCATGAAGCATAGTTTCCGCTTTTTTCAAATATATAATTTTTCGTTCTACGACCTTATGGCAGATCATTAAAATTTCTACTCATTAACGTTCATCGTGATGACGATTTACTTGCGAGAAATAATTTGTATTTATTTGAAAGAGAGAATGAATGATGGACAAAGGGTTGCTGTTTCAATCCAAAAAATATGTTATGCAATTTATGTAGTGTACATGTTATGCAGTTGAAAATATGCTTACACATATATAAGGAGTTCATATTTAAGGAGCTTTCTGATATTTAAAAATAAACCTTACAAATTAATACGCTTCACAAAGCACATAACTTTTTTAATATTGTAACCCCTTGCCTGTGGAATATATTTGAGAAAAACGTGCCAAAAATGGATTTTTTTTTTTCTCTTTAACCCCTTGTCTGTGACGCCCGAACTCAAAACTTCAATTTTGTGACGCCCGCAAAATGTCAATTTTGTGACGCCCGACCTGAGTTCGGGCATAATAATAGGTGTTTTATTCCGTGAAGCCCGAACTCAGTTCGTCCAATGCATAATATGTAATTTACAATTTTTCCCAATAGATGGCAATAGTTTCCCGGGAAAAGTTCGGCAGTTTCGCGCCATTTGTCGGATTTTTGCAATTTTGCAGTTCTTCCCAAATTTCATTCAAACCACATTATGTTTGACAACCAGGTATATAATTTTTTCGCAAGTTAAAAGTTTATTTGCATTGATTTTAAAAATTGGACGAACTGAGTTCGGGCTTCACGGTATTGAAACATCGATTTTTCTCTTACCCGAATTCAGGTCGGGCATTCCAAAATTGTCGCATTTGCGTTGCCCGAACTGAGTTCGGGCGTCACAGTCAGGGGATTAAAAATGTGTATTCATAGAGGATTTTAATAAAAACATTATGCATTCTTTTTTTTAAATACAAAGACACCATTTTAAATATATTATTTTTATAGAGAGCATTTATAGGAATTCTGCAAAACACATTATATCTTTTAACATTTTAAAATTATTTATTTTTATTATATTCGTATATATGCTATAGCATAGATATTTATGTTTCTGCAATTCGGTAACATTATAATTATTTCAGATGTGACCAGTTAGATATTAGTATTAGGCTGAACAGTGGTTTACTGTTTTCTAACATATTGTGTATATAAATCTTAATTAAGTAAAAAATAACTTAATGTTTTAAAATAAATTTTCAGGTTTTATTTAATTTTTTCAAATAATTTCTATTTAGGCGGCGTTAGATTTTATTTTTAACAATTTTTTCGCTTATTTTTTGTGGAAACTGAAATCTGAAAGATTAATTAGTAATATGAAATTGGACGTGGTACAGTTTTGAAATAATAAATACATTCAAATATGTAATAGAGGTCCGGTTGCTTAAATTTAACATTATGTTTGTATTTTTTAAAACTATAACTACACTTTATGAAAGCATTTACATATATTATTAAATGTTCTCATTAAAAAAATAATAAATGTTTATAAGTCATAGATTCGACCAGTAAAGCGGATTTTGAAATAATTTATAAAGATTTTCCGAAAAGGTGAAATAAAATTATGAATTAAAATCTAATAATGCTTAAAGTGAAAAAAACATAACACGGAAGATTTAAAAATACCTTTTAAATGTAGATTTCATATGTTTCGTTCGCTCTATCGGTGACATCTTCAGATCTAAATGATAAATACAATACTCTTGCATATTTTTCAAACTGGTAAACATAAACCAGGAGATCGCATATTCAAGCAAGCAGGTGCTCAAATTGGTCAAACTAGGAAACGTGAAAATTATTGTTTGTTTTTATTTTTATTGCTTTTTCAATTTGTCGGTCATTGCGTGCCAAATTTCAGCTAATCCAAAAGAAGCGGCTTCGTTGCAAATGTTATCTTTTCGCAAATATATTTCTATAGATTCACGGATAATGGAGGGGAAATAAGCTCTTGATTGAAAAATTATTTTACTATTCTTGAAATCAATCTGGAACGGCTCATTTTCTATATTGTCTGGCTAAAGCAGTAGCTCTTCTGTCATATTTGATATCTGCCATATGTTATTTTATTATTGTTTTAATTTTTTTGTTTGTCATTACTATATAGGAATAACAAGCAGAAAATTGTTCTAATAAAAATAAAGAAAGTTTATTATTTTATTATAACATATTTTATAATCTCAATTAAAACAAATAAATATATACATTATTCTCTCTACCTTTTAAGTTATGTTCATTTTAAAAACACCAAGTAAATTATTAATGGCATTGCAATTTCACTAAAACATAGTTACCAAATCTTGTAATGAAAAAACGTATCTTTCACCTGATAAAATCTCATATTAGTTAACGCGGTTATATCTGTTAAAAAATAGAGATACATATCATAATATTTCCATTTCAATTTTTAAATTAAAACTATTTTTTGTAAAGTTAGGATTCTTGTGATTGATTTAGGTTCATTTGTACCTCAGCTTAAGTAACTACTTTTTTTTCCACTCAGTTCAATTATTATAGCTGTATAAACTGCTTAGAATATTCAATTAAAAGATATATTCAGTCACATAAAATGAAGTACATTTTCAAAAACAAATATGTTTCATTTTTATGTATCTAGAATAAACAATCTTCTGAAATGTGATATAAATGACAATTTTTTAAAAAAATAATAAAACAATTTACACTGTAAATACATAATTATCGTTATTATTGAAATTTAAACCAGTAAGTTGCCTGGAATATAAAAACATATTATTAGTTTGAAAAGTTAACAAAATCAGTTATAAAAGTCAAAATGAAAAAAAAAAAAACATGTCATTTAAATAGATAAATTATGGAGCTCTGTTATTAAATCTTTCTAAATTAATTGCCATTGAGTATATTTTAATTAAAATAAATGTTTTATTAAACATTTTCTTCATGCGATGCATTTGTATGCATTGTTAATTAAATTTAAGAATTTCTTTTAAATTATAATTATTTATATTATTCACAGCAATGTTCTTATTGGAAATAAATAAAAGAAAGATTTGTTTGATCCTTATTTAACATTCGAGATAATTACAAGGATACATAAAATTTAAATTATGATGCTGTGTTATTAAATCTTTCTAAATTAATTGCCATAGAGTAAATTTTATTCAAATAAATGTTTTTATTAAACCTTTTCGTCATGCGATTCATGTGTATGCATTGTTAATTAAATTTAACGATTTCCTTTAAATCATAATTATTTGTATAATTCATAGGAATGTTCTTATTGGAAATGCATAAAATAAAGATTTGTTTGATCATTATTTAACATTTGAGATAACTACTAGGATACAAAAAAGATTATCGATGTATTAATGAAATAATTAAAAAGTACATTGTTTAATTAAAAACTCATATTGACTTTTGAAACATCTAAATACAGTCATAATTTTGAACGTGTTGATTTTTTAAGATTGTCATTTCTTTTCTCATTGATATGTTTTAGATGAAAAAATATTTTAAATTATTCTCTTCTTGAGAAAAAAAAAATTATTTATGATTTAGATAAATACGTCATTGTATTAATGAAGAAAGACAATTTAAAAGCTATATTTGACTCCATCTTATCACATGAAATTAAATTTGTCAATAAATTAATAATGAACCATCTAATAATTAGAATATATTTCTCTTCAAAATATCATGTACTAAATATAAATGCTTTGTGCGCTCAAAATAAACGGGATTTTTTTTTATGCTATTGCATTTATTTTCTCAATTGTTTTTGCTGTCAGTGTCTATTTATGTTTTATGTCTTTAAAAGGATAACCATATCACTAACAACATCTAAAATGTTTAAGTTTCACTAATTTTCACAGATTGTTGCAGTTATAAAAGTATTTTTTCAAATGGAATGAAGCGTTATAAATAATCTATTTCATTACACCAACGAAGGAAATCATTGATGGGTAAAGCGATATAAACATTTATAATATACGCATTTTTAACTCTATTATAAGATGCCCATCTTAATTTGATGTAACAAAACAAATTACATGTAAATTATATTACAGTGACTTTCAAATTATTATATAATATAATAAGCGGCTAAGTCTAAAACATTGCCAAAACTTAAATACAAAATTTTCATTTCTTTAATTATTAATATTAATGTATGCATCGTAATAACCAATGCTATTTTCTTGAGTAATGCATAAGTAATTCTTTGAGAATATGAGGGACAACTGCAAAAACTGCTTTTTGTTTTTTAATGTTGTATTACATTTGTTTAAATTCAAGTTCCTTGTTTTAAAAAAAGTTTTTTTTTTTTTTTTTTTTTTTTTTTTTTTTTTTTTTTTTAATAGAATAAATAAATTATGGTGATGCTTATTCTTTCTAAGTCATGATAATTTAAATAATGTAAAAATATTTCAGGATAAAAACACCATATTTATTCCCACCAGTTATTTTTTAATTTAAGATTTGCCTCATTAAATCTTAGCATTTCTGGGATTCAATTAGGTGAAATTTCCTGTTTTGAAAAACCGGTGGAAAAAGGTTAAAAATTCTGTAAAGGACGTTAATCATATTAGTGTTAAACAATATTTATTTTATCTATTACAATCGTTTTCAGTTTATTATTTACATAAAATATACCACAATCCATATAACAATATTTGTCGAAAAAAGAAGTTGTTTAATATTTTTTTTAACTATGATAGCGCTCGAAACAGTCACCTTTGTGTAATGGGACGTTGCAGTATTTACAAGCGAAACCTGTTCTAAAGGGCTAAAGCTTATAAAAAAGCACCGATTATCTGAATAAAGAATGCTTGCTGCTTGCTACTTGTCAATCTAACCTAAACAAATCTAACAGAAAGATCAAAAGTCGATTAATCGACGACCGGTCGGTAAGCGCTGGGGAGCAAACGTCGATTAATCGACGGCCGGTCGGTAAAGTGTTAAACTATATGTAATATTAAGCTAAAATGGCTAGTTCTAAGTTCTACTAATAAAATTTTAAACATTAAAGTCACAGTATTTCAGAACAACTGCCTATCGTATGTTTAATGTATGAAATCTATTTTTTATTTATTTTGTTGCATAGAAAATATTAATAAATATAATTAGGAAATAACAAAATAATAATTGACTCAGCTTTTCTTTATGTCTTACATAAATTATTAGTAATGTAAGATGATTTAATTTGTTAATTTTTTTTAAATGTGTAATAATTGTATAAGATGAATTTCATAATTTCGAAAAAATAAGTTCTGTGTATTTATGACTGTACGTATTCACCTGAAGTCTTCGCACTTTGAAGCGATTGTAATAAAATTTAAAATTCAGATTTTTTAATTTTTACGTTAACGGAAGTTGTTCTACTCTTTTTTTAATGTATATTATTTGAAATATAAAAAATTTTTGTGCTACATTCTTTAATTTTAAGAAAAAAAAACTTTCACGATGTTAAAGGGTTGATGAAATACATTTTGGTTAATAATATCTAAACATTTTACCTAAAATTTTTAAGAATTTACCGCACGAAGTTCATGTTCACATTCTCGTGATTTTTGTGTTTCTGCATAATATGTATGAATTTTGAATATTATGAAAATCGGCGTTTTCCAAGATTGCTGTAGGTTAAATGACACTTCTTATTATTTTGTATACACCGAGATATAAAAATTTGAAAATGATAAAGGCAATCTATAAGATTGAAAGATTCTACAATTGCTACTATATTCTTACTTCAGAAGGGAATTCATACATTTTGAGTGTATTGCATGTCTCATACTCTGAAATCAAAATGTACAACAGGAGAAGGAGTAGCTTACAGATACACTTAATAATGATTTGCTATATGCATATAGTGTATTTTAATCACAGTAATAGGATATATCGAAGTACAGTGGACTCTCTCTATCTGGACATTCTCTAATGTGAACACCCCGGTATTATGAACACTTTCTGATGGTCCCGGCGAAACTCCATAGACTTAACAAAAGATGAACTCTCTGTATTCTGAACACCCTCTAATCTGAACACCCCACTATTATGAACGCTACTTTTGATCCCCATTCTAACCCGCCTCTCCGTAAACTGAACGTGTGTTTGCAGTCAGAATGCGGGGAATTCCCGTATTATGGAAATACGTAAAAATTGTTGCATAAGAATAAAAGGTTTTGATGAACTCTATTTAAAAATAAACAAACAAAATGATTTCTAGATTTTAAGATCGACCCTATGCTGAAATTTGTTTCATAAATTCAGATAAAATCTTCAGATCAAAACAATCATTTTTTATGCAAAGAGATACAAGAAAAAATAGTGTAAAAAACTTGTCACGTGATTTCCCCTCTCCCAAGCTGAGATAAAAATAGAAAGATTGCACAACAGAAATGCCCACCCCCCCCCAATGACAGATAAGAGACAACAGGTGTTAGAGGGGGTGGTTTAAAAAGGATTATGGTTTCTTTTCTGCACACCTGGTTGGCAGCATTATCGCTTCTGTTTCTTTCTTCTTTTTTGCTCGGCAAAGGAAACTTTTTT
Source organism: Maratus michaelseni (assembly GCA_963931845.1). Classification (NCBI taxonomy): domain Eukaryota; kingdom Metazoa; phylum Arthropoda; class Arachnida; order Araneae; family Salticidae; genus Maratus; species Maratus michaelseni. The sequence goes on along the minus strand of OZ007587.1, from coordinate 435,142,743 downwards.
CGTTATTTCACTATCGTTGCAGGGAAAGAATCATACCACTTACGCAGATATATGTCAGAAATAAGTAAGAAGACGAAAAAACGGAAAGAACTGAAGCTGCAGGAAAAATACGAAGTTGTTCATAAATTAAAATCAAAAGTAAGTCAAAGAAAAATTGCATCTGAATTTGGAATTTCAGTAGGTCAAGTCAATGCCATCAGCAAGAAAGAGAAAGAAATTATAGCCGCTTTCGAAGCAAATGAACCTTCCTCAAAGAGTAGACTTTTCGAAAAGAAAACGGGAAACGAGAACATAAATAATCACGTCTGGAAGTTTTTTTGCCAAATGAGAATGAAGAATCTTCCTGTCACTGGACCCCTGTTAAAGCAGATTGCTCTGAATTTTGCAGCAAAGGAGAAAATCACGGAATTCAAGGCATCAGAAGGATGGCTGACTCGCTTCAAAAGTCGGCATAACATCGAATTCAAAATAATCAATGGTGAAGCTGCAGACGTACATATTGACACTGTGGAGGAATAAAAAAGAAAGCTTCCGGATATAACGAAGGATTTTGATGCCGCTGACATTTTCAATGCCGACGGAACAGGCCTGTTTCTCAGAGCTCTTCCAAATAAAACCTTAGCAGAAAGAAGCGAGAAATGCGTGGGCGGAAAAATGTCAAAAGAAAGACTTACCGTCATGCTCTGTGCCAGTTTTACGGGTGAGAAGCTCAAACCACTTGTGATCGGAAACAGTGAAAAACCACGGCGCTTCAAAAATGTGAAGATAGCATAATTGCCTGTGCACTATAAATCAAATCGAAAAGCCTGGATGGCATTCACAATTTTCTCAGAATGGTTGGAGGGCATTAACGAGATGATGAAGAGATAAGGAAGAAAAATTCTTTTTGTGGATAATGCCAGATCACATACAAATATGCAGCTGAGCAACATGAGCCTGAAGTTCCTGCCACCGAACTGTACTTCTAAAATCCAACCACTGGATCAAGGAGTAATCAAGACCTTTAAAGCTCTCTACCGAATTCATTTTTTGAAGAAAATGTCCGTGATGATGGAGGAGACAAATTCGGCAACCTAACTAATGAAGAAGGTCAACGTCATGGATGCTGTCTATTGGATATCAGTTGCTTGGAATGAAGTAACCCCCTACACCATCCAAAAATGCTTCTACAAAGCTGGATTCCCGTGTGAGAATGAGCAATCAAGGACAGAGGACAAAGAAGCAACAGCTGTGAGTGACTTGGGGTCAATTGTTCAGGAGCTTCATACTGAAATTGAACCTGGAGCGAAGCCAACGGAAGCCTTCCTGTTTGCGACAACATCGTTGAAGAGGAAGAGGGTAGTGAAGACGAAGACCTGCTGAACTATGCGGCTGAACATCACCCGGAAGTCTTTCCACTTCTTAAACAACTAGATAACATGTACACAGCATGAGCATACACAATGTAAAAACAGACTAAAATTACTCACTTTTTTAAGTAATGTACCGATTATGTTTTCAAGTAATGTATTATAAGTATGTAATTGTATATTTTGTGAAAATTTTTAATATACATTTAATATACATTTTTAATATACATTAAATAACATTTAATTAACTTTTTTAATTAACTTTTTTAATAGTTTCTAAATTCAGCACCTCCATCTCGGTACCTTGCGTGGTTACCCAGGCTAAGTATTCTATACAGTCTATAAACTCAATACATAGTAGTAGTAGTGCATTTCCCAATCTCCCTCTGTAATGAACACCCCCATAATCTGAACACTTTTGGTCGATCCCATGAGTGTTCAGAATAGAGAGAGTCCACTGTATTTCGAAATAAAAAATTACGCTATTCTTTTTAGTAACACTAATGAACCATTTTTGTAATTTTCGATATAACAATCATTTTTAGTGTTAAAAGTTTACGATTCTGCAATAAACATTTCAGAAAACATTTTACAAAAATCTACAAAAATTTATGTTATTATTTATAGCGAACAATGTTATTAGACAAGCAGCAGTAACTTATTTCTGTCATTGGTATTACGAAAAATCCACCTGGAACTTAAATATATTTCTTATGTTTCCATAAAATATATAAAATTATGATGCTTTAAATTTATTTCAAAATGAAAGTTGGGTTATAAAAGTAAAAAAAGTAAGTCGAAAGAAAAATAACTTATTAAACTGAAGCAAGATATATTACAAAAAACATTTGCTCATGTTACTGAGAAATATTCTGAAAAAAAGTAATGAACTTAAGTTATATAATAATTTTAATGTGTATAACCAAATAACTTAAAAAATACTCAAACATGTAGAACAAATGTTTTTTTAACGAAAGTTAATAAGTGTAAATTAACAAAGATTAAACAACATCACATACTAATTTTATAGATTTTAAATTTAATTCTCCATAAAAAAAAAGAAAATGAAATCCACTGTAAAGAATTTAAAATTTTATATATTATTGATATAAACAGTGAATATATCTAATAGACAGAGCATTGTTAAAAATACAATGTTTACTTAATCACATTTCTATATATATCAATTAAAAAGTCATTTACCGAATGCTAAATAGCTGTAGAAATGAGGAAAAAATGCATGCTTAACATACTCAAATATGTTTTAATTACCACAAACATTTTTTTTTAAATATACGTTGATATATAATTTAAAAAAGTATTTCTTTAACATAAATTTAATTAAAATTAATTAAAAATATGTATGGACATTGTATATTGAAGAAATATTTAAGTATAAAATTTGTTTAACCCTTTCACGCTCAAGAGAAATATTTTTCCCTTCTACAAAAATGTTGAAATAAATGATTGACACCGGAAATTATGAACAAATTTATTTGTATATAAGAAAAAAGCGATATTTCCCTATCATAATAAATGGAAAACATTTCTATTAAAATTCTGCTGTCATTGTTGAATTTTGAATTTCGTAATTAAAATTTTGTGGTTTCATAGGGAAACCAATGTCCGTTAAACGGTTAAAGCGTATCACAGAGATATGGTGATATTCTCGTACTTTACACCCACAATAGCTAAAATATTGTGTTGTATTGGCATCTTTAGTCTTGGACATCTTATGGTCCTGTAAGGGTTAAAAATGTAACATAATAATGAAATTATGTCACATTTTGCTTAGGAAACAGAATAAATGCTTGTATTAAATCCTTTTAAATTAATAGCTTCTATGTAGACTATTCAGAAATGATTTTCGTTCCGAGTATGCGTTTTATGCAAAAACGTTTTGTATACTGGTAACAGCAAGTATAATTCTAGAGAAATCCGTCTACAATTTCTATAATTGTTTAAGCTTTCTAAACTTTGTATTATGGACTGTTGTAATTTTAGTAATTTTTTCTTCTTTACTCCTATATCATTTATAATTACCATTCGAAAAAATTGGGAACATTTAAAACAAAAGAATTGCTTATCTGAAACTTTAACTAAATCATACATTCAATTCATTTAATATATTCCCCATTTTGAGAAAACTATCTCTAACAAGGAATAACTAGTAATCTCTTACATGTTTAAGATAAAAATAAGCGGTTGAATACTGTTTTTTTATGCCAGTACCTGGAAAAAATTGTATAACAACACAATTTAAACTCATTTTCCATAATCGAATTTAGCTCAGATCTACAAAATATGTTTCATCATTTTGAAATATTTTTTTTATATTTCTTTTCAAGTGATAGGTTTCTTATGCTAGTAAAAAGTTGGTACTTTGGCCCTTGCTTCAGTTTGACATAATATATTCCAGGTGGGCAAAAAGTCCATAGAAACTTTAAAAATTCATAAAAACCGGAAACATAACCGAAGTAAAAAACAGATTGCAGGGATCTAGCATCGGCAGGTCAAAGGAATTTTTCAGTCAGGAAAAAAAAGGTAATTCAAAAAATATCCGATAGGTGGTGCTGACGTACACAAGTCAAAGAAAAGATACTCAAATAACGAACAAAATGCCTCCAAATAGTTTATTACAGCTGTATGATCTTCACGTGATCACCACCACAAGTCACATTGCAGGTGAGACACAAATCCAGCAACGGTAGAGTACAGCAGGACCGGATGTACACATAACACTTCTCGGTGGATCCCATCTTTCACTTCCGGCAGGTTGATCGATACACCCGAGATTCAAATATCTCCATAACAAAGAAGTATGCTGCGTCAAATCTGGAAATCGTGGAGGCCATGGGATTCTGCAACTGCTGCTAATAATTTTATCTTCCCCGAACGTCTGTATCAGGAAAGCCTTGACCTGAGTTGCAGTATGACTAGGTGCTCCATCTTGCATAAACGCGACAGTAGAAAGTGCATTTCTTTCACGCAAACATAGCACGACCTTCTCGCGCAAAAGCGTTAAGTAACACTGTTGTATACACCGCATCCGTTTTCCACCCATTTACCGAGCGCTGTGTTTCAAAGAAGAAAGGTCCTATGAAGAAGAAACTTGTGAACCCGCACCATCTGTCACTTTTGGGAATGCAATGATTTCTGAGTGTACTCACATGTATTAGACGTCGCCCTGTCGCGACAGTTATGGGTATTCACGTACCATGATGCGGAAAGTGAGCTTCATCTGCGCCCCAAATGTTAAAGACCCAAGTGAATTCTGCTCGATGTTAGAGAAAGCCCACTTCGCAAATGTTTCCCTTTATACGGTATCCGCTGGTAAAAATTCATGGCACGACTACCATTTGCATGGGTAAAGATCAAGGATTCTATGAAGAATATATTGCGTACCGAGGATGGTGGTAAGCCCAAGTGACTGATATATTCACGAGCACTGCTGCACCTTGCAGCTGAATGAACGCTAACGCTTCCATTTAGGCTGCAACACGCGGTGAACGTGCCTTCTTTAAACATGGTCGCCCGGATCTTACACGGTCCTCCTTGTGCTCCAGTGTCCTCAAACCGCCAAACAAGATTTATGAAGCATGGCAGCTGTTAAAGGCCCTTCTCTAGTCTTCATTTTCTTCTAAGCTCTGAATTTAAGCATATCAACGGTCGCTGATTTCTGATTCACGTAAAACAACTTCACCAACAAAGCTTTATTCTTCGCACTCAGCATCCTTTTTCACATACACGGTTTACAATGGTGAACTGGCTATGGATTAGGAACGCAAGTTCTTATAAAAGTCTCATTTGCATATTTTCATTGTCTAGATGTCTAGATTGATAGATGTCGGTGATACTAGCGACATCTATTAGCTGCTTTTTGAGTTATTTTTCCCTGTCTTAAAGAAATTCCTGTGATCTACCGATGGTAGCCCTGCAAACCGTTTTATACTTCGGTTATTTTTCAGTTTTTTATGACTTTTTAAAGTTGCTACGGACTTTTAACACACCCTGTATATATAGATCCCGTAATATCCGTTGGCTCGTCAAATGACATTGTCAATGGATTTCAATCAAACACGTATTCAATTAATGGATATGTGATTAATTGTGTTTGTGAGCGTATGGCTTCTGGTTAGCACTGGTTTTCAATGGTGCAATACCTTGTTGTAATGGGTAGTGGGTGATATAGCAAAGGGTCAAAATCCTTCTGTCGACTCTCCGACCATAAATTAAGGGGAAATATGTATTAAGCAATTCTTTTTTTTTACTTTCTCTTCTCTTATTAAAACTTAAAAGGAGAGAGGCAAGAAACTCTCTTGGCTCAACTTAATCAAACGTTACAGATTCATTACAAATTCTGCAGTAAGTTTTGAAGGCTGCGGAATATGACTTACAGTCATGAGCCTGATAGTAATGAAGAACGAGTGTTCGAGGAGTTCTAGCTTACGTGATGTTTATATAATTCTACACTAATCGCCGATTACCAATGCAGTTTAGAGGGTGTGGATTTTATTGTTCCGTAATACCTGACATTGGCTTCACAGAACAGTTAAAAAACATCTATTAATTTCTTTTAGAACAAATAAAAATTTTAATATCTAATCAGCACTCTAATATTATAATCAGGTGCGATTATAAGTTCCAAAACGTCCCCTGACATTTTAATTCGCGCTATATTTTTTTCCGTAACTTAATAATTAATGTTATAATGATTTATCTTTTCTATTACATTTTTAGAAATCTTGTATATGAAAACTGTCCAGAAATTTTTATTCCTACGCTCAATGCACACTGCAATACCAGGTACTATAACAATAACAATAAACATTAAACTTGCATATATTAGTTTTATTGAACAACAATGTAACAAAACAATCATTGAAAAATTGAAAATTGATCTAGTAGATATAACATTGAAGTTATGTCAGAACCGGTTAAATCCTTTCTGATAATGTGGCATCAATTAATAGAAGAATAAAATCATTTTTTAATGACACCATACACTGTACAAATAAGTAAATGTTTCTAGATATACCAGGAATGTTCATTGAAGTAAACTACGTCTTCGTCAGTGTTCTTCACGATTTTACAATGCATAGAACAAATAGATTTTTGAGAATTAAAAAGGGTTTCCGAAAGTAAAGTTTCTATTACTGCCAGTAGGTTTCAAACGTTTCTGAGTAGTATTAAAAGTATATTAATCAATTTTCTCAACTTCGTATCAAAACGTAATATCGATTTTTTGAATGATATTTATCCTCAAGTAAACATTTTCAGCAGTTTCAACAGAATTCATACACTAAAGGATAACAAAGTAGTTATGTTTTTCAGTTGTATTAATGACTTACTTTATAACTTGCGTCACATACATATCATATAAAAATTGCGTAAACCTCTGTGCTGGTACGAGAAACAGGTGTTTTTTTTTTAATTGGATGAAATAAAAATACAACGTATAGGTTTCGGATATAGTTATCTCTTTTTTCATTAATTAAGTAAAGGGCTACTTGACGTAAAACAAGAACACAAACATTTCGAGTTTTCTACCTTTTTATGATTTAATAACACTTCGTAAATTAGTCGTTGGGTGCCACCATAATACTTACCCATCATGGATACGCATAATATAAAATATGAAAATAAAACATATGTAAAATATTTATAAAATGCATTGCAATTCGAATAAAACCGTGGCTTGATGACGTCATCAATTTTAAAAGCTCTATTACTGAATTGCGTAAAAGAAACATCCTTATAACTCCATATTGATAGCGGAAAAGAAATAACGAAAAAAACCAACGGTTCACTGCGTCGGATTAAGCGTCTCATTTCCAATTAAAATAGATCTTTGAATAAAAATTTGAATGAAATACAGGGTCATGAAAATTCGAAAGTTGTAGAAAATAGGATTACAAATATCTCGACAACTCATTATCCGATCGAAATTTATGTTTTTTCATTGTATTTTATATTCACTCCTTAAAATAAACAATTTCGAAAAATTTTATATGCCTTTTACCAGATCGAATATTTCGAGAGTCCGAAAATAATAGTTCCGAATAATCCAGTTTACTGAAATTTAATAAGCTTCTTCCTATTATTACATACTAAGTATACACCGAATTTTAAGTCTCTATCTCAAATTGTTCGGGAGATAGAGTATTTACAGGTACACACACATACAGACTGACGGCACATTTGTTTTCTTCTAAAAATATGTTTTTCGGAATCTCCAGTGTCTGAAGCGTGTAAATCCGTCATTTTTTTCAGACCGATTACAAGATTTACCCTATACTACGTATGATGGGTAAGTAATAAAAACAAAAATAAATATATTATTTTTACTGTGTAGATTTGATTACATAAATCTGGCTTGTCCCTGTGCAGAAAAAGGTTGTTTTACTTATCATTGTTATGACATTTTCCTTCAACTATTTTTACCTTTTACGTTTTTATCGAAAAAGATTTTTCAGTTTAGTTAACTACAACTATCCTAGGTTCACTTTTACTGTATTTTAAAATAAAAACTTAGTTATACCATTTACGCATAGATTAAATAATTAAACTTAAAGTAAGTATAAAAAAGTTCTCTCTCTTTAAACTCATAAAACGACTCGGGTAAATAGATTTAATGGTAAATTACAACATGTAAATTTCAGAAACTCTCTTCAAACAAAGAGAGTGATACCATATCATGCGAAAATATCTATTTATTTAAGTGTTATCCAAAAAGAAAATGCAACATATAAAAGATAGTACAACATGCAATGGTTTAAGGAAATGCCATCTATTATGCAGAAAGTAAGCGATATACAACAACGATAAACGACAATTACTATCAGTAAATCTTTGTGATCCTTCAACGGAAAGGGTTTTTTATCTGGAAAAACAATTTCGCTAATTGGATTTTTTTGCACATACATTACCGTTTAAACATATAGTATTGGTTTTTTTTTATCAGTAAGTATTTCAGAATTGGCTTGTTTCAATGGAAATTTTAGCTAATAATGTCCTATTAACTTCAGACAATTGACATGTTATAATCATAAATGTGAAACATAGAACAGATAGGGAAATCTACGGAAAAATTGTTTTCTGTATATCCTGGTATGTTTTTGGTATGTCCTATACACATCCTCAGTTACATCCTAATCGGTTTATAAATAAAATAGTTACAGCATGACAAATGTCAAATATATATATACCTGTATATCTGGCATTTGTTCAAAGGGAGTCGTGCAACGAAAAACGACATTTACTATCAATAAATCTTTGTGATCCATCAACGGAAAAAGTGTTTTTATCTGGAAAAACAATTTTGCTAATTGTTTTTTTTGCACGTGCAGTACTGTTTAAAAATATAGTATTAAATTTTTTTTTGTTTTTTTTTTTATCGCTTTTTTTTTTTCAGAATTGGGGTGTTTCAATGAAAAAGTTGGGTCTAATATATTTATCGGAAGTAACAATATGCAGCAATAAACAGAATGCCGAATAATGTCCTATTAACTTCAGACCATTGACATACTATATAATCATAAAAGTAAAACATAATGCAGAATGAGAATACCACTAAGCGTTTTAAAAACGTATAGTATACGAAGTAAAGAAGACGAACAATATTCGTTTCGCTCTACCTTCTTCAAATCCTTAAATGTTTTGAATAAATAATAGTTATATTACATAAATGCACTGCAATAAAAAATCCCAGAAACGTTACACAAACGTTATGGCACACCAGATAAAAAAATGTAATATTAAGGAATATACTTTTACAAAGCATTTCAAATTCTGCTCTCAGTATTCGATGTTTATAAGATTAACCTGTTGAATCCCACAATAGCCGAAATCATCCCAATGCTGTGAAACACACAATAGCCCAGGATCGCTGAAAGGATTTTCCTTCCCCTTAAATGGGTCCGGGTTCAGTCAAGAAGGTGGTCTCTCTCAGTGATGGATGGGTAATGTGTTGGCATTTCTGGACACTGCACAAAGAAACACAATATGTTTTTCAGTAACTGGATCAATGGTAAGCAGAGGGATGTAACATCTGTCGAAATTTGAATAAAAGGAGAAGGCAGTGGGGTCATTTTTCCTATTTACCTAGTGAAAAATGGGGAACGAAAAAGCCAGCATTTTGGGCTATTTTGTTGGGATTCAAAGGTCATTCAATTTTTTAAAGTTTGGGATTTAAAGAGTTAAGATTAGTGGCTTTGTTATTCATTAACAAAAATTGCAAGATAGAACTGAACTAATCAAATTAGATTTCCTGATAATTGAAAAATCTTTAAATGCATTGGGAAAATTCCTTTGAAGAATTCAGTCTTTAAATGAACAGAAATTATGTTTGTTGAAAGTAATTTTCTTGATTATTTCGTACAGATGTGATGTTACAGCTCTGACAACTGCCTCCCTAATTATAAATGCCGATCGTATTCACGTTTTCCCCAAACAAAAATTGGATGTCATTTTTTTCCTAGAGTACAGTGCCATCTATCATTGACAACTGACAGTACGCTACTTCTACGGAAGTAGTAATCGTTTAACGTAACAAATTAAACGTAATAAAAATTAAACGTAAAGATAACGCAAACAAAGTATTGAGAATATTTATATGGAAAGTTAAAAAAAATAGCTTAAAAAATAAACTTTGTTTAAAAAATTTGTAATTAATTTCTAGAATTTCACAAATGTATTTATTGCATTCTCTTTTATAATTAACAATTTAAATTGCTGTAGTAACTGATATTTTAGGTAGCTTTCAATACAAAAAAGTATAAAGCTACCTATTGTAGCCATTCGGAGGAAAGCATTTCCGGAAAAAATCGATATATTTTCACAGATCATGACCCCCAGACCCCAAAACCACCCTCCGTTCAAATGTCGATTTATATATATATATATATATATATATATATATATATATATATATATATATATCCATATATAGATATATATATATATCTGACCTATGTCATACGATAACGCTCGTATTTATATATCAATTTCGATGAAGCTAATTGTGTGTATTAAGCTCACCAATGTCTCGACCGAGTTCGTTGGCCAGCTTGGTCCGCCATTTTGTTTCAAGATGGCGGCCATTTAAAAATTTAAAACTAAAATAAATATACAAAAAAGTTTAAAATTCAAATTTATTTTTTCAATTACGTGTTAGGCCTTGATACAAGGATTCCAGAGTATTTTTTGGTTTACCTCTATCTTAAAAAATGGCTGAGATAGAGCAGTTTGAAATTCTAGGGTGGCTGACATTTTGAAACAAAACAGCACATTAACGCGATTACTCGCGAATTATTTTCTTTCATTGTTGTAATAATTATCCCAATCATACGATAAAATTATATATTCATATCCGTTAACGCCAAATTCTCGCCAAAATTGGCGACATTTGGCGAAATATGCCAAATTTGGCGACCAAAATAAGTCTTCATAAATGAAGCCAATTTGGCTACTGCTCAATAATTTGGCGAATTTCTTATTCAAATTCAGTATTAACGAATCTTTTGTAAACGTTTCTTTGCATTTTAGCTTGCTGTTTTCGTGTAACTTTAGCTAAAATTTTAAAACGAAGATATAGGAAAGCTACCTTTTCCTCCCGGTACAGGCCGGAAGGACTTTTTTCACCTTCTTTTTAGAAAAAAATATATTAATTTTCCGCTTCCAAATAAACTGAATCTTTCACAAATTTAATCATTTAAAAATAAATTTGACCTGTCACAAAATAATTGTCAAATTTGTCAAAGAGTTTTTTATACGTAAAAAGTTTCCGTGTAAAGGATAGATTGACATACAAAAGCCTGAATATATCGAAAATTTCAAATTCACAAAATTATGACTAAAATTTATGACTGTAAAAAATAAGAAAATTCTAGGTGTGAAAGGCACGTTCTATGAGGTGAGCAATGTAAATATTATGACAGCAGGTGGTCCCAGATGGTAGCGCCATCTATCAGGTGTAGCTGACTTCTATTTTCGAGTCAAATGCGTGGAGGCATTTATATATTACGGAGATGGTGCTCAGACAGAGTTCAGAACAGAGTTCTTTGCAGAGTTGAAAAGAGTCTGATATAGAAACATCACATTGATTTCAGCAGAAATTAGATATATTTCAGAGTAGAAAGGAATTTAATGACTTTTTACTTCAGTCAGTTTTCGTTTAAATGTGATTCTGGATAAGATAATGAATCATTATTATATATATACATTTTTTCTATTTGAGCTAAAAGGTAACTTAGAATGAAATGGCATAGTGCATCAATTAACATTTATTTGTCGAAATCTGTAATATGTTTTATATATTTTTATTTTTTTTTAAATGATACAATTGTGAAAATTAGAGATATTAAATCAAACGGTACATTTTATTATATGTTTTCCATTCTTAACTGAACATTGACTTTCTGAACTTCATAATGATATGAAATTTCGGTACATGAAATATCACAATACGGTCACATTAATAGCTTGATGAAATGAATGCTAATATTTATCATGAGCAGTGTATAAAAAATTAATTTCTTTCTTTCTTTAAAAATCAGTATACAAATTATTAAATAATTTGCCGACCGGATAAGGCCGCTTTACATTATGCTAAACATGTAAGATATGGAAAGAGAGAATTCATAGAATAATAATCCTAAAGATCCTGAGGCTAGATGGATAGAAAAAAAACTTGGCATTATGAATAAAATAAATATATAATGAAATTCTTAACACACTTAATGCATTTCACTGAATATGAAAATATGAAAATGAAGAAGTTTAATGTAACATGTGAACATAGAAAAAGATGATGAATCATTCTTTTAAAATTCTTATCTCAATAGTTTATAAAAGAATGGAATACTCAAGTTCCGTTTAAATAAAATTTTAATGGATAATTTGTTAAAATTCACTGTATTTGAAAGTCGTTTTTATTTGTTGAAGCAATTAATTTAGTAACTCTACTTATTGCTTACACCTAAGCATCAACAAGTTAATTTAGTAACTGTACAAACGTTAATTAATTAGTTTTAATTAGTATTAATTAAAGTTAATTAATTTAGTAACTCTACTTATTGTTCAAACCTAAGCATGTACAAGTTCATTTAGTAACTCTTCAACGTTAATTAATTACTAGTGATTAGTAGTAATTAGTAGTAAATAACGTTAATTAATTTAGTAATTATACTTATTGTTGAAACCTAAGCATTAGCAAGTTCAAACCTAAATAAATCTATTTAGTTATTCAGACAAACAACTGCATATTACCTTATTTGTTTTAAGTCTAAAACTGAAACATGTCTTTTTCAATATGTCAAAAAGTAAATTTCAATAAAGATTGAGAGGGGTATGCTAGACAACCTTTCGCTTGATTGAGCTAATAATAATATTCCCCCTAGAAAATCATTTATATAATTTAATTTAAATTTAGTATTAGATATTTTCGATTAAAAAATATCTATTCGATATTTTGTTCTAAAAACAAGAATTCTTTGAATTCTTTTAAACCAAAACATTAAAATTTTCTAGGATGTCTTAAATGCTATTGTTTTTCAGGGCAAAAAAAATAAAGAATGAAGGGAATTTACGCAATTATTTAATTATAATTTTACTGCTTTAGTAAGTAATGAATTTAAAAAAAAGAAACAATAAAGAAGAAATTACATAAACATAACAGTCTATAGGAATGAAAATATAGTAAAATTGTCATAACCAGAAATGTTATACAATTCAATGTGTAATATTTTATAAGTTTTAATGAACTTATCTTCATACATTAGACTGTTATTTAACATTTTTCTTTTACATTATCATTACTTTAAAGTACTTTAAACTTTTTTATGGCTCCCTCGTGATATGATATACGCTCACCCATCTCCAGGGGGTTGTTTTATCAAACAAGGAACCCCATTGAACCAGTAAGCTGTTCACCTGTTCAGATGGGTAAAAATTAAATGTTTTTTGCATATCACAACCAAAAGTCTGTGAAGTATATTTTTTTATACAAGAAATGATGATTTGTTGCAACATATACAACCATATTTTAGATTATTTCACAATTTCTGTACTAATATCCTATCCGAAACCATGATTTTAAAAATGCAATCTAAATAAATGGAATTATGTTTTTGTTGTTGTTCGTTTTTGCTTATAAATAATGCTTCATCGTTTTGTTTATATTATTTTTTTCATTATTATTGTATGTTTACCGTATCAAAAATAAATATTTTTAAGTAACTTAAAACTTTTAAGTGTATATTTATTTTATAATTTACTTTATGGACATTTAGTTATTTTTTTTTACGAAATGTCATAATTTAAAAAAAACTTGATAATTTGTTAAATTTATACATTAATTTATATACCGATGGATTTCAGACTTCTTCGTAATATTGGAAAGATATCGATAATGAAAATTTGTGAGTAGCATTTGAATTTAGAAAATTTCTAGTTTGTATTTTGAACTGTTTTAAAACACTTTTTTTTTATGAATGACATCCCCAAGAGATTGAAAACTGCACTGTTCTGGTAATATTTCGTAGAAAATGCGATTTCTCCAAAATTTGATTTAAAGCTAGATTTGGGGAAAGGGTTGAATCTTATTTTCTATGATTTTTACGATTTAAATATGGAATATATCCGTCGAGTTTAACGAAAGTGCTATTGAACATTTCTTAAGGTATGTATAAATCGTCTTATAAAAACTGTAAATTTCCTCAAAAATTTATTTTGTTTCAATCCTTTTACATGAATATATTTATGATTTAAAGCAAACGCATTATTTACATCCTCTTTATATAATATGATATTAAGGCCAAAGGTCTACATATTCTATTCATTCATACAAAGTTTACATTGAATGAAACTTTTGTCAGGTGAGTGTAAAATTTATTTTTAGCAAAGTTTGAAAATGTTGAAGACATGACATATTTAATATGCTCTTGCAAACTTAATCTATATCACACAATTATTTCCTTCTAAAAATGAAGATGTGGATTTTAAAATAATAATATATGAATGCATATAAGTGTGTATTAAAGTTACAAGCCCATAAATGCATAAAAAACTATCTTTATACAAACTTTTGGTATTTCATTTTTAAACATGTTATTCGATTGCTCTTTAAATATTTTACTCTATAGAAGCATTTTGTTCTCAGACTGAACTATGATTGATCTAAGTCTATGATTGGACGACTATATTATTTCAAATAATCTAGCAAGTAATAAAAAGAAAATAGCTGTTTCACTACCGTTGCGTATTTTACTTAGACATTTTTTGTATGACTTCTTAGATTTTCATGTTTTTAAATTACTAACTTCTGAAGTTCCTATATATGGATTAGAATCACTTTTTAACACCTTCAAACGGATATGAATCAAATTTGTCTGTCCATCTTACTGTCTGTCTGTCGTAACTCTAACTCACATACATACACTCGAATTGCCATATATATGGTATATGCTATTATGGTTTACTAATGCATGTTCGATATTGAAAATGAAGCGCTTAGAGTTCGTTTACTTTGACACTCAAAATATTTCGTTATATTATGGTCTATGTTAAAAAATCGTTTGCAATACATTTTCCTGATGTCACACTATTTGAAACATGTTTACTTTGATATACATCACTGAGGTGTACTACAAAAAAATAGCAAATTCATGACTTTAAGAAAGCGGATTACTATAAGGATCAGGGTCCATAAGCCGTGTTTTTGGCCCATGAAATAAGACTAAAATTTGATTTTGTTATACAGACTTAATTATTTCACGTTTTTCATATTAGAAAGTTTATCCTGTACGATTTCAACAATAGTTTCTTTCTTTTGTTCGGATTTATATGACTTACACAAGCTCAAAGTTCGTATTATTCGTAATTTTGAGGAGAAATACGCAATTTCTCCTAATTGTACCACAATAATTTATATGAGTGAATTCATGCAACACTTTCTTCTTTACATATATTATAAAATACATCAAAATGTAGAATATATGTAAAAATAAAAGTGTTGCAAAGCTGCGCTCATAGTAGAATATTAAAAATGGAGAGTTAAGTAACTGCATTCCTTCACCTCAGTAAGAGATTTTAGGATGCAACAACGTGCCTAAACGTGCTAAAATGAACGTAACTATTGTTAATGTGAAGGAATGCAGTTATTAGCAATAGTTACGTTCCTTCAAAAAATTCAAAAACTATTGTTTAAATCGTACAGGATAAACCTTCTAATATTAAAAAAATGAAATAATTAAGTCAGTATAACAAAATGGAATTTTAGTCTTATTTCATGGGGCAAAAACACGGCTTATGGAACCCTGATAACTTTAGTACATAGTGGTTAACGCTCTTCACGAATTACAATTTAAACAAAATACAAATATGAAAATTAAATCATAAATAAATGTCTGTCAAGAGAATATTATCACAGTTCAATACAATTTAAATACCAAACATAAACTGATGTATTAATCTATTACATTACTTTCAACTGAGTTCTTTGGAAATTGTATTGCGAATATGCAGTCAAATGTAATTTATTTGGTTTCAATTAAAACAGTAGAAAACCTGTCCTTAAATTTATTCGAGGTAATTTTACATTGAGATTTTTAGTTTAATAATTTATCTAACATAGATGGAATTATTGTCTTAAATATTTCATATGAAATTACTGATACAGCATTAAAATAAGGATGGTATTATTTAACAGCAAAAATATTATTGCGTTCTGCACAAGTTAACCAATTAAGAACATCAAATATATCTCATATTAAATTTATTCCCTTTTGTTTTTATTAAAGTAAAATATGTCAGACAAATTAGACATATTAAGAAAATATATTATTATAATATATTGGTCTTAATTAACTATACTTAAACATTTTAATTCTTTATAATTATAGTTACCCATTATATTTGACATTGCCTTACATTTCGCGGAATTTATGAACATATCTTTATAGTATAGAAAAAAAATTTCTATTCACTTAAGATAATTTAGTTCCATTTTTTCGACCAGTTTTGCCCAAAAAGACCATTTCTTACATTACTTCTTAAATCTTTATAGATAACACAATGCATAAGAACATGAAATCTTAGAAAAAAAGTTATTTATATCATACTTTATTTTAACATGAGTTATTTGAACTAAAAATTAGTGAAGTTTTACCCGAATGGCTTATACTTTATCAATGGTTAATATACTGCGTAATATCATGTTAATTTATACACAATCTGAGTAAAGTGACTTCCCAATGAACTAAAATCTCAATAAACTTTTTAAACCAATTACAAAATTGACGTGATCGGATGTTGCTGATGTTGTTTTTCCAACATTTCCTTTTTGTTTCAAACAAAACTAATTTGTAAAGGAAAATATTGCATCTAAAACCAATCTTTTAATTTATTTAATTTACAATAGCATTTAACAACATTTTTCGAAGTTCCTTTAATTTATTTTTTATTAATTTCTTAGGATATCAAAATAATGGTGGTAGTTCCATTCGAAAAATTAAATTGTGTGCAGAATTCAAATAAAATGTAAAATTATAAAATGTTATAACGCTTGGTATATTAAATGTAATATTCATCAGGAATGGTTTTGAATATCGAAAAATGTTGTTAAAAAGGGCTCTTTTTCTTTCTTGTAACATGGAAATGGCATGTTTGTCTGTCTTCATCTTCTAATGTTCTTTAACGCACAAATATTCGCAAAGAGCTGTAAAATTTAAATTACATCCTTATTTGTTATATTTTACATTATTAAACTAGTGATTTTCCTGCCATGAAGGAGCAAAATCATTTAAACATAATATCATCTTTCGCTTCCATATGATTGCTCTTAACATAACAATGTTTCAATATACTAAATTACATATTATGCTTATTTTTTTATTTTGTATTCCCGATATCTTCTTTCTCGATTATCAATTTTTACAAAAAAAAATTGTAACTAATGAAAAATCTTAAAATATGAATAAAGTAATCATAATGTTATTTTTTTTCAGTTTTTGATTTTAACGATTTCACGATAAATGTGCAAAATGGGGACGTTGTACATATGGTAAAATATAATCTCAAAAAGGTCACATAAATTTATTATAGGTAGCCAATTATAATACATCACTGAGTGGAAAAAAATTTCTAACATGCAAAACTTTTTTCGAAAGTCGAAAGAATCGAAAAATCAGAAGAAGATCGAAAGTCAATCATGAGCACAACACCGTTGCCATGCATGAGACAAATTAAACCCAATATCAGTATATCCTGATACTGGGTTTAATTTGACTTTCCATCTTGTGCTGCGTGGTTGTAGCCTTGCCATATAAGAGTGAGAGAATGCTAGACTGGATGTCATCTGGATGGCTTAATTGGTAAAGCACTTGTTGCGCTATACCGAGGCATCCGGGATCGAACCCCGGTCTGGACATTTTTTCACTCTAATGGTTGTACGCTGTTTAGTAAAGTGATAATTCACATACTTTGCATTTCATTAGTTTACAGCGTAATTTCAGCTCTGCTGAAATATTGATTAGTGTACAAAATGATATTGATACGTATTCCTGTAAAACTTTTATGGTGATATCGATTACAAAGTTTCTTTTCGTACGAAACTTACTTTACGTCTTACTTTATATTAAAATTTTACATTCTGGAAAACTATTTATTCAAAAATAAAGAAAAATTGTTTACGACATTTCTAAGTTTCAAAATATTGCACTAGTTATTTAAAATATATTCACTCCGAATTTTATTTCAATCATCTTCCTCTTAGGAAAGTTACTTTAGATAAAAGAGACTTGATGATTTCTTCTGGCGAGATATTCCTCATAGGGCAATTCAATTAAATGTTCTTCCGCGTGTGCGAAAGTGTAAAAATAGATTTTTCATTTACATTTTGATTAAATATTACGACGTTTTTCTGCCGTCTATCTTTTTAACTATTTGTAACATTTTTAAGTATATTCGAAATGCGACGAAAGTTTTATAAGTTACGTAGGTTCAGATATTTGTCATGCGAAAATAGCATCTATTGATCATTTTCAAGTCTAAATAAATGAATTAGTCCATATTATTGTCATTTGGTTATAAATATTTGAAGAAAATTTTCATATATATATATTTTCTTTATCACTAAAGACATTGCTATGAGTAGCATTTATATTTCATTTAAAGTGACAGAAAATTCCTTAAAGGTTATCGTAAATGGGATGAGATATTTGTAAATGCTTTAAAAACGTACCGCATTATTATAAACAGGGAAAATTGGAGGTGCACTACGGAATTTTTTAAAAAGAAGATGGTAATATTTACATTTCTCTTGCACAGTTATTAAGAAGAATTCGGTTGCACAAATTTTTGAGAGAGGTAATTGTTGGTAGTGTGTTTCCACTTATGTGACGTGTTTTCCAGTTGAACTGAGTGTAATGTATTAATTGCTGTATGTATACAAAGATGAATATGAGTTCAAATACAATATGCATTACGGCCGGTAATTCGTGGAAGGGATATTTGCAATTACATTATGAGTTTTCATCTAAACATAGATGTAATATAAAATACAGTTAGTATTGTCCGACCACGTATTGTGTGGAAAAATTATCAAGGAGAACATAAGGACGATTCCAAATACAGCCGTCTCGCAGGGAGAAAGAAGAAATCCAATTACTGGAGAGGGGAATTTCCACCGGTAACTTTTAATAGAACCATTCACCTTATTTTTAACGCCTTTTTCCTGCAGAATGTCTTTCAAAAAAATTCTATTCCGTTTTAATCGTGGGAATTAGCCCCTGCGGAAATCAGGCTTAACTTGCCGCCCCCCCCCCTAATAACTAATCGATTCTTCCATTTCCGCCTTAAAACCGGATGTTTACCGTCTCATCTAAAAGTATGTTACTTTTATTACACTTAGAATGAGAAAACAAATTTACTTTTTGACTGTATGTGTATTTCTATCATTTAAACATTTTCAGCAATTAAAGGTTGTTAAATTAAACTAAAATTATTTAGTGGCAAAAATTTACAAAAAATTACGTTATCGCTCATACATTATTATTGATAGAAAATAGTTTTAGATATCTTAAAGAAAAATCAGCACAATACATTGGGAGAGAGAAAGATGTAGAATAGAGCAATCTTCGCAACTCCTGTTTCGGTAGCGTATCTGGATACGAGCATTCGCTCCAAAATTTATTTGCGAAATCCGGGACTTATAAACTTAACAAATCATAAGAGTTAAGATACTATGATTTTAAATTATAAATTTTGTTAAACGTAAAACAAAAATTTTATAGCATAAAATATTAAAACAAACTTCACCGCACATTCATAATTTTTGTTGTAGCGCTATCTATTGATCAGCGCAAAATCCTGTTTGAACTGCGAGCTTGCAAGCAAACTTTTATTCAAAACTAGTTTTTGAGAGCCAACGTAACACTTACCCATCATGGATATACATAATATGAAACATGAAAATAACACATGTGTAAAGTATTTATAAAACTGCATTGCAAGTCGAATAAAATCGGGGTTTGATAACGTCATAAATCTTAAATGCTCTAATACTGAATTGCGTAAACGAAACATCCTTATAACTCCAAAAATGATAGTCAGTTTAACTAAGAGTTTACTACGTCGAATTAGGCGTTTCATTTCCAATTAAAATATATCTTTGAATTGAAATTTGAATGAAATACAGGGTCATGAAAAATCGAAGAGTGAGGAAAATATTATTACAAATATATCGGCAAATCCGATCGCCTTCATTCTCTATGCAAAATTCATGTTTTTTTATTGTCTTTTATATTCACTCCTTAAAATAAAAAAAAAATAGAAAATTTGTATATATATTTTATCAGAACGAATATTTCGAGAGTCCAAAAAAAAAATAGTTCCGGATAACCGCGGTTACTAAAAGTCGATGAGCTTCTTCCCATTATTACATACTAAATACATACCAAATTTCAAGTCTCTATCTCAATTTGTTCGGGCGATGGAGCGTTTACAGACACACAGACACACATACACTACACACAGACAGACGGGCGGCATTTTTTTTTTCTAAAAATATGTTTTTTGGAATCTTTAGTGTCTGAAGCGTGTAATTGCGTGAATTTTTTTTTCGATTTTCAAAACGAATAAAAGACTTACCCTATACTACTTATGATGGGTAAGTAAAACTCGCTTTCAAAATTCTGGCGTTAAAGGCTAAAAAATTGTGTTAATGATTTTAACTAATTTATTTTGAAATTTTAAGTTATATCTATTTTTTATTTTATTATTCATTTTAATTATGCACATACATTATGCGAAAACAGTCACTCTCATTCACAATTCATTTCTTAAAGTGATAGGATTTTTCATATTTTCTTTCATATAATTTTATTTTTTCGATTCTGTAAAAGATTGGTAACAAAAAATGTGCTGGGATCCTTTCTAATCTTCGTAGCATTCTAAAAACTGCGCGGACAAAGATTATAGGGTAGGTTAACCAAAATTTTGGTGCTACAGTAGCTGCAAGGATAAGATGCTGAAATATCGTTTAACAAATGGAGCTATGAGTCAACTGGAATTCTATATTTTAGACTATTTTTATTAGGAATTCTATATTTCACGATCTTATGCTTGCAGCTACGGCAACACTAAAATTTGTGTCAATCTATCACAATATATTTAACAGTATAATAAAGACGACAATGATATGCAATGAATCTGATCCATATTTCAAAAAATATTTTATTGCTCGATAAATTTATATTTATTATTGAATTAAGATGTATAATATTTTAAACATCCTCTTATGAAGTGTGAGTATTTTTATACTATACGGTTCGCATGTTTCTAGAAATATTGACGTATGTGAAGGCAAGTAATTGAGAATTCAAGAAGCATTTATTTACAGAACATTTAAAAGTGAATTTGAATATTTTTTCATACGAAAAGTTTAGATTGAAATATTCTTCTTCATCCTAAAATAAAATAGTTAAAGTATAAAGTGATTCCGAAAGAATGTGTACATTCATTGATAACAAAATATGTTAATTTTTTCTGAAGCTTTTTATACTAAATTTATATAGGACTAATTTATATATATATATTTTTATATACAGGGTGATTATAATTAAAGTTCAACTTTCAAAAAGCTGAAAAATGAACCACTGGTTAGATTGACCTAAATATACACGAAGAATGGGGAAATGGTATGAAATAAGAAAAAAAATATTTGGAAACTTTAGAAATGTATCATTCTGTAATAACTAACCTGTATAAAATGTTTATATTTTTATTGGTTGCTAATTCATAAGTTCGCATATATGAGCAAAATATATATCAATTTACAAAAATCATAATCATTCATACATTAATTGCAATTATAGTCGTGCATATATTACATAAAACAGCAAAAAAAAGTAACCTGTTCAAAAAATTGAAAATCAAGTAAAATTTTAAAATATTACATATTTCTAATGCATATCACATTTCAGTAATACCATTTTCTGTGTAAAAAATCAGCTAACAATGAATTTTTAAATTTCTCAAAAATTCAAATGCACATAACTGATTTTTAAAACACACGCATTATAATATCAGCAATCATTAGGTGTGAAAAAAATTACACATAATTTTGCCGCTATACAAATATCTTGCTAGGCAATAATTTTCAGGAAAAATCATCATTTGCTATTTTTTTATCTTGAAGTATAATTTTCGCTTTATTCAAAAATATAGCTTTGCGTTCTACGACATTATGCTACATCATTAAAATTCCTATTCATTAACGTTCATGGTGATTAACGTGGAAAGGGAATTTTTATTTATTTGAAAGACAGAATGAATGTCGGGCAAATGTTTGATGATTCAACTCAGAAAAAGTGTTGTGCAATTTATGTACGTGTTTTGCAGTTGAAAATATTCGTACACATACATTTCATATTTAATGAGCTTTTGTCATATTTTTATGGTTAAATATATAGCATAAAAACTGACACGCTTTATAAAGGTATATGAATTTTAAAAGTTTTTAAAAATATATACACATAACTAATAAAGGTAAAATAATATCGTTTAAATAATGCATGAATATTTTAAATACAAAGACAGCTTTTAAAAGATATTATGTATAAAAAAGGTATGAAATACTTTTGTAGTAGATACTTTTTATTTTTTTAATAAGTGTTAAGCTTCTAAAATTTTATCTGTTTTCATGCCCACGCATAGAATTTACGTTCTTGTAATAAGATAACATTATAATTATTTATAAGTTTAATATTATTTTGAAGAATGGAAACGTGGTTTATTGCTTAACATAGTAGAAAACTGGAAAACATAATGTAAAGCTAGGAGAGTCTGCGCACAATTCAAAAGAATAACAATAAAACATCTAAATATTAATTTTTTCTAAACTATCCATGAATAATTTTTACTTCATTTGTTTTTTATGCATTTCCATTACTATTTTGTTGTTATGTTGCCAATCCTTTCTTCGTCGTTATGCCTCATGCGTAAACACTGCCGGTTATTTTTCTGAACAATTATTGTAACCACATGTCATTAAACTTGCTTTAGGCACTTAATCGTTCTATGTGTATTTTTGCCTCGTTTAACAGCATGACTTTCGGCGCCCTCTAGCACCTTTGCATTGTAATTCCGACCATGAAATCTTTAATGAAAGTTGTTTGTTTGGATGAGTACTATCACCTCTTGAGGTTTTGCCCATCTTTTATGAAACACCCTGTATATATATATGTGTGTATATATGTATATATATATATATATATATATATATATATATATATATATATATATATATATGGGGACAAGTGATTATCACTTGTGATAATCCCAAGATAAAGGAACATTTGGGTGTCCAACGCTTCCGGAGCGACGATGACGTCAAAGAAGAGGTGAAACGCTTCCTCAGTGGGTTGGCGGCGGAGTTCTACGACATTGAATACAGAACTTGGAGCACCGCCTACAAAAATGCGTAGGAAAAGATGGCGATTATGTAGAAAAATAGAGAAAACTTTCTTCTTTCCAACGATGTAAATTCCTATGAGAATAAACAATGTTGTCTATTTGTAAATTGGATGGGAACCTTATTTCTGGATCGACCCTCGTATATATATAAATACATGAATATGTATATATATACATATATGTATATGTTTATATTTATACGAAAGTATATGTATTCCTGGCGCCAGGCTAAGATAAAAGTACCAAAAATAATTATATTTTTTTTCTTCCGTAAATTTCAAGTATGATATAAATTATGTTTCATTATATATATATATATATGTGTGTGTGTGTGTGTGTGTGTGTGTGTGTCTGTGTAGATATACCTGGCGCTAGGCTAACATAAAATATCAAAAATAATTATTTCTTTTTTTCCCGTAAATTCCTACTAAACTATTAAAAATCTATTTTTTAAATAATGTATATATTTTTAACTTTTTTAAAAATATAATTATCAAACATAACTAATAATAATAATAATAAAAACACATACTTAAATCTTATACATTTAAAAATAACATGATTAAATAAAACAAGATAATCATAGTAAATAAACTATAAATATAAATAAATTATCAATGTACATTTCAATTGTCGGGTAAAATGGCAATACGAATTTTTTAAATCGAAATAAACACAGACATGATAACACAAATTTCAATTACGGAATTATACATGCAATTTGAAAAATCAGGTAATTGGAATAGTCTAATAAAAATAAAATAAATTTATTGTTTTATAGTGTACTTTAAATTCTGAATTATTATTATTATTTTTAAATAAATCCATTATTCTGTATAATTGTGTTTTAAGATCAGTTTCACACTGAAAACTGCACATTTCGCCAAGATAACTATGGATGATTCTGAAGTCTTTAACAAATGGTACAGCAAATTTGATTGAAAAATAGTTGCTGATATTAAATATTTTGTAATGAAAAACGTATCTTTAGCTTGATAATATTTGATACAAAAATTAAGGTAAAATATTTTTTAAAAAATGGTTATTTATCGTAATACTGTGATTTCAATTTAAAATATTGTATACTATAAAAAAGTGAACACTCATAATTGATTTAGGTGTATTTACACGCGGTTAAGAAACTAATCGCAAATATATATATACAGGGTTATTATAATTAAAGTTCGCCTATTCAGCAGGCTCTAGAGCCGGTTCTATGGCTCCAAACGAAACAAAATTTCACTAGTACGTAGTTGAAGAGATGCGTTCTGCGAAAATCGAAAAAAAATAGTTACATTTTTCGTCAGTAAGTAGCGCTGCGCCACTATTTAAGGCGATGTTTGTAGATTCATTATATCAATTTCAGTCAATCCAGACGAAGCACACAAATTTAAAAGTTTCAACAAACTTCGACGAACTACGAATTGTTATAATTAAAGTTCACCTAATCAGACTCTAGAGCCTGACCTATGACTCCAAACAATACAGAAAAATGAATATAATTTCATGTGATGTAATCTGCATCAACAAAAATAAAACATGTCGCTCGGCAGCGAGGAAATAACTAAGAATAACATTACGTATGCTCAATGAATCCTCCACCATTTTCAATAATGCATTCCATTCTCTGAATTGTGCTTTCTACAGCATTGCGTAAACTGTCCTGTGAGATCGAGCGAATATGACGTCTAATACTGTCCTTCAGGTCAGAGATTGTCTGACATCTGTCTTTAGATACAGAATCTTTTAAAAATCCCCACAACCAAAAATCGCATGGTGTTAGATAAGGCGATCGTGGTGGCCAGACTGTTTGAAAATAACGACTTATGATGCGGTCTTCTGTAAAATGGCTTGTTAAGAAAGTACAAACTGCTGTAGTAATGTGCGGTGGTGCACCGTCTTGCATAAACATGATATTTTGAAGGCAGCCTTGCTGTTGCAGCTCGGGAATCAGAAACTTCGACAACATATTGAGATACCTTCTCCCATTTACGGAACATGTAATGGGTCATGTGGATGTTAGTTCCTCAAACAAAATATGGCCCTATCATAAACGTAGCTGTGAAACCGCACCACACCGTCACTTTAGCTGCATGCAATGTAACTTCTTGGACAATATTAGGATTCTCTTTCGACGATTCAAATTCGACAGTTGTCCGTTTAAATAAAAATGCGCTTCATCACTCCATAGAATATTCCAGGGCCAAGAATTGTCCACAGTAGTGGTCCAACTGTAGTGTCCAACTGTAGTGAAACTTATAGCCGACTTTCGGTATCACCCTGTATTAGTTGTTGCACCCTCTGAGTCTTGTATGGATAGTAGCACAAAATTTGACGCATCACTTTTCTCACAGTGGAAATCGGCATATTCACTTCATTTGAAATAGCTGGCACACTTGCATTACCAAATGATGACTGGCTTGCTAAATCCCCGGCAGCAGTAGCAATATCTTCAATGCTAGAAATGTCTACATTTTATCGTCCTCTGCCAGGAAGAATGTCGAATTTTCCTGTTTCCTCGAACTTTTTAATCATTTTGTGAACTCCACGATCTGACATTGGTCCACGTCTAACATCTTTTAGTTTCCGGAATTCTCGAAGAGCTGCAGTTGCGTTGCTGTTATTTTGATAAAATAACTTTACAAGAAGTGCCTTTTCTTTCAAAGTTACCATTCTCCACAAAGCGTAGATTCAAATGCTTTTCTGAAACAATCAACTGTTCCATTGTCAAATAAATCACAGACACACTTTATCAGCAAGTTTTAAATCGTCAGATGGTTAGAGGGGTATTTCAAGTTTTCGAAGTTGCGACGTCACTTTGACGTCGTTCGTCGAAAATTTGAATAACATATGATCTTTTTCAAGCGTCGGGTGAAATTTTGTGATTTTGTGTGTTTCATCTGGATTGACCGAAATTGATATAACGAATCTGAAAAAATTTACTTTTTCCAACTGTGAAATAAAAATTCCTGTATTTTGTTTGTTACAAAATAAAGGAATCTGCAAATATCGGCTTAAATATTGGCGCAGCGCCACTAATTGACAAAAATTGTAACTTTTTTTTTTCGATTTTCGCAGAGCGCATCTCTTCAACTACGTACTAGTGAAATTTTGTTTCGTTTGGAGCCATAGAACCGGCTCTAGAGCTTTCTGAATAGGCGAACTTTAATTATAGCAACCCTGTATATATATATATATATATATATATATATATATATATAAACACTGAAATTTACGTTTTTGATCCCAATTAGTCCAGTTGTTGTAGCTATGTGTTAATGTTTTAGAATTTTCTTTATACATTGGAGTCTAAAATAGTCGCACAAAAACACTCGCATGCTAAAATTAAGTCTATGGGAACGTTATTTTCAAATCTCTCGCTTGCATTCGAATATTTTTAAAGGATTCTTTTCTGCAATGTATATATCAGGTTTATATCTAACCGGGGTAGTTTTTACTTTTTCGATTTTGGTTGCAGTGTTTTTTTTTCTTTAATGAGACAATTTTTCACTTTCAGAACCGGTTTCCGAAAGTGAAAGTAACTTTCTAAAAAAATGTATGGAACTAAAATCGAAAAAATAAAAACTAGAGCGATTAGAGATCGACCTCAGCTATCCTATTAAAACAAATCATTTAAAAATATTAAAATGCAAGGACGAAATTTAAAACTAACTTCCCCAATAGACTTAACATTAGCGATCGAGTTTCCTCGCATAACCAATGTAGACACTTAAGGGATAAAATTTTTATAGTATATTTATAGTTTGTTGCATGTTAAAATATTTTTTAAATTGAATTACAGCATTATAATTCGACAATTATTATTGTTTATTTATTTATTTATTTTTGTTATGACTTATTCGAAGGAAATTATTGATGTGTAAAGCGTTATGAAGTTTGCAATATAAGTATTTCAACTCTTGTTTTATTATAAGTTGTGCACCATAATGTCTTTTAAGGCCTTCAAAGGCTTTATGAAGGCTTTATAGAGCATTATCTTTATAAGACACCATGAAGATGAGGCCTTATCTCATTAGTGGAACTATAAAGATAAGGAACTCTACATAATAATAACAAGTTGGAAATTGTACGTCAAACGTGACAAATGAGTTGCGTTCGTACTATAGCTAGTTATATAAATATTCAGATCCTGATGATTTTTAATTCTGTGAAATAAATTATATCGTCTGCAGATTAATTTCTGTCATAAAATAAGTATCTTGGTCGCTTGACGATTAAACCTCGGAAACTCCTCTAACAAGAAAGCACCGATTTTTTCTTAATTAAAATTTCTTAATAAATATTTTTATTAATATCTCCTAAAGTTTAGATTCGATTTTTAAAAAAATTGAAATGTCTCGACAGAATTCTGCAAAGATCTTAAATTCCAAACCATTCGGCTGGGTAGTTTTTGCGTTGTTATATGCGGACGGACGGACAGACAGACGAACGGACCAAGCGACGACAATAGGTGCTACGTATTTATATAATTAGGAACGCACCTAAAAATGATACAAATGGATAGCAAGGATAACAAAGATAACGAAATTTTCTATTTACTAATGTATCTTTTTTCTGCGATGAGTATTCATATATTTAGTGTATTTTGCATACGTCAAACTCTCAAAACAAAATGTTCTACAGGTGAATGTTCAGCTTATATTTATGTATAATTACCCTTTGCTTTATACATTTTTATTTTTTATTTAGAGCACTTTAATAAGATATTTCGAAATGTTTTGAAATATAAAATTTGGCAATTTTTTGAAACATACAGAAAAATCATTTTCACGATTTTAGATAGAACATTAATTTTTACAGTTAGTAATTTACGATTATACAATCAACAACGACAACAACAACAACAACAAAACTTTTACAGAAATATAAAGTTATTTATTTTATTATTTACTAAATGATCCGTCCAGAGTTGCCTGGTACCCGTTATTGAATCCAACTTAAATGTACCTGAAATCAACGTTGAATGATTTTATATTTTTAAACGAAAATATTTCTAAATGATCGTAATATCCTGAACACCTCTGCATTCAGTAGCATTCCTCCTCCATTTAGCATGCTTTTCTAATTTCAAACAAAATGCATCGAAAAAAACTTGGATGCCCCAATGCTCTCATTGACGTCCACTAGGGTCGCTACGCACGCTCCGGTCTATTTTGATTTTGTATATTTAATCGAAAGACCGGCCTGCCCTGTCCCGTTACTGTTCCTTAAATCACTGTTGAATTTATTAAATTTTTTAAACAATAATATTTCCAAAATAACCTCATAATGGAAGCCCCATCGCAGTCGGCAAGTATTCTTCTCACTTTTTTTTTACACATAGGATCATTTAATATTTAAAACAACAACCTAGTTCATATAGGGGAAATTATTTAAAATTTTTATGAGTTATAAATAGAAAATTACCTAAGACTGAATAATATTTCTGATAAAATATTAATATTTACTTGTAAAAGGCAGTTTTTTTCGTATAACTTTATTTATTTGTACTTTTTTTTCAGATTGAAATCCTGTGGATATTTTTTACATTTTCAAACTAATTATTTTACCCCTAAATCTTAGTATCTCTAAACCACAATTTCGACACAAAAACTATAGCTAAAAGTTAATTTAAGCTATCAAAATATTAGAATATTGAGATCCTGTGGCTATTTTTTACATTTTCAAACTAATTATTTTACTCCTAGATCTCAGTATCTCTAAACCACAATTTCGATACAAAAACTATAGCTAAAAGTTAATGTAAGCTATTAAAATATTAGAACAGTAGCTCAAAATTAAATTTACGTTATAAGTGTAAATAAGATTGTGCGTTGTTAACCATATGGATTTTTTTCTTTTTTTTATATTGATTATTTCCCCCTTAATCTTGTAATTTACAAACCCTAATTTATACTCGATCATTAGTTAAAATATTAGTATAATAAAATTTAAGTGCAATAGTAAAAAATTAATTGTATTTTTTTCTTATCTAAATGTGCATAATATCTCGAAAAATACGAAAATCACCAAAATTCACTTTTGGAAATTAATTTTTTGGATTCAAAGGATTAATATATATATTTTTTCAAAACAAAGGAATGTTTTTTAATCTGAATGTGCGAGCTTTAAGTGTGTGATTACTTTTTTTTCGTATTTTGATTAAACAATTTCGGGAGTAGAACGTTCTTAATTGGACAAAAGCGAAAAGAACAAGCGAAAAGGACTTGCGGAAAAGAATATTTTTGATAGAGTAAATATAAATATATTTTTAACCAAAGGTTCCGTTTTAAAGAACAAATAATGTAAATATGATTTGGTATCTTTTGTGTTCTTATTTTGTATTTCGAAGCCGCCGCCGATCTATAAACGTGGTAAAGAAAAAATTAAATTCGCGTCAATGACTTTCGAAAGTAATTTCAAAGTAATTTCAAAGGGTTATTTTCATATTTTTGAAAACGAATGGCGTATTTCTAAATTAAAACAAACTTAGACAGGGTTTGGTATTTATAATTTTTTTTCATATCTTGATCCTGACAGAGACTTTTTTTAATCACAGAAATCACGAAAATGAAATGCGGAAACAAACGTTTTTGAAAGGATTAATATTAATATTTTTTCCGACCGAAGTCTTCGTCTTAAACTAGAATCAACGCAGATGTGGCTCGGTGCCTTTGGTTTATTTGTATTTTTATTAACAAAAGCGTTGCACAATTTTAAAAATCGTAAAGACTTATAAATGTTTAGTAATTTTGATCATCGGCGTAGTCAACGAAGGGCGAGAGGGACGCCCCCTCTCCTAAATTAGAGAGAAAGGGGCTTTTTGAAGGCGTTTTGTGGATTTTCTGGGAATTTATTGGGATTTTTTGGTAGGGGGCTCCCGAAAAGTAGAAAATTATGGGTAATTTATAAATGAAACTCCCCTACCATAAAAAATCATCAAAATTCTTTCAAAGAGATGAATAATAATTATATTCGAATTTGTAAAATAACGAAATATCGCGTTCAAATTCAAATATATGTATATATATATTTAGTTATATATAAAATAAAGTATCATGGAAAAATACATTTTAACAGAAACAAATAACATTACACTAGCATTTTCCAATGTTACAGGAAAGTATTCTGAAAAAAGTAATGAATTTAGCTTAATCAAATATCTTCCAATAAACTCAAACATCAAGCGCGGGTATGTTTTCTTTAAAAGAAGTAAATATGTTTAAATTAAGTTAAATTAAACATTATTATATAATGATTTTATACATTATAAATTTCATTAATTGCAGAAAATAATATTCATTAAGCCCTTTCTAATTAATTTTTTTCTCTAACTGATATATATTTTTTCTTTTAATAAAATTACTCAATTTCCAATGCACTCAAAACAGTTTGAAAATTTATAAAATTTTCGATATATAGAAGAAATATAAACAATGAACAAAGCCAGTTATTTACCTTACAAAAAATTTTATAAGTTAAAAATTTACTTATTCATATAAAAACAAATATTAATTAAAAATTCTTTTATTAAACGATAAACATCTTATCTCCAGAAATGAAAAAAAAAATGCTTGCGCAACATACTCAAATATATTATAATTAACACGAACGATTTCAAAGTTATTTACACAACGATTTATTAGAATTAATTAAAAATATATATGGATATTGTATAATGAAGAATTACTTAAGTATAAAGTTTCTTTTTAAATATTAAAAAAATAATAAATTAACGTCACATTTTGTTTTGAAAACATTAAAAAAATCTATTAAATACTTGTAAGAGAATAGTTTCTATGTGGTACATTCAGAAGTACTTTTCCAATGAGTAAAAGTTTTATTGTAAAAATATTTTGTGCACTGGTATGTAAATTTTAGAGAAATCTGTCTGCAATATCTCTGAATGTTTTGGATGTATAAGTGTTGCAGTATTAACTTACATTACTTTTCCTCTATACTAACATATTTTTAATAATTACCATTCAAATTGATTTTCGAAACATTGCCACTTAAAACAAATTGTACTTCTGAGAGTTTAATCATGTCGTTTAGTCAAAAGCGGTTTTAGCTGGTCAAAATTATTTTTTATTAATACCTACTTTGTAAAAACTAGTTCTAACTAGAAAAAAACTAGTATTCTCTTATTTCTATCAGTTAAAACGGGAAATTTACATTTTAATAAACGATCCACACGATAAGTCTTTTTTAATGTTAGAAGTGCCTCTTTTAGAAAATTGTATAACAACACAATTTAAACTCTCTCCCATGAACAAATTTAGCCCAGATGATTAAAATAAGCTGTCACTATTTTCAAATTTATGCTTTGATAAAAAAAAAAAATTAATAACAGGATTTTTTATGCTAGGAACACGTTGACACTTTTGAGCTTGCTGTAAGTAGATTGAAGATGTATTTTGGTCCTCTATTTATCTATTGGAAGGTCAGCTGACTTTTTCACTGAACGAGGATCAAGAAAGTTTTCTTAACTTATACTTAATAAGCCTTACCGCGCATGCGCGGTAACGTATTACTGCTCACACGGCAGCGTATTACTGCTTTTTTTACTGTTTAATACTGTTAATTTTACGGTATAATACTGGCAGCTGGGATGCCAGTTTTATACTGTAAAATCAACAATTATTTTTTGCAGTGCAGTGAAGTTACAATTTGTGTAATTTTTTTTTTTTTAAATCTCAACAATATATTGATGAAGTGAGAGATCAACGCTACTTGAAGTGAGACATGAACGCTTCTTGAAGTGAGACATCCATGCATACATTACGTGCATTCAACCTTATTATATGTAATAATACTTAATAATTAAACACATTTTATACAATTTTACGATCTAATTTTGTTTAAACCATTCCAGGCATATTCCTATGTCAGAAACTCTTGATTTGCTTATCACTGTTTTAATCTTTTAATTCAATTTTTTTGTTTTCAGTTTAATTAAATAAAGCCATCCTAGAAGCACATTTACTGTATTTTAAAATAAAAATTGAATATACAATAATACGTTTTACGCATGCATTAAAAATTAAAATTTTATATCAGTTAAAAAAAAAAAAATAGTGTCTCTTTAAATTAGTCAAATGTCTCAAGTAAATATTTTAAAGGTCAAACATAACATGTATTTTTAAAAAACTCTTTTTTAAAAAAGAAAGTGTTACTGTATCATGCGAAAATATATCTCCATTTAAGGGAAAAGCAAAAGGAATATGTAGCAGATAAAATATACTACATCATGTAAAGGTTCTAGGAAAATGCGTCTGCGTCTATTCAGCATAAATACATATATACACAGCAACGATAAACGGAAATTACTATCAGTAAATGTTTGTGATCCATTAACGGAGATAAAATAAGAGTTTTTTTGGGGGGGATGAGGGGGAGCGCATTTTGGCTAATTAGAATTTTTTGCACTTACAATACTGTTTTAAAATATATTATTGGGAATATTTAGACAACTAAGCATTTCAGATTTGGAGTTTTTCAGTATAAAAGTTCGGTAAAATCACAAGTCAGAATTTTATACAGTATTTAGATGCAATATTTGAAAACATTTCTTCGGGTTTGAAATTTTATGTACCTCAAGTCGCAAACTATTGAATACATACTTGCTCATATTACATTTGTTCAATTTTCAAACGTTCATTAAAAATTTTGCAAATTGTGTTTAAATTTCAGTACATAGGTGTATGAAATGTGGAACATTTGACATCTGAACAATGTATAATAGATCAAAGATTGTACAAGGGGCTATTTTTTAAAGTTGTGAAACTAAAACCCTATAACAAAAGATCCACTGATCCAAATGACCTAAAATTTCATCAGTATGCTCCCAAAGCAATGGGTATTTTTTTGGCGTGATTAAAAAAATCTTAAAATTGCACCCACAGATGGCGCTGTAACTTAACATAAACAAAGTATATCGTCAGTGGGATGAAAACAATGGACGGTACTTTGAGGAAAAGAAAACTTTATTACAAATATCAAAAACATACAGAATTCAGTAGTTGGGAAAAGGAGCTGCAAACACCTGCAGAAACAGAATGAAATAAAAATATGGAGTAAAACATTTGTACAGAACTGTGCAACTAACGCATAAGATTTTCAATGTGCTGTCCAATGTTTTCAGCTACGAGTTTGAAACATGAAACCGCATGTTCCACAACAGAGTGAAGGGTATACATTGTGCGTGTGTCTTGCACAAGCTCCTCTCCCGACTTTACTGCATGTACAGCGCCATCTGTCGGTGAGATTTTAAGTTTTTTTAACCATGCCTAAAAAATACCCATTGCTTTGGGAGCATACTGGTGAAATTTCCGGTCATTTGGATCAGTGGTTTTTTCATTATAGGGTTTTACTTTCACAACTTAAAAAAAAATCCCCCTGTATTTCATCTTGTTAAAACTACGAAATGTGTGTTAAATGGATTTATTACATATTTGTATAATATAGTTAATGGGAAGGACTGAGCTTTAATTTTAAGAAATATTGCCAAGTAACTGAATGAAAATTATTTAAAATTTAGTTTGTATAAAGTTTATTTCCTATCATAAATCGTAGTAAAAATATTCTTAATAAAATTTAAAAACCTTCCTACATATTATTATACTTTATTGCTTATAAACATTCAATCTCAATAGTGCAAGACGCTATTTCTTTGTAAAATTGTTTATATATCAAATTTCATTATAATTTTATATAAAATATAATTATTTTAAATAATATTTTTAACAGACATTTATTTTATTCCAATAGTAATATTCTTATGAAATTTTCAAAAATCTATATCACTATTCAACATTTTTTTCAAACATAGACGCTAATAAATTAATTCTAAACACATTCTTCTTTGGAAAAATAAATAATTTCTTCCTTTAACTTCAAGAAAGATTCTTTATTTTTTTCACAATCCTATGAAAAAGGTAACCTTCTTATTTCATAATCTAAAGAATGAAAGCAACGAATCTGTTTTAAAATCATTATCATGATTCTTGCGAAAATGAAATTTTTTCTGTATATCGAAACAAATACACACAAAAAATGACGGTGGTGTTAATCAACAGTTAGAAAAAAGGGATTTTAAATTAAATAAATATTGGGTTGTCAAGAAAGTAATTTCGGTTTTGTAGTATTGAAGAAAACTCATTTTTTAAGACAAAGAATAAACTTTAATCAATTATATATTTTCCCTTTTGTTCAAGGACCTTCTGCCATCTTTCTTCCAGCTGCATGATTCCGCGTTCATAGAACTTCTGGTCCTTATCAGACAAAAACTGAACCGAGAACTGTTTTAGGTCATCGTCATTTGTGAAATTTTTACCATTCAAAGAATTCTGCAAACTTCGAAATAAATGGTAATCAGATGGTACCAGGTCAGGGCTGTAGGGGGGATGCGACATCACTTTCCAACCAAGCTCTAATAATTTCCCACGGGTTACCTAAAATGTGTGATGCCGGGCATTATCATGGTGGAAGACGATTCCTTTTCGATTTGCTAATGCCGGTCGCTTTTCTTTTATTGCTTCATCCAGTTTTATTAGTTGCTGACATTAAATATCTGAATTAATTGTCTGGTTTCTTGGGAGAAGCTC
Source organism: Maratus michaelseni (assembly GCA_963931845.1). Taxonomy (NCBI): domain Eukaryota; kingdom Metazoa; phylum Arthropoda; class Arachnida; order Araneae; family Salticidae; genus Maratus; species Maratus michaelseni. Next base: position 435,107,816 of record OZ007587.1, on the reverse strand, counting down.
GAAATACACACCACCTTTGTAATCCCACCAAATAGACAGCATGATCTTTTTTTGATGCAATTCAGCTTTCGATGTGGTTTGTGCTGGTTCATCATGCTTGGACCATGATCGTTTTCGAATGATGTTACTGCAGGTGACCCATTTTTCATCACCAGTGATGATTCTTTTCAAGAAAGGATCGTTTTTATTGCGTTTAAGGTGCATATCACAAATATTGATTCGTTTTGTCAAGTGAATATCTTTCAATTCATGCGGAACCCAAATATCGAGCTTCTTAACGAGTCCAAGACCTTTTAAGTGATTTTCAATAGTTATGTGAGATACTTTTAACCTCTCTGCAATCCTTCGAACAGTTTCATGACGATTCTCTTGAATAATGACACTGATTTGGTCATCAGAAACTTTAGTCGGTCGATCAGAATGTTGGTCATCTTTCAGTGAAAAATCGCCAGAACAAAATTGTTTAAACCAATTCTGACACGTGCGCTCTGTGATGCAGTCAACACCATAAAATTCACATATCTCTTTATGAGCCTCTGCAGCTTTTTTTTTCCTTTCCGGAAATAAAAAAGTAAAATATGCCGAAAATATGCGTTTTTGCACTCCATGTTAAAATTGACCCTCAACAAATAGTTGCAAACTAAATCACACTGCAATGGCTTTAAAAGCAACCTCAAGGTCACTGCTATCAAATGGCAAAATGCCAAAAACATTTCTAGCAGAATTCATTCAAAAAATTTACATAAATCTCTGAATGTGTGAAAACCGAAATTACTTTCTTGCCAACCCAATATACTTCTAAAAATGATAGAAAGTTAAAAACAAAATTTTGGAACGTATTCTAGAAAAGAAACTTTAATTAAATGTAGCCTAATTTATTAAATTAACAGGGAGATTTTGCTTCTTTATTGAATTGTATAATTATTTTATAGAAAATATGATTAAATATACGAACAATTAAACAATAAAATCCAACCACTTCATGCTGAATACACTAAAAAATCAGGATTGTTGAAAATATGAAAACCCAAACTGAAAAAATATCTTGCTGCCGTATTAATAGTATTTTTTTTTTACAAAATACGAGACGGAGTTGGGAAATTTTGAGAGTTACCGTAGTTAAAATAATTACCGGTCAGACTATATTGAATGTTCAGAAGAAAAGAGTATTTTAAAATAAACATTTTATGAAATATAAATAATAAACGTTATATACATTCAACCAGAAATATATTGCAATATTTTTAATTAAAAATAACTAAATTTAGGTTGCTTTTTTACTTAATAATAACAAGAACTTTTTATAAGATATTAAACGAAATGAAAGTTATGACAGACTTCAGCTCATTTAATTACTTTAGCCAAAAATCATAACGATATATCTTATCAAATATGACATAATTACCTATTAATGTAATTTAATAAATTTTAAACGTATAACGAATTTTTCACGGCTCTACCTTCTTGTGTGTTTCCTGTTATCTCCGCCACTAAAATTTTAAATAAAAAGATTAAATAGTTTTCCACTATTTTATAAATATCCTAAAGTTAATGTTTGGAAATAAATAAATATTTTATTCTTACAGAAATATCATTCTTTTAAGAAATAACATGTACATTTAAAATGTATATAATGGGACGATAAGCTTTAATGGATATACAATGAATATTATAATATACTTTGCCCCCAAATAGTTCTTTAAATAAAAAAAAAAATGTCTAAAGCAGAGTTACAGCACTCATTAAAGCAAAGTTAGAACATAAAGGAAATATTTTTCAACATGTTCTAAAAGAAACAGATATTAAATTAATTTATTTATTTTAAATAAAATAATAACTTCTACGATTTTCTGATTTTGTCATAATTTATTAAAATGGTTAATATATAAACCTTTTAAAGACAAAAAACATTCTGAGACTGTTTTAACATATTGCTATGATACATTTGTAAAAGTAGTTTCTCTGAATGCAGAATTCAACAAAATATAATCTTCTGAAAAATAATGGAATATTAAATTTTAAATGAGTTTAGCGCTCAAAAAGTACATATAATTTAAAATGAAGTAATAATTTACAAATGGGTAAGTGTGATCCAAGATCGCTCAAAGGGTTTCGTTTAATATTCCTTTCAAAACAGTTTATCCTTTCTTTAATAAATTCAAACAAATCTCATTTAGCAACAACAACAACAAAAAAAAAGTCATGTTTTTTTATAAAGTAAAAATTTACCGGTCTATTTTTTTCGTTTTTTCGAATATCTAAACCAGCTGGATAGCGGGCGAAGCCCGCTATTATATTCTGTCATAATAATATCCGTCATACGGACTAAATGCAACATTTAAAAAAATAATTTCAAAATTAAACAAATTATACACCTTCAAAATGTTAAAATATGTTAATATTTCCATAATCGGATTTTTATTACCATTCAATATGTTTCTCAAACTGATGTATTTACTATTCTCTATTATTTATATTGATACTCGCTTTGTATTATTCTGAAACATTTGAAAAGTTAATTAAACTTCCCATCTGACGTCAGTTTTTCTATTTAATTCTCTAATGACGTGATATTAATCTGCTTTGTGTACTTACACATACTCATACTCCTTGTATTATTGAGAAATCTTAGACATTATCCGTTTTATTACGACTATGAAGTCAATCAATTTTATTTCATATTTATCTTTTTTTCAACTGGTGAAACTTTTTTTTTTCCATTTTTCACGTGGAAATCGTCTGATAGAAAATTAATTATTGTAGAAAGAATTTCATCGTTGATTTTTACTTTTTGGCATCGGCTATAACGAAATTATTTTTAATTCAATAGGAAAAGGCTGTTATAATTTTGGTTATTTACCTCTATTTATTAAAATAATACGAATTTTTCAAATTTTAATATTTTGAGCTCTTCAAAGTTGGTATTCAGATTTGTTCACAAAGTTTCAACTCTGTAAGTTACATAGATTTGAGAACGGCTCTGTGACGGACAGACAATGAATTATAAATTGGTGAGAGCAGTTCAGGGTATTCGATAAGTTACTGTGCAGTGTGCATATATTTTTTAACATACTTGCTTTAATGTAGAATACAGGAGATTAATATGGATGATAACTATCAACAACGTTGAAATTGAGCCCTTTCTCATCAATATCTGTTGAATCATTCTAATTTTGTTTCGAAACACCGCTATCAGTTGCTAGCGTGAAGTATACTGAATGAATACTGTTATCTCCGATTTCAAATCACTCAGCCTGCCAGTATGATATAAACACATAGCATGTATTTATCATCATCATAGAAAAAAGTGATCTGGGTTGAGATCTATTAACCATCGGAGTCACACGTCTTTGAAAATAATGGGGTTTGCAAAACATTCATTTAATAAATACATAGATTTTTGAAGTGAGTCAGCTGTAGCGCCATCCTGTTCTAAGCAAGGAGAATCGATATGGTACTTTGTAAACAGATCTATGAAAGCATGTAGAATTTCCAAACACTAGAGCTCATGGTTTATTATGTTCATAAAGAAAATAAGTCCAACAATTACTAAATCACAAAGAAGTTTTTTATGAGGATTATCGAATAGCCACAGCCTTGAATTAAATTAATTAACACAGCTGGATATACTGAACCATGCTTTCTCGATGGAAAATGTTACATATCCACATTCAGTAAATTATCTAAACCTAAATCAGTACAATAAATCAGTTAAGGGGACGGCGGACGTTGAAATTATTTTATTTTTATTTTTAATCACAGATACATGAAATTTTGTGCATATATACATTTCACCATAAGTTTATAGAATACCTTAAAATAAATTTCTAATCTTAATATAATTTTAAGATTTTTTTTTAAAAGTTAAAATTTATGAATCAAATTTTAAAATGCTCCTTGCGTCTTAATTTTAAAGATATTCCCTCGATTTAGCATTTGGATCACTTAAAACTATATTACAAACAAAACTGTGTATCAGTTATTTAATTCCTTGCATAGTTAATTTTTGAGAGATTTTTTTTCTGAATTCCATTCCGATTTTTACCAAAATTTAGCATTTTAATAAGTTAGGAATCAAATTTAATTATCTTAACGAAGTCGAATTGTAAAATGCATACACAGTTTCTTTGTAAACAGTATCAGGATTCTTCCTTATCAATTTCTTGAATTTTGAACAAAAATTAAGACGCATGGAACATTTCAAAAATCTAAAAAGCGTGTAAAATCTGTATTGAGAAAAACAGATATAAAGTTTACTAAAGCACCGAAAAATTGATTGTGCACATAATTCAAATGCTTGAAACTTTGCGAAAAATCATCGGAGCTGCATAGGGTTTTTCTCAAATGGTTCAATACAAACTGAAGAATAATAATACACAAACAATTAATTTTGATTTTTGGGTCGATTTTTGATTAAACAAAGGTCCACGGTCCCCTTAAACAATATAAAATCGCGCATATTTTTCTGGTTCAGTTGGTTTTAGCCATTTTACTACAGTTATAATGTTATGGGAAAAGCTTTGATTTCTTCCTGGTGGCCTTATAGGAGGACGAATAGACAAATATCTACCAGGGTACATTTTGTATTCATAGTCAGTAACTCTGGATCATACTGCCAAACATATCCTACAAGTTCTCCTCCGACAGATTTGCTGTGCTTCTACGGCGTTTAAAATCATCCACTGAACCCGTGTCTTTAAATATATCCTCAAGGTTACGAAGTGTACTGCGATGTGGTCAGGTGTAGCTGGAGAGTTTCAGTTAAGCGCTGTTGCACTATATATCGGAATCCTTCTCCTTATACTTGTTCGACGGTCTTCACATTTTAAAACTATTGTGCAATCAAAATTTAATAAATAAAGCAATTTTAAATGTGTACAGAGGCTTTTGATTAAAAACGCGCTGACTGGCTTACAGAACCCCCTATATTTTATTTTGTCATAATATATATCATAACACCCATATATATATATATATATATATATATATATATATATCACAAATCAGCACATTAAGTTTTACTATATTAACATATTCAAGATATATTAAGACATTTGTGCTTTAAAAACAGTGTTAAATTTTTGACTGCATGAAATATAAAATATCACTATTTAGTAATGAAATTAGGTATACTCTGAAATAATAATAACTTTATGTTTACATTCTTTAAAATGTAGAATTTATTTATTAATTAACTGCATGGTTAAATATAATACGGCTGTAACGTAAGTAATTTTATTAGCACAGTGTGGGTGAAAGATTAAAAAATGTGACATTAAAATATATGATGCTATCTCCGAGTAATAAAATAATACAACAAGGAAAATTCGGCATCAACTTAAGAAGAATAAAGTTAATGAAAAATATTTTCGAGGTTAAATCCACTTTTGGGAGTCTCTTTATCTTCAATTCAAACCCCTGCCTGTGCCAAACATACCAACAGGCACGCCGCTGTAAGTAAATATCAGTGCTGTAAGTTAAGAAATTATTTTTCCTTAAAAATGTTTTGTGTTTCTTTAAAATGTTTTCTTTTTCCTTTATTTAATTATTTTTATCTACATATGTTTCACATTGTATAACCGCACTATACAGAATATAAATAAAATAAAACTTTTAATTTAAATGCTCAGAAAACGATTTTTATTATATCTTTCTTGAAAAACCGAAACTTCGTTGTGTTCTCCCAAATTATTATTAATATTTCTCAAAGTTAAACTTTCAGAGTACTTCTTCGTCTAAAAATACACTTTAATGAACGTGAACAAACTTTCATGCAACCATTAGGGGTTTAAGTAACAGCGATTGTTTTTTATTCAAAAAATATTTTAATGATGAGTTTTATATAAAATTGAAAATTCTAACACAAACAAATCCGTACATAACTTCCACATTCATTAGAATGAAAGAGGAATACTGCTAATTAGTACAATGATGAAAATAATTGCAGAATATTTAAAATTATTTTTTTAAATGTTTATTGAGCTTATATATATATATATATATATATATATATATATATATAAACATTATTTCTGGCATCATTGCAAAGCAATTTATATTTCTAAACAATTTATATTTCTAAAATTGGCAACATGTTATGATTTTTTATGCAATTCATTCCCCAGTCATGTTGGTTTTCATGATGGTTCATGAACTGCAAGGTATCTTATTTATATCTCTTTTCATCTTTATGGATTTTATACTTAATGTCTCTATTAAATGTTCTCTCTGTAATTTATAAGTATGGCTTCTTTCCTTTTTAATATTGTATTTTATTTTTTATTTTATCACTGATTTGATTCATTGTATTTGAGATGTAATCCCAATATCATATTTTTTAGCAATGTATGGCTAATATGATGATGAAACATCTCATTTCATTTTATTTGTGGTATTTAGGCAATTGGGACTTGATAATTCTTTCTAAATTCCACAAATTTCATTTCAATTAATTCACTTAATTCCATTTATTCAATTTTTATTTAATTTCTTATTCTTTCAATGTTTTGATTCCATATTAAGTGTGTTGGGGAATCTTTCATTGTCAACTAATTATTTCATTGTTTAAGTTGGTGTTATGATAATGTTTCATTTATGGTTATATATATATATATATATATATATATACAGGGTGTTCCGTTAAAGGGGTCCAATATTAATAGGGGTAATAGAGGAGATCACATGGAGCATAAATCAGTATATAAAGCCTGGTCGGATCTCAATAGTTTTCAAGTTACAGCAAATAGAATGAAAATTCGGAAAATTGTAAAAGAACCCTCATTGCTAAACTATCGATAAGGCTACATAAAAACGAAGCACATATTTAGAAAGAGCAGAACAAAACCTACAAAATGACATCAATTGTATTAAAATAGCAATATTTATTGACGAGTTACAAGCCCTGAAACAGTGAAAAAAGTACGAAATCCAATATACATCAAAATAGTTAATCGTTAATTCCAAAAAGACAACTCTAGCTACAACAAGGAAAATGTAGTAAAATTTGGTCCATTCCGAAAACTTTCGAAAAAGCTTACAATGAACCATATCGGTTTAATTGTGTGAGAGAAATTAATCAGTTTCTTAGTTACAACTCCGCTTTCTTTGACACTAGCAAAGGTTAAACTCCGCCCATCACGATTGGAAACACAGCCTTTTTAATTACTCTCAACTATACATTTTCGATCATGCTTCTTCTGAGATGCAACATTTTTAATTATTCAAGAGTTGAATGAACCAAAATAACTTTACAATAATAGTCTACATTTTAAAGTGGTCTTTTATTGATATAAAGCTTAAGTTAAATTCCTTAAAATTAAACTGGTGGTGAAAATTCGGAAATAATTAAAAATATTGCGATTTGTAACTATGCAAGAAGTTTCAGTACATGTTTTACATGGACAATTATTGTATGTATATGTGCATCATAATTTATGATAGGAAATAATAATAACAAATAGCATAATAATTTTATTAATTATAAATTTAAAAAAGACACTAAATTTTAAATTAATTCATACAAACTTTGTAATTTACAATTTGAGTACACCACAGTCTGTGACTTACAAAATACTGTGCCAAAAAGTGTTGAAAATAAAAGAAAAATGACAAATAAAGAATTACATTCCACGTACTTTATGACATATGTGAAGCATAGTCTTCTGGCCTGCGCTGCACAGTTCAATGTCGGAAGGCAGACGAACGGACATTATTATAATAGGTGTTCGAAGTTGCGCCCATTAACAGAATCGCACAGCCGACAGCGACGTCGTAAAGATTGGCGAACACGCCGAAAAACTCCGACGGAGTTGGGAATGTCTCCTGCAGCGACAACGATTCGCGCTAGTAAATCCTCCGGTGTATCCACAGGCGTTTCATACACCAGCGATTTAAGGTGTCCCCAAACAAAAAAGTCTAACGGATTGAGGTCTGGAGAGCGTGCAGGCCAAGCAACAGGTCCACTGCGTCCAATCCATTTCCCAGGATATGTTGAATTGAGGTGATTGAGAACACCTATGAAAAAATGTGCCGGTGCGCCATCGTGCATAAACCACATATTGTGGCGCAATGTTGCTGGCACATTTTGCAGTAACTGCGGTAAGATATCCCGTAGGAAAACCAAGTACGTACTGCCATTGAGTACATCTGGGAGTAAATATGGTCCTATGAGATAATCGCCGAGGACACCTGCCCATATGTTCACACTGAACATTTGTTGTGCGTTCGACGGGAAAACAGTGTGCGGATTGTATATGACCATGTGTGCATATTGTGCGTGTTTACCACGCCCTCTCTCGTAAATGTTGCTTCATCAGTAAATAAAATATTTTCCAGAAATTGTGGATTATTTTCTGTTACATTAAGCAACCAGCGTACGAATTCTGTCCGCTGAGCACAATCTGTTACTGATAACAGTTGTACCCGCTGCACATGAAAGGGGTGCATGTTTTCTGCACGCAGAACACGCCACACACTTTGGTGAGAAACACCGACTTCAGACGCAGCAGCTCGTGTACTCGTGGAGGGGTTATCTTTAAAAATATTCAGTACATCTTCTTCCATTGCAGGTGTTCGTACATGTCGAGGTTTCCCTGCATCAATGCTTGCTGTATTAAACGATCCAGTCTCCCGTAATCGTCTATCGATTTTTATGAAGAGTTTCGAACTTGGGCAACGTCTCCTTGGAAATTGCTCACGGTACATGCGCTGTGCTAGACATGCATTTCCATGAGCTTGCCCGTACATCAGATGCATGTCCGCATATTCTTCGTTAGAGTATTCCGGCATAATTATTATACATCAACTTACTACAATCCCACTTACAACAGCCTCCCTTTAACATAACGCCCACTGATGACTGCTGTTTTATTACACTTTTCTTCCTATACACATAGAAAATTTGCATAAAAAGTACTTCTTCTTCATCATCCTGAAAGTTCATGGAGGAAACGCAGCAGTCACGGAGTTTGCTTTAAGACAAGGCGAGAGCTGCACAATATGTCATTCACATGACCAGACTGAATAATGAAAGGGTATTGATAGAGGTTGATCAGAAATGTATAATTGAAAGATATTTAAACGGGGTGTTTACAATCGTCATGGGTGGAGTTTCGCTCTTTCCGAGCGTGCAACAGTACAGAGTTGTAACTAGGGAACTGCTTGATTTCTCCCATACAATTAAACTGATATGGTTTATTGTCAGCTTCTTCGAAAGCTTTCGGAATGGACCAAATTTTATAACATTTTCCTTGATGTAGGTAGAGTTGCATTTTTGGAATTAACGATTAACTATTTTGCTAAATATTTGATTTTGTATTTTTGCACTGTTTCAGAGCTTGTAACTCGCCATTAATTCTCAATATTCTAAAACAACTTATGTCATTTCGTAGGATTTTTTCTGCTCTTTCTAAATATGTGCTTCGTTTTTATGTAGCATTATCGATAGTTTAGCAATGAGGGTTTTTTTACAAATTTCCGATTTTTCATTCTATTTGCTGTAACTTGAAAATTATTGAGATCCGGCCAGGCATTATATACTGATTTATGCTCCGTGTGATCTCCTCTATTACCCCTATTAATATTGGACCCCTTTAACGGAACACCCTGTATATATATATATATATATATATATATATATATATATATATATATATATATGTACATGCAGTTTAACCTCTATTTAACAAATCTGATTTTTAAAACAAATAATGTTGTAATAAAGAAATTTCGTTAAACATAAAATCATTCACTATCTTTTTTCAGATATAAATTTATACATTGTATCTAGCATTCTTTTAAAGACATTATTTTAAAATGGTACTTTTTGATTGTAATTGGTAATCTTTTACTTAAATATTAAATTTTTTCATTCAATAAATAAAGAGAATTCAGTTTTTTTTTATTATTATATGAAAAAGATTATATGGAATTTAATTTTCGTAGCTTATGGTAACTGCATAATAGAAATTTCATAATTTGACTTTGAAGTAATTTGATAAAATTAATTTCGTTTATAACGTTTATTACATTTTTTAAATTATTTAATCAGATTGTGGAAAGCACCGTCTAAGATATCACATGAATGCGTAGAAATTTGTTTATATAGTGATGGGTATTTAGGGAGCTATTATCCCATCTGATTCATTGTTTAAAAAAAGTTATAAACTGCACTTCAGTACAAAATTTACCTTGAATAAATGATTTAAAAAGCACAAAAAAGAAGCACAAATCACAAGTGTACTCAATGATTAAATGAGCTAAAATCCATTTATTGTTGTGTATATATTAAAAACACTAAAATCACATAACGGTTAAAATTTATTCCGATCGTTTCATTTATTTATAGACATCACACACAAAGAGTAGGCGCAAAGCTGTCTTCAACTAGTAAGACCCTCAATCCTGTACACATTGTTCAGCACTGTTCAGTAAGCATTTCGTTAATTTTTTTCTGCTTCAAATTAAGTTTAACCCGAGAGAAGGCGCCGCAAAAAATTGCAGACGAGAGGTCGCGCTGGTTATGTCGTACCCGACGGGTTTTTTAACCTTTAAATGTCATGAAATGCAAGTTACTTACTTTCTATAACAAAGAAATAAACAAAAAATCAACCGGTAAAAATTGACAAGTAAGCACTTTTATATTACAATACAATTTCACTTACATTTTTATGGCACATTTCTCACAGAATGCATGGGTGTGATCCATACTTGTCACATTGTAGCATGTGTATTTAGTTTTCTGTCTTTGTTATATGATCATACGATGACTTATTATAGCAAATTATTGCAAATATAAAAATATTAATAATAACAATTGAAATAATATATAATTTATAAATATAAAAAAACAAATCACATCACTTTCTCTAAAATCAAACATTATCCATCTTACACAGATAAAAAAGTAATAAACATCAGTATTACATTGAATATTCTTCAGTTAAACTATCTATTTAGTCTGACAAGATATAACTTAATTGCATGCCAGTTTTGTACATTTTATTTTACAAATACATCAATGTTCGTTTTAGAATGAAAAAATAATAATAGATTCATACAGTATTAGAATTAAATAAAATACTTTTTATGTTAAAAAAAGAAATCTTAGATCAGTACATTTTATACTTCGCCGTAAATGATAGAAAAATTGTGTTTATCCCACCAAGTAAAAGTATTGGTTGCCGAAAGCAATTCGACTAAAGAAAAAGGTGTACATTAGTGATATTACCATGTTTAATGCATTAACAAAATTGTTTTTCTGAAGAAAGTAAAGAATACAAGATGATGAAATGCACCACGATTAGGACACCTTTGAGATACTTTAACGAATAGGATATTATGTTACAAAATAATATTCATCGAATAACTGCTTGAAGTTATAAAATTTGTACCTACAAAAGTTAAACAAAAGCGGCAAAATATAAAATGTCAAATCTTTCTACATTATGATATAGTCATGTAGTCAATGGTATTTTTACGAAAATAAATGAAGTTCACAATATTTATTCTGACAAATGATTAAAAAAAAAATGTATCTTTTTACATTATATTACTAGCAGATCCACCCGGCGTTGTTCAGTCCCGTAAAAAAATAATACGAAACGCAAAAATCACTCTAAAAATGCTGCACGAAACCCTTTCACTGGTAATTCTTTGTCTTTCGGAAATTAAATAGAGAGATTGACTCGAAACGGACGTAAATTTAATACCACCCACTCAAATGACTGGATCATTTGATTCAAAACGGGTCAGTTTTTGGACAAAAAAAAATACCGTCTGATTTTTACAAAATTCGCATTTTCGGAATCAGAAAAATTAACTGTGAGTTCCGATTCCGATAATTCCATACTTTTCTTAATACTCGAGGATGAGTGAAAATGAAACTTTTTCGTTTTCTGGGACTATCAAATCGGTAACTTTCTTTTACGGTTTCAATAAAAATAGCCATATTTGGTGCACGCTCAGGAAAATCGATTAGTTACATCGTCAGGAGATGCATGTTGTTCTAAACAAATTATCCGACATGTGTCCCCGCTGCCTACGATACCGTGTAAGGCAGGCGTGTTAGGCACGCGCAGTAAAATCTTTTAGCTCCAGTTTCTACCACCAGTTGGAGCATTCTGTTCTAAATAATCCTATTTCCAATCGAAACTCTGGCACTCGTTCCTCCTTCTTACGGCACCGTGTAGAAAGCGTGCCTTGCACGCGCGAAAAATCTGTTAGATCCACTTTTCACCGCCAGGGAGTAGCAAATATATGTCTTAAATATTTAGTTATATATTAATTAGTTCATGTTCAATTGAATGAACCGATTCCCGTTGAAATTGGATCCACAGAACCCGAGAAAATAAATCACGCCCCCTGGATATTAATATTCATAAATGGTGGTAACCAAGGGCAGAAAAAATGAATTAGTTATACAAGAAGGGTGGAAAATTTCAGTTAATGTGCTAATATTTCGAGCAAGGATTGGAAGTGTTGAGTTGAAGGCGTTTGTTACAATAGATGATGTGAGAAAAAACTACACAGGAAGTTGAGAGCGACTTATTTCCAGACTTCTTTGGCGAAAGAAAAAATAGCGTTTCCACGTGTAGATATGAAATTGTGCAAAGAAGGTGGTTTTGTGTGACCAAGTGTGATGCAATCAGTGTTGAGTATATCAGCACAGTCTCCGAACATGTTGGTCCTAGCAGAAGATTTTTAAAAAAAAGTGGTAAATTTCAATGGACCTATTAAAACTATTTTTTATATGTTGGATTCTTAAATTATTCTGTTTTTTTCAATTTGAAACATATGTAATTTATTACATTTTATAAAATATCTACCAGCTCTGTTATAATTTTATTGTTTGTTATAGTATAAATTCCTTAAAATAAAATTTTAGCACTTTTAACTATACTTCAGTTCTTTCAAAAATATAAAATTTAATGACAACGAATAATATTATCTAAACAGATACAGATTTAAATCTGAAAATAGAAAATTTACATGAAAATCATTTTTAGGTAATTAAGTTAAATGAATGCGAATAAGCTATAATGGAATTTTCATGCATCTTTCCATATCTTTTGTTTTTTAAATATTTATCACTTGTAATATGGTAATATATATCTGATGTATTGTTTAATTAAAAAAAACATATTATTTGAAATAAACTTATTTTTATATTAATAGCTAGTTTATTTGAAAATTTATGAAACAAAATATAAATTATCCTTTCAATTATAATTAAAATTAAATAACTTATGAAAATTTTATTTTTACTAGCACATGAAAATTTAATTAGAAAATAAATATTGTTCCAATTAACAAATACGATGGATAAGCAAAATAAAGGTTTTGAAATCATTTAATAATATATTTATATAATGACATCAGAATAACATATTTTTCTAACAAAACAAAATAAAGAAGATTCTCAAACTTTATTTTAAATTAAAATAAAATAGATAATAGTAACTTTATAGCTATATTTTTAACATTTTCAAAGAAAATGGAGAGAAATAATTATGATAGAAATCTATTAGTTTTGTGTTTTGAAATAGTTTATTTTCAAATAAAATGATTTATAGAACTAATCCTTATAAATTAATGAAATACTCTTCGGATCACTGGAATTACTTGCATTACGCAACTTCCCGGAATTTGAGATAAGAATTTAGACCGACAGGATGAGATTTCTGAGCGTACGCCAAATAAAATGCATTTGAGAAAAGAAAATATGTTTATTGACATATTTCTTTTCACTATATCTATTGATTGAAATTTCGTAATATTATAATATTGAAAAGTATTTAGTAAACTATACGGGATGCATAACATTACTTTCTTGTTCATATAACCTTTTACCAGTCCATGTAGATGTATGTGGTATCTTTTTTTCCACATTATTTGGAATATTTATTTACGTGAAACCGACTGGAATCAAACTAGTTTAAAGGATATCATCACTTTGACTGGTTCAAAATTAACGAAAACAAATTTGGTAGATTAAAATATAGTATATTCTCACGAAAATCATACATTATTAGTTAGAAATCAATATCGAAAGTGAAAAAGCAATTTTTAAGATATGGAATGTACATCGCGCCATAATTTTCGATTTACCATACTGATAATTTCGGCTAAGAAGACGATCAGGATATTAGCATATGTCATTGTGCAAATGTCAATAGGAATTTATTTTCTGTTTCTTGCACTTTCTTATCTGCTGAAACCAAAAACTCTTAATCGTCTATATAAAAAAATTTGGTGTATCGCGTGCGATTTAGACTATAATGTACAATCTGGGCCAAACAATGACACATCCCTATTAAGTCTGCCGTACATCGCAATATAAAAGTGTGAGTGATATCAATCAGGTAGTAATAACGTCTACTAAATATTGCTACACTTGAATTGTGTTTAGGAGGTCATCAATATAACGGAATTGTCACAAACGTTTCTTTTTTAAAATACTAGCAACTAATTTGGGCATTATATCTGAATTAATGAATACATTTTACCTTCGGATACCAAACGGAAATCCATATGCTGAAGTTATTTAGGAATTGTGCAGGTTTAATGTTAAATTCATTTTTAATCTCTGTATAAGACATTCCAATGATGGTAGTTTTTCAAACATAATTAAAAATAAGTCCTTCCGGCCTGTACCGGGAGGAAAAGGTAGATTTCCTATATCTTCGTTTTAAAATTTTAGCTAATGTTACACGAAAACAGCAAATTAAAATGCAAATAAAACGTTAACAAAAGATTCGTTAATAATGAATTTGAATAAGAAATTCGCCAAATTATAGAGCAATAGCCAAATTGGCTTCATTTATGAAGACTTAATTTGGTCGCCAAATTTGGCGATATTTCGCCAAATGTCGCCACGTTTGGCGAGAATTTGGCGCTAACGGATATGAATATTTTTGCGTTTGATTGGGAAAATTATTACAACAATGAAAATTTTTGTAATGGGCTGTCTTGTTTCAAAATGTCAGCCACCCTAGAATTTCAAACTGCTCTATCTCAGTCGTTTTTTAAGATAGAGGTAAAACAAAAAATGCTCTGGAATCCTCGTTTCAAGGCCTAAGACTGACTTAAAAAATAAATTTGAATTTTTAACTTTTTTGTTTATTTATTTTAGTTTTAAATTTTTAATTGGCCGCCATCTTGAAAGAAAATGGCGGACCAAGCTGTCCAACGAACTCGGTCGAGACATTGGTGAGCTTAATACACACAATTAGTTTCATCAAAATTGATTTATAAATACGAGCGTTATCGTATGACATAGGTCAGATATATATATGGATATATATATATATATATGGATATATATATATATATATATATATATATATATATATATATATATATATATATATATATATATATATATATATATATATAAATCAACTTTGAACGGAGGGTGGTTTTGGGGTCTGGGGGTCATGATCGGTGAAAATATATCGAAATTTTTCGGAATTGCTTTCCTCCGAACGGCTGCAATAGGTAGCTTTATACTTTTTGTATTGAAAGCTACCTAAAAGTACTTGGCATATTGAGTTTTAATTTTTGATTTGCATATTTAAATATATAAAACTCGATTTCTGTTAAACTATGTATAGGTTGCACTTGATATTATTTACGAAAATTATTTTAAAATTATATATTTTTCAAAATTAATTTTCGAAAGAAAAATGTGAAGTGCAACTTGCTTTTTATAACAGGTATCGATTTATAAATGCTGCAAATGTGCGTGTCGAATCTAAAAACTTAAAAAAATTGCAATTTTCCAGCAATTAACATTGCAAGTTCCGAATTGAAGCATGTATAATCAAACTATAAGATCGAATGACTTCTTGTTTGGTATAGCAGGGTGAAAGTTACATAAGAAACGAAAATATATGTCAAACTTTTGTGATAGTATTGAAAATGTTAACTTGTGTTACAGTTTCTTTACGTTGACAACCCCGTAACAAAATTTAAGTATTAGTATTAATTAGTAGATGTATTAGTTAATTAGTAGTATTAATTAGTATATAGTATTAATTAGTACCAGGTTTTTTATATGATAATTTGCGGTAGTGTTAGTACGGTGTATCCGTGGAACGTACAAATATGGTGCAGATATGGTATAAATGTATGGTTTTATTTATCTACTTTTTTACAGCTGTGACGGAATGATTTGCATTCTTACACAATGTTTTTTCTTTTTTCTACCATTACCTAAATATGTAATGGCCTGCGTCATTGCCCTAATAGATGATAAGAGCTATTGAGGGAGTTAGAATGACAGTGGAGTAAGTCAAAAAAATTTAAAATCGAGATAATCATATGTTTACTGAACGTATATTAATTTCTGTTCAATGTGCTAGTCAAATAAGTCATAGTTCATATAGGGAGTCTCTAGAGGGCGAAACAAGTTGGACCATTCAATGCAACGGCGATACAGTAAGTTTCACAAAACCCTTCATTTCTTAACACTAGAACGGCGATAGGGGTCATTTTGAAACCTGATCACATTTGTCCGTTAATTACTTTTGGTTGGAAGAAATTTTTTGAATTTTTTTTACATTTCCTAACTAGGTAACAAGTATTGAAAAAAAATCAGCATTCTAGATTTGCTATTTTTTTAAATATTGGACAATATTGAATATATATATATATATATATATATATATATATATATATGTAATATATATATATATATATATAAATCCCGCCTTAATTTATATAAATGTGTTTTTCATGCAGAATTATCCGATTTTCTTCAAATTTTGTATATATATTCATTGTAATTAGAGATTTATCTGATTAGTTTAAGGGGTTCATTAGTTAACTAGGAGGGGGGTAACGGGGGGATGACCACCCCCCCTTAATATATTGTTTATTTCTTTATTTTTCGATGGGCTTATTTCAAATTCTTTGAAATAAGAGTATAATATACAATTAGTGTGAATAGCCTGTGAACTCAATGCCCTCAGTTTAACTGGGCAGTTTTATTTTTATTTTTTATAGTGAAGGAGCTAGAAATTTGAAATTTGTCATTGTAGTTACTTATAAGATGTAAATGCTCTCTAAGAACAAAATAAAAAAGAAATTTAAATTTAAAAGGGTGAAATGAGCGAAAAGCGTTCTAAAAACAGTCTAAATTACAATTTCTATGAAATCTCTGGAACTACAGAACCGATTTCAAAAGTAATGGTGGCAAATTGATGGGGACAATCCCTACTCCAACATAGCTATATTTTATGTCGGTGCCACTAATATCAATGGTGTGCAGGATCGAAAAATTTTCGAAAATTGCGAGTTTTTTATACTGAAGGGGCAAGAAATTTGAAATTTAGCATTGTAGTTACTTATAAGATGTAAATGCTCTCTAAGAATAAATAAAAAAAAATCGAAACGTAAATGGGTGAAATGAGCGAAAAGCGTTCTGAAGTCATTCTAAATTACAATTTCTATGGAATCTCTGGAACCACGGAACCGATTTCAAAAGTGATGGTGGCAAATTGGTGGTGACAATCCTTGCTCCAACAGCCTCTTTAATAAAACACTATGCGTTGCTGACGACTGGGTTTTTCGCTAATTGTTGCAACAGATTAATCTCGGAAAATGAAACATTTGAAGTTACTGAAAAAAATGATAGCTCAAAAAGTATTTGTCAGAAAATTGTTAGACAAACTGCGTTTGAAAGGTAAAAAATTTTATTTTTCTTGATATAAATTTCAAATCTAATGATTATGCCGTTTTTCAAATATTGAATTTCAAAAAAATCCAAATTTCACAATGGAGTACCATAGCGAAACCTTCATGCGTAAAAAGATAATGATAAGAGCGACGTGTCCTGATGTGTATATTGGCTATAGCACGAGTCACAAATTATAGTAGCCTTATTATTCTGTTAAAATATAAAAGTTATTTATGAAATGTCAATATTTTGTTGGATTAAAGGTTCGTTAAAAGAAATTGACCAGCGTCGCGGACGTAGCTTGCTAGTATATTTATAAATGAAAATTGAAAATTATATATTGGTAAATACAGAATGTTCTGATTTTTTTATGTTTTTATCATGAACTTTATATCGAAATTTCTGTTTTGAGAAATTCTTTTTAAAACATAATTTTCATTAACAAATTACTAACTCGATTATAATTAATATATATATATATATATATATATATATATATATATATATATATATATATATATATATATATATATATTTTTTTGCGCAGGACCTGATACATATAAAAAATTCTTTTGTTATTCCAGTGTTGGAAATAACTATTATAACAGTGAATGGAAATACTATAGTCCTCACGCATTACAAAAATATTTTTTGAAGCCTGTACGCGTGAAAAGAATTTTTTTAACAGTACAATGATTTTATTTAGGATGGATTTTCTATATTTTAACAGAGGTTTTTACTTGTTGTTAAAATTAATTAATTCTAAAGCTTAATAATTTGTAAATTATTTTTCTTAAATTACATAAGTAATAAAGATATATACGTGTTTCTTTATTACCAGAGAAAGTTTCAAACTCTGTGTAAATGAATAAATAATTTTAAATCATAAAACAAATCTAAAAAAATTCTAAAAAATAAATTTAAACACATGTGGAAATTTTAGATTGCACGTTTATTTTTTATAAGTAATTGTTATAAGTTTTTTTTTTAAATAATTATTTGCAATCGAGGCATTCTTTTATAATATTGTTCGAAAGCTTAAGAAATATATATAAACAACATTGCATAATTATATATACATCACTATTGCTTTAAAAAGTGATATTTTAAGTGAAAAAAAAACACTCTTTAAGAGCAAAATGTACTATTTAATTAATATTTTTACCTAGTTGATTTTTCTGTAAAGAAACTTCTGATTAAATCAACTTGCGTTTGGGAGGCTTCACTGTTTTCGGCCATGTCCCCTTTTGTCTCGAATCAAGCCATCTATGAATTATAATGATTATTTATTTTCATCTATTTTAAATCCATATTTTAAGCAGCGTTCCCGTTGCTAGAGGAATTTTTTTTTTTTTTTAATTATTATTTCAACTTGAAACGAAACTTGGCAGCAGCAAACTTTACTGGATATTTTTTTCCGTTTCCGAAAAAAAAATCTCAAAAAATCACAGCGGAGCACAAAAACACTAATAATGGAATAAAATTAAAAAAATTAAAAAATTGCAGCAATACCCTTTAGTAACGTGGAGGGGGGAGATCACCGCAGTACACGAATGAACAATAAAAATCCTAGAAAAGTCTGCTGTAAAATTCAAAAATTGCTCTTTGAATTCCGAATACATTTTATTGAAAAATGACAAACTTTACGATATTGGACTAAAACAATAAAATGTGATTCCATTTACGAATGTCAAAAACTCGCTGCAAAATTAAGAAATAAATAATAATTAAAAAAAAAAATAAATAAATAAAAAACCACTAAAAAGTCACTTACAAATTTTTGGGAAAATTCAAAAATCGCACATAACAGAATTTACTAATTAAAAAAAAATCGCTAAAAAACGCTAAAAAATGGAAAAAAAAATAAGTATCACAAAGGACATTTTTTTTTCTAAATTGGGCTAAAATACACAAACCTCTTAAACTTGGTAGGAAAGTTTACTGGAGAGTTTTTCCATTTCCGAAACAAAAAAGTTAACCATTTACGAATGTCCAAAAATTGCTGTGGAACGCGAAAAAAACTAAAAATCACAATTAAAATTCGAAAATTTTCAAATATCAGAGAAAAATATTTGTCATGTAGGCTAAAAGATTAAATCCTGGTTTCAATTTGAAAATGTCAGAAAGTAGCGTTAAAACTGGATAAATCACCAAAAATCTCATAAAATAGCTCGCCCAGGACAAAACTTTCTGTGTTAGAGTAAAATGCTGAAATTTATTATTTTTACGGGTGTCACAAAATCATCACAAAACGCGAAAACAACTTAAGATATCTTAAAAATTTCAAATTTACATAGAATAAATTTGATTAAATTGAGCTAAAAGATTGAAACCAAATTATTTTTACAAATGTCAAAAAATCCTTTCAAAATGCGAAAAAATACTCGCATCAAAAATAAGTTAAAGAAATGTTATTTAAAAATAAAAAAAATAACTTCCTTCGAGGTGCGTAACTTCAGATATTCAATTATTTTCCTGCCAAACCTTTTATCTCTACTTGCAGTGGTCTCATCAGAAAAATCTGTAAAGGCAACACAGACACAAACAGAAACATCTGCCTTTATTATTATACTAGTGTATCCAACCGGGGCTTCCCGGGATAGAGAATATATGTGAAAACCATGTATTTTTTTTTAAATTATTATTATTGAAAACTCTAATAGATTTTTTACATTTAATAATTTTTTTTTTTTATATTGCCCCTTAAAAATACCATAGAGCATTTTTATGTGAAATATGTCAATTATATATTCAAATAATCTATATATATATTTGTCTTACGTGGCGCAGAAATATGGCTGAATTTCTACCTTATCGTTGGCAACAAGCGTAGTTTCCAGAGCTCAGACCAATAAACAGACAAGATTGTGTTAGTCCCGCCTCCAATATGGCGGTCAGAGCAGTGAAACTGAAGCTAGCAATTATTAAAAATAAAATAATATGAACATAATCCAAAGCGTCTGAGATGATTCCTCATTTTAACTATGAGTAATATTGTTAATTTCAAATTAATTCATTTTTTCAAATGAATTCATTTAGAATTTATTTACGAATTTCACTCAAACAAAAAATCGGAGATAATAAAATACAAACTTTCTAGAATGCCCTGCTGCCATCTGTTGCCGTTTTATTGAAGTAAAAATAATATATTTTGCAGAAATCTATAATCAATTAGAATAGTAAAATGTCGAGCGAAATTTAAACAATAATTGATGATAAAATAACTTCCTACCAATTAGTGTTTTTTTTTTTTTTTTTTTTTTTTTTTTTTTAATGAATTGAAGCCGTGTTGTACAATATTATAGGTGCTAATTATGTTTCCAAGATCCTTTTTTCATAGTATTTAAATTATTTATATGTCCATTAGTAGCATCAACTAAATGCATTTTTAGTTGTGTTTTCAACGGAGTTTTCAATTACTTTTTTACATAAAAAAAATTGTCAATTTCATATGTTCAAATGATTTATTGTAGTACTTATTCCGGCTAGAATTACTAGAAAAATAAAAAGTCCTTCCGGCCTGTACCGGGAGGAAAAGGTAGCTTTCCTATATCTTCGTTTTAAAATTTTAGCTGATGTTACACGAAAACAGCAAGTTAAAATGCAAAGAAACGTTTACAAAAGATTCGTTAATACTGAATTTGAATAAGAATTTCGCCAAATTATTGAGCAATAGCCAAATTGGCTTCATTTATAAAAACTTATTTTGGTCGCCAAATTTGGCGATATTTCGCCAAATGTCACAAATTTTGCTAATTTTGTCGCCAATGTCGCCAATTTTGGCGCTAACGGATATGAATATATAGATTTATGCGTATGATTGGGAAATGTATTGCAACAATGAAAGAAAATAATTTGCGAGTAATCGCGTTAATGTGCTGTTTTGTTTCAGAATGTCAGCCTCCCTAGAATTTCAAACTGCTCTATCTCAGCCATTTTTTAAGATAGAGGTAAACGAATAAATGCTCTGGAATCCTTGTATCAAGGCCTAACACGTAATTAAAAAATAAATTTTAATTTTTAATTTTTTTGTATATTTATTTTAGTTTTAATTTTTTAAATGGCCGCCATCTTGAAACAAAATGGCGGACCAAGCTGGCCAACGAACTCGGTCGAGATATTGGTGACCTTAATACACACAATTAGTTTCATCAAAATTGATTTATAAATACGAGCGTTATCGTATGACATATGTCAGATATATATATATATATATATATATATACAGTGGAACCCCGATTTTACGTAACCCGTTTCGTACGTTATCCCGCTTCCTACGTTATTTTTCGTCGGTCCCAGAAAATTCCTATTCTGATAATGTTAAAAGTACCTCGATTCTACGTTATTTACTCTTAACGTTTCCCGCTTAGTACGTCATTTTAGGCAAAGTACCTCAGAAAATTTTATCTTTTTCCACTCATGGAAATTTTTTTTAAAGAACGAAAATGCTTTCCACTTGGTCAACTGGTTGTTCTTTGCCAAAAACAGTTCTTCCCCTCCCCGTTAATATTCCCTTAAGAAAGTAACGGTAAACTATTATTTGTCTATCAGCACTTGACCAAACCTGCGTCACGTGATATCGGGGGTTAGGGGGGGGGCGATCTTTTTTCGCCGTTCATTCATTTTTTCAACCCTCAGTGGAGTCGCTTTCTTTTGCTATCTCTTAGTGATTCCCAGTCAAAAGTATGATGTCTAAATGAAAATGTTTCTCTGTAGCCGAAAAAGCAGAAATTATCGAAAAATCCAAAGTTTTGAAAGAAACTAAAATGGATCTCATAAAATCGTTCGGTATCGCTTATTCCACGTTACAAACCATCGTAAAACAAGAGATCTCTGTGGAATTAAAATATGAAAACTGGGAAATTTGTCAAAGAAAATAAAAACATTGAAAACCTTTCCTTTTGAGGAACTAGAAAAAATTTTGTACAAATGGTTTAAACAAGCCCGTTCAGCCAAGATTCCAATCAATGGCTCAGTTTTGTAAGAAAAAGCTCTTGAAATTTCTGCTCGACTTGAAATGCAGAATTTCATGGCATCCAACGGTTGGATCGACCGATTCAAGAAGAGGTATAATTTGTCTTACAAGTTTATTTGTGATGAGACAGATGGAGTAAATACTGCTGTCGTTGAGGAATGGACGATAATAAACTTTGCCTTCTCTTGTGTGTAATTGCTCAAAAAAGACATGGTTAACACAGATGAGACCGGATTGTTTTTAATCTATTCCGTGATAGAAGAGACACCGTGAAAGGAGAAACGTGTGACAGTCCGAAACTATCAAAATTGCGATTAACAGTTTTGTTATTTACGAAGGCAGACGAAATTGAGAAGCTAACACCCTTTGTGATTGGTAAATCCAAGAAGCCCCGATGCTTCAAAAACATTAAAAGTTTGCCCACAGATTACAATGTCAACCACAATGCTTGGATGACCCAAAATCTTTTTGAAGATTTTGTAAGAAAATTGAATATAAAAATGAGCTTACAAAAGCGAAAAATAATTTTATTCGTAGACCAGTGCATTCATGTTAATCTGAATTTAAAGAATGTGCGTATAGAATTTCCCCCACCCAACTGTACCAGTTTATTTCAGCCATGTGACTTGGAAATTGCTCCAAAATGCTTTATAGAAAGCAACTGGTAAGAAAAGGTCTTTTAGACTTGATGCTGGTGAGCTTCAAGATGCTTGGAAAACAAAGCTAAATGTGCTGGATGCTCTTCATTTCATCTCATCGGCGTGGGATAGTGTAGAAGAAAAATGCATGTCAAATGCTTTTCTGAAGGGAGGATTTTCAAAATCCGAAATTAACGGTGAAGCGCCGCCGGAAGAGCTCTCTATGGAAGACTACACAAGGATGAATTTATACTTGCAGACATCAATGTTGATGAGTACATTGATTGTGATAAGTATGTTATCGCTAGATATTCAGACTATTTCCGATTTGATTTCGCAATATTAAAGTGATGATGATATTGATGAATATCCAGAAGATATCTTCCCCCCATCGGCAGAAGCCATTGCGCGTTAAAAAAAAAAAAAAATTAACTACAGATGGAAATTAAGAAAAAAATTTGCATGCATTGAAAATAGAGTATATGTGAAATTACACTTAAAAAGAAACCGCAATAAAGAATAACAGATTTTTTTAAATACTTATATGGTATTGGTAAGTTTATTTTTGTATAATTTGTTTTCTTGAAGTGTTTTTCTCTATTTGACCCCGATTTTACGTTTTCCCGTTTCGTACGTTTTTTTCTGCTAGTCCCGTGAAAAACGTAAAATCGGGGTTCCACTGTATATATATATATATATATATATATGGATATATCTATATATATAAATCAACATTTGAACGGAGGGTGCTTTTGGGGTCTGGGGGTCAGGATCGGTGAAAATATATTGAAATTTTCCGGAACTGCTTTCCTCCGAACGGCTGCAATAGGTAGCTTTATACTTTTAGGTAGCTTTCAATTCAAAAAAGTGTAAAGCTACTTATTGCAGCCGATCGGAGGAAAGCAGTTCCGGAAAATTTCGATATATTTTCACCGACCATGACCCCCAGACCCCAAAACCACCCTCCGTTCAAATGTTGATTTATATATATATATATATATATATATATATATATATATATATATATATATATATATATATATATATATATATATATATCTCCATATATATATATCTGACCTATGTCATACGATAACGCTCGTATTTATAAATCAATTTTGATGAAACTAATTGTGTGTATTAAGCTCACCAATGTCTCGACCTAGTTCGTTGGACAGCTTGGTCCGCCATTTTGTTTCAAGATGGCGGCCAATTAAAAATTTAAAACTAAAATAAATATACAAAAAAGTTAAAAATTCCAATTTATTTTTTAATTCAGTATGTTAGGCCTTGAAACGAGGATTCCAGAACATTTTTTGTTTTACCTCTATCTTAAAAAACGGCTGAGATAGAGCAGTTTGAAATTCTAGGGTGGTTGACATTTTGAAACAAGATAGCACATTACAAAAATTTTCATTGTTGTAATAATTTTCCCAATCCAACGCATAAAACTACATATTCATATCCGTTAGCGCCAAATTCTCGCCAAACTTGGCGACATTTGGCGAAATATCGCCAAATTTGGCGACCAAAATAAGTCTTCGTAAATGAAGCCAATATGGCTATTGCTCAATAATTTGGCGAATTTCTTATTCAAATTCAGTATTAACGAATCTTTTGTAAACGTTTTCTTTGCATTTTAAGTTGCTGTTTTCGTGTAACATTAGCTAAAATTTTAAAACGAAGATATAGGAAAGCTACCTTTTCCTCCCGGTACAGGCCGGAAGGACTTTTTTGTATTGAAAGCTACCTAAAAGGGGCGAGCGAGCAAAGCGAGCTGTGACCGCGTAGCGGTCTCAATGTGAATTGCTTTGCAATTCACCGGGGGTTGGCGAGCGTTAGCGAGTAGGGGGCTGAGCCCCCTAGTATTTTGAAATTTATTAAAAGCGGTAATTTCGTATTGGCCTCGTGCCAGAAGTTAATAACCGAAGAAATTGCTAAAAATTTCATTTCTATAATAGTTTTTCTTAGTCTGATAATTTCAGCGCTTATTTCGATTACATGTCTGTTAAATTTGTGTTTTAGTTATACTATTTTATTTATTGATTAATGAAGTTTTAATTTCGTTATGGAGTATTAGCTGGAAACAAATGTTGAACTTTTTATATTGTTTAAAGTGCAAACTGATTAATATTTTGAAATCGTCTGAAAGCGATATATATATTTTTTTCAAACCATGCTTGAAGTTTAATTTAAATTCTATAATAAATGAGTAAATTGCCATACAGTTTTCAAACAAACTGCATTTAAAAGTAGACTTTTTTTTCCCTATATAACGGTGTGAAAATTGAAAATGTGCAATGTTTAGAAATTTAAAAAAATTGCAGTATCAAAAATCGCAAAATCGTTCAGTGTTGCCATTCGCAAAATGACGTCAGCGTTACGCACGGACACGTTTGTCCTTTATAATATAGATAATATATGTTACAAATGCAGATTATGAATGGTGTTTTGTATGACCCCTAAAGTTTTATCGCAATGGACAGAAATATATAATTCTAAACATAATAACTGAATATTTGTCTGAAATAAAAGTTCTTATTACTTAAATGAGAAAGAAATATATTAAATGATAAGAAATTACTGTCTTATTGACGTAACATAAACAAAGAAATAATAATTATAAACATTAAAGATATATTTAAAAATATTTTTAAAAAAGATTCTACTCGTTCAGATTAAATGCATCCGTGTGTGAAAAGTTAATAATCATTCTTCAACACAGAATATGTTATTACCACGCAAAAAAAAAAAAAAGAATATAGTATAATTTTAATATATTTGATAATTTTGCTGTTTTATTTTCTAACACATTATTATTTTTAGTATTACAATATATCGATACTGGATTTGTAGATGTATCTGATATTATTGTTGTAATTCCCTAAAAATTCATTATATCAGTATTTACACTTTCGACATACAACATTTAGTGTGACAAAAATGGCTAAATGAAAAAGACGCTCCAATAAATGCTTTAAAAATGCACTTAATACAGTTTATTTAATAGGTTTATATAGCACTTTCGAAAAGTCAAGAATTTAATTCTACAGTAATACGAATGAGACAATAAAAAAGATGCATCTATAACCTGTAAGAAGGGCATAGTTAATTTGTGTCATTTTCTATTGTCTGGAATAGAAAATAAATAAATAAATAAATATACGAAGCGCTTTGTTATTTTTTGATCTTCAAATAATGAATGGCCGCTACACAATTGAATAGAAATATATATAAGAAAGGTAGAAATAAGATTACAATGGAAATATTTATCTTCCGAATTTATTACAAAGCACTTTTGAAATCAAATGTCTTTGTAAACCTACGTATGACAGAATAATATATTTCTTCAACCACATAGAATTTTTTTCGTTCAAGGAATATCTATTGTGTGATTTCCGAGATTTCAAATTATTAATAAAGGTTTTTCATAGCTAAACATCGTTTAAAACAAAACATTTGTACTAAAACTAGAAAAAAAAATTAAATACTTCATAAAATTTACAAAAAAATTATTATTTTGCTTTCAAAAATGACAAATTTTAATTTTAATCCCTACATTTGTATCTTAAAGAATGTAGTTATACAAAATTCTGCCTCTGGGAGCACGGCTTTGCGTCCACCAAGTTCGCACAGGCCATATCTACATTTTCTTGAACCATTTCGGTATACTTTTTACCCCCTCATAACTTCATTTTAGGAGAACTAAAGAGTTTTCCACTTTTAAAATATTAGTATAATCAAACTGAACTAGGTCTGTATTTAATAATTTTTTAAATATGCGATTCCGATAAATGTATTTTTTTGGCTCACTGGTAATCATCAAATTGGTTCGTAATTTAAATATCACGTTATGATTTAAGGTATGTATATCTGGGTCTCCCTGGTGATAAAAGGTGAAACGAATTTGCCAGCTATACGGTTGGTTGGTTGGTTGATTTATGATGGTCGATTATCTACTCGAGGGATATAGGCCCTATGTGGAGTGCCCTCCGCAGCGGTCTTTCTAAGGGATCCTATCTCGTATTTACGGCATGCTTAGAAGAAAACCACGGAAAACTCCGAACGGTTAGGGCGCGACAGGGGTTTGAACACAGCACCTCCCGTCTACCATCTTTGAGAGCAGAACCTCTCAGCCACTGTTGGGGCTGCCAGCTATACGGTGCCGTAGGAAGCGAGGACCCGTTCGGGAAGTTCGTTAAGAAAAATGTTTGTTTAGAAGGGAATGAGCTCCCTGGCGGTTGAAGGTGGAAATAAAAGATGATTTAATCTTTAAATTTCGTTCGAAAAAATCGACCAGCAATGTGGGCGTAGTCTGATAGTTTATGTGTTAAAAAACTCCTTTCCCAACACAGCCCAAGTCGATAAAGAACTTTTACAATACAGCTCACCATGCGAAAAGAGCTATTCTTCCAGTTCAGCGCAGGTGTCTTCACAATTCAGCGAACGCACCCAGAAACATCTCGCAAAGATTCTACAAAACTCGTAGCGGCAAGCTACACGTTTGAATACGTATTTTTCCCTCGCTGATTCTTCTTCAGCGAATCCGTGAGGTGGCGGTAGTCCCGGTAATTTTCGACCAGTGTTTCTTCCCCCAAAGTGGCATCGTCTGTGAGATTACTTGTATGTTTCTGAAACCGCGTGGTTAGTGAACAGAAAATATGACAACTAAAAAGGTCAAGAAGGGAGAAGGAAAATCAAGAAGGGAGTGGAGGAAATGAAGTTTCAGAGACATGTTGCATCCAAGGTCATGGTACTTTTGTAGGAGTTCTTTCAACAACTGTTGGTAGTTCTCGGCTTTTCTGTTGCCTAGAAATCCTCGTACCACACCTTTGAAGGTTTCCCAGGCTGCTTTCTCTTTCCCTTCCAAAACTTTATCAAAAGCAGGGTCCTTTATTATGGTGCGTATTTGAGGGTCCACAAAGATTCCGTCTTTAACCTTTGATTCACTCAGTCTTGGAAATTTCGCTCTAAGGTACTGGAAAGCCTCTCGATCCTTGTACATGGCTTTCATGAAGTTCTTCATTAATCCCAGCAGGGGTGGAAGCAGAATGTCTTTTGGATCAACTAGAGACTCATTTTGGACATTTCTCTCCCCGGGATTTAGATTTCTTGAAGGACATTTGTCTTTTATGTAGTGAGGATTTCTATCTCTACTGTCCCACAAACACAGAAAACAGCAGTACTTGGTATAGCATAATTGCATTCCCAGGAGCAAAGCAATTACTTTCAAGTCACCACAAATCTGCCATTTATGATCCTCGAATTAGATTGACTCGAGAAGTAATATCACATTCCCATAAGTTTCCTGCATGTGAACGGAATGTCCAATGGCAATGGAAGGAATAATATTGCCGTTGTGTAGTAAGACTGCTTTCAAACTAAGTTTGGAAGAGTCTATAAATAACCTCTACTTCCGTGGATCATGAGTTATGTTCATGGAATTCATCCAACCATTAACATCAGTACCAGCAACAACTGTTCTTTCTTCTGAAAGAAAATGTTGACTGAAAGAAATGAAGAAGATTCTTGTGACGAGTCCTGTATTCTGTGATCTTGACTTCTGGTTGGAGTAGATGCCATTGTTTCAGTCTTGATACCAGAAGCTCTGCTTTCTCCTTTGGAAAGTCAAGATCTCTTAAGAGATCATTCAATTATGACTGATTTAGTCTGTGAGGCTCATTCAAATGTTCTGCCTCGAAATCTGGGTCATGGGAAGTCCCAGGTCTAGTGACTTCTTCTTCTGCAGCATCATCCTCTTCAATCTCATAATTTTGAGGTGGTTCAGGAATTGGCAGATTAGCCGAGTGAGGAACGAACCGAATTGCTGCTGGTGCACTGGGATACTGTAACGATTCCTTCTTCTTTTTTGTCCAACCTTGATTCATGGAGGGCGTTATGCAGAAATAACAATTGTCAACGTGGTTTGTTGTAGAGTGATGGATACCGTCGATTAGTCTGACAGTTGATATAATTACAGTTGATATAATTAAATTGCTTACATTTAGTTGTAAGGCGAATAGCAGAGAATGTCACATAAATCGTGCACTGTTATCTTTTTTCGTTCTACTGACGCTCTCACCAGTTCAAAAGACGGTCTGTCCCAGGGAAGGTGCTTCCATCTGCTGGAGAAAAAGAACGTCAAAAATATTCTACACAGAGAAGGCAGTTGAGGGCAATTACAGCTATTAGGAGTACCAACTTCCGAACATTCGATTTCCCATAAAACAGCCATAGTGAGATTTCTCAAGTTGGTTCCTATCTTGAAAATTAGAGCTAATCTCAACTTTTTATGTTGATTTTCGTGTTTAGCGAGACAAAATACTTTGGAAATAACTATTTTTGAGCACGAAACATTTTTGATGTTGGGTAGTGTAATTTGAAGAATGCATTCCTCTGATAAGATTAAATATAATTAATTTCAAGTTAAAATCAAGTGCACTAATAACATAATTCCATCTGTGAAATAAATTAATTGAGATTAACCTCTATGCATTTATTATTTCTCTTTTACCTGGCATGAAGTGTTTTTATTCTATGTGTTTTATATTTCAGCTAATTTAAAATGTTTGTACTCAGGAATACTAAGGTGGGTTGTTATTTGCGGCCAACTGAATTAATGTACATACTATTCGGTCAAGGTATTTTTTAACATTTTTCCCTTTTAAATATTTAATCGTGTCCCCCTTTCTGTAAATTCTGTAACAGCATTTTTATGCATCCGTAGTGTTTATCATTATGCATTTCCAAATGTAAACCTCGAAACACGAATACGATGTTTTAAAAAAAGGCTTGTTTCAGTTTTATGAATAGATATTTTTTGAAACATAACATCATTTTCTCAAGTAGCAGCAATGTGCTTTTTTTGAGATTATAACTCCAAATTTTAGCACTAGCGGATCAAAAAATATTCTGAATTACATCTTTTTTAGGTAGCTTCTATTAAAAAAAGCTATCTATTGCAGCCATTCAGACGAAAGCAATAAAAAAAAATTGGTATATTTTCACCGATCATGACCCTCAGACTTCAAAACTACCCTCCGTTCAAATGTTGATTTATATATATATATATATATATATATATATATATATATATATATATATATATATATATATATCTGACATTTGTCGTGCTGTAACTCTCTAATTTATTAACCGATTTGGATGTGACTGAATATGCGTATATGACATACCAAGGTCTCGACCGAGTACGTGTCCCAGCTTCATCCGCCATCTTGTTTCAAAATAGAGGCAAATTATTTTATTTTAATTTTTAAATATTCAAAAAGATGTACAAAAAATTATAAATTTAAAAAGAAAATGCTTTCGTTAAGTGTTAGAATGTGATATAAGGATTCCGAAACATTTTTTGTTTTCGCTTTATTTAAAAAAAAATGTCTGAGATAGAGCAGTTGGAAATTCTCGGGTGGCTGACATTTTGAAACTATCTAATTTTTGTTATTTTGTTACTCTCTTGCTGAAATTCGCATTCAAATTCAGTATTAACGAAAACCGGGATTGAATCTTCTATAATCAGGCTCTAAGCATTTTAGCTTCGGGTGTTTGAGTAAAATGGTTTGAATTATTAAAAACATGGACTATGAAAGCTACATTTTCATCCCGGTACAGACCGGAAGGAATTTTTAAAAATCATATCATATTTGACACCCTAATTTCAGAATGGCTCACAGCTTTTATCAGTAAAGTATAACCCCATATAATTATATTTTATCATAATACTAAAAATAGTTTTTAAAAAGTGCTAAAGTGTACTAATTTATCACTAATATTTTGCTCTATTCAGAGACTAGGTTTTTCTACAGGTTTATAATTATGGATCTGGTAGAATTAAATATTTCGGAAAATAACGTCAAATTAACACAATTAGAATATATATGGAAGACTATAGAAATAAAACTGCATACGTTTGGGGCAAATTGATCCAAATAATAAATAAATATATATATTCAAAATTGGGTGTTACTATTTAATATTAGGTAGCTTTCAATACAAAAAAGGATAAAGCATTTTGCAGCCGTTCGGAGGAAAGCATTTCAGGAAACTTTCGATATATTTTCACCGATCATGAACCTCAGACCCCAAAACCACCCACCGTTCAAATGCTGTTTTATATATATGTATGATCTATGTCATACGATAACGCTCGTATTTATAAATTAATTTGGATGAAACTAATTGTGTGTATTAAGCTCACCAGACCGAGTGCCTCGACCGAGTTCGTTGGCCACTTCTGTCGGCCATCTTGTTTCAAGATGGCGGCCACTGAAAAATTTAAAACTAAAATAAATATATAAAAAAGTTAAAAATTTAAATTTATTTTTAATTAAGTGTTTGGCTTTGATACAAGGATTTCAGAGCATTTTTCATTTTACCTCTATTTTAAAAAGTGGCTGAGATAGAGCAGTTTGAAACTAGGGTGGCTGACATTTTGAAACAAGACAGAATATTACCAAAAAACAACGATTAATTTATGAGTTTTAGTGAACGCGATTTCTCGCAAATTATTTTCTTTCATTGTTGTAATCATTTTCCCAATCATACGCATAAAACTATATATTCATATCCGTTACTGCCAAATTCTCGCCAATCTTGGCGACAATTGGCGAAATATCGCTAAATTTGGCGACAAAAATAAGTCTTCATAAATGAAGCCAACTTGGCTATAGCTCAATAATTTGGCGAATTTCTTATTCAAATTCAGTATTAACGAACATTTTGTAAACGGTTTCTTTGCATTTTAGCGTGCTGTTTTCGAGTAACATTAGCTAAAATTTTAAAACGAAGATATAGGAAAGCCACCTTTACCTCCCGGTACAGGCCGGAGGGATTTTTTTATTTTACAGTTTATATTATTAATAGACACCTTATTGAAAACAACACATTCATATTCAAAATGGAGACATTATACCGAATATATTGACCCTTTTCTTATGAATTCCTTATAATCAATCTGCAAATAAAAGTGCGTGTATTTCTGTATCTCTTTTTTTCTTTTAACTTACAGTAAATTTCGACGATTTTAAAATTATAAATAAATTTGAGTCAACTTTATTCTACGCATTAAACAACTCATATTTCTTTTCTTTAAACTTTAAATAAAATGCTTTTAAGAACATCTTACGCATGCAATAAATATAAAATAGGTTTTTGGAAAAATGGAGGAAGAATGGATTTTCTTTTTTCTTTTGAAGTACCTTGAATTTCAACGAAAAAATGGAATTCATTTTTGTCAAACCAAGTTGTCAATACAACATTGGAGTTTTTATTGAAAATGTCGTAGGACTGTAATCTCTGGTATATGCAAAAGTTTATTCTTCTTTTGTGCAATTGGTGAACCAGTGTTTGGTATAAAAATCCTAAAAAATGTTTTTTATTGAAGTTCAAAACATGCTTTCCACATATGTCCATAAACATTTTTAGGCAAACAAAATGCAAAACACATAAAAAGGAAAAAAAAAGAAAACATAGTGTCCTGTGACTTAGAGACTTATAGAAAGTTGAAAATAAAAATTCAAATATACACTATTTCAATGTCCCAAAAATGCCACACTTAATTTTCCTACTGTTCCATTGAATTATTCTTTATTTTCTTGCATTAAAACTGAAACTTGGAAAAAAGAAATATAAAGGTTTTTTTTTTCCCTTGAGCGAAGCGAAGACGAATGGTGCCGGGTGTAATACCCGGCAACATATTATTCAACGTGTTCCATATACTACGGCAAATATTAAATTTTTTCGTGAAATATACATAAAAAAATGGACGGATTTCGTTCAAATTTTTACAGGAGATAGTTATGAGGGTGGCAACGAGGATGACATATTACCAAAAATAAATTTTTAATCAGTGGGGAATTAGAAAACAAGTGGGTAAGTGTGATCGAAGATCGCTCAAAGGGTTTCGTTTAATATTCCTTACAAAACACTTTATCCTTTCTTTAATAAATTCAAACAAATTTCATTTAGCAACAACAACAAAAAAAAGACATGTTTTTTTATAAAGTAAAAATTTACCGGTCTATTTTTTTTTCCTTTTTTCGAATATCTAAACCAGCCGGATAGCGGTCCAAGCCCGCTATTATATTCAGTCATAATAATATCCGTCATACGGACTAAATGCAATATTAAAAAAAAAATAATTTCAAAATTAAACAAATTGTACACCTTCAAAATGTTAAAATATGCGAATATTTCCATAATCGGATTTTTATCACGATTCAATATGTTTCTCAAACTCATATATTTACTATCCTCTATTATTTTTATTGATACTCGCTTTGTATTATTCTCAAACATTTGAAAAATTAGTTAAACTTCCTATATGACGTCAGATTTTATTTTTAATCCTCTAATGACGTGATATTAATCTGCTTTGTCCACTTACACATACTCATACTCCTTGTATTATTGAGAAATCTTAGAAATTTTCCGTTTTATTACGACTATGACGTCAATCAATTTTATTTCATACTAGCAAGCTACGCCCGCTACGCTGGTCAATTTCTCTTAACAAACTTTTAATCAAACAAAATATTGACGTTCCATAATTCACTCTTATATTTTAACAGAATAATAAGGATACTATAATTTGTGACTCGTGCCAATATACAGGTCAGGACACGTCGCCCCTTATCATTATCTTTTTACGCATGAAGGTTTCGCTATGGTACTCCATTGTGAAATTTGGTAATTTTTGAAATTCAATATTTGAAAAACGGCACAATCATTAGATTTTAAATTTATATCAAGAAAAATACAATTTTTTACATTTCAAACGACTTGTCTAACAATTGTCAAACGACTTGTCTAACAATTGTCAAACGACTTCTCTAACAATTTTCTGACAAATACTTTTCGAGCTATTATTTTTTTCAGTAACTTCAAATTTTTCATTTTCCGAGATTAATCTGTGGCAACAATTAGTGAAAAACCCAGTCGTCAGCAACGCATAGCTTTTTATTAAAGAGGCTGTTGGAGCAGGGATTGTCACCATCAATTTGCCACCATCACTTTTAAAATCGGTTCTGTAGTTCCAGAGATTCCATACAAATTGTAATTTAGAATGTTTTTAGAACGCTTTTCGATCATCTCACCCTTTTAAATTTTGATTTTTTTTAAATTTGTTCTTCGAGAGCATTTGCATCTTTTAAGTAACCACAATGCCAAATTTCAAATTTCTAGCTCCTTCAGTATTAAAAAAAAATTGCAATTTTAGCACGTTTTTCGCTCCTGCACCCCTGTGGGATTAGTGGCACCGACATAAAATATAGCCTATGTTGGAGCAGGGATTGTCACCATCAGTTTGCCACCATCACTTTTGAAATCGGTTCTGCAGTTCCAGAGATTCCATGGAAATTGTAATTTAGAATGTTTTTAGAACGCTTTTCGCTCATTTCACTTCTTTAAATTTCGATTTTTTTTATTTTGTTCTTAGAGACCATTTACATCGTATAAGTAACTACAATGCCAAATTTCAAATTTCTAGCTCCTTCAGTATAAAAAAGTCACAATTTTCGAACATTTTTCGCTCCTGCACCCCACTGGGGTTTGTTGCACTGACATAAAATAAAGCCTATGTTGGAGTAGGGATTGTCACAATCACTTTTCCACCATTACTTTTGAAATTGGTTCTGTAGTTCAAGAGATTGCATAGAAATTGTAATTTAGAATGTTTTTAGAACGCTTTACGCTTATTTCAGCCTTTTAATTTTCGAATTCTTTTTAATTTGTTCTTAGAGAGCATTTACATCTTATAAGTAACTACAATGCCAAATTTCAAATTTCTAGCTTCTTCAGTATAAAAAAATTGCAATTTTAGAACATTTTCGCTCCTGCACCCCCCTGATATTAGTTGCGCCGACATAAAATATAGCCTATGTTGGAGCAGGGATTGTCACCATCAATTTGACACCATCACTTTTGAAATCGGTTCTGTAGTTCCAGAGATTCCATAGAAATTGTAATTTAGAATGATTTTAGAACGCTTTTCGCTCATTTCACCCTTTTAAATTCCGATTTATTATTATTATTATTATTATTAGAGAGCATTTACATCTTATAAGTAACTACAATGCCAAATTTCAAATTTCTAGCTCCTTCAGTATACAAATAAAAAGAAAAGTGCCCAGTTAAACTGATGGCATTGAGCTCACAGGCTATTCACACTAATTGTATATTATACTCTTATTTCAAAGAATAATGCCCCTCGAAAAAGAAATAGATCAACAATAAATTATGGGGGGATTAGACCCCCGTTTCCCCCCTTTATACTTAACCAATGAACCGCCAAAACTAATCAGGGAAGCTCCTTACCACAATGAATCTATATACAAAATTTGAAGCAAATTGGGTAATTCTGCATGAAAAACCCATTTATCTAAATTAAGGGGGGATTAACCCTCCCCGTCCCCTTTATACTTAACCAATGGACACCCAAAACTAATCAGGGAAACACCTTATAACAGCGAACGTATAAACCAAATTTTAATCAAATCGGACAATTTAGCAAGAAAAACACATTTATCTAAATTAAGGGGGGATTAGCCCCTCGTCCCCCCCTTTGTACGTAACCAATGAGCCCCCAAAACTAATCACGCAACCGTCTTATCCCAATGTACCTATAAACAAAATTTGAATCAAATCGGATAATTCTGCATCAAAAACTCATTTATATAAATTAAGGGGGGGATTAGACCCCCGTTCCCCCCTTTATACTTAACCAATGAACCCCCAAAAGTAATCAGGGAAGCGCCTTATAACAATGAACCTATAAACCAAATTTTAATCAAATCGAATAATTTCACATGAAAAACACATTTATCTAAATAAAGGGGGATTAGCCCCCCGTCCCCCCCCTTTTATACGTAAACAATGAACCCCCAAAACTAATCAGGGAAGCTCCTTATCCCAATGAACCTATAAACCAAATGTTAATCAAATCGAATAATTTGGCATGAAAAACACATTTATCTAAATTAAGGGGGGATTAGCCCCCCATCCCCTCCTTTATACTTAACCAATGAACCCCCAAAAGTAATCAGGGAAGCGCCTTATAACAATGAACCTATAAACCAAATTTTAATCAAATCGAATAATTTCACATGAAAAACACATTTATCTAAATAAAGGGGGATTAGCCCCCCGTCCCCCCCCCCTTTTATACGTAAACAATGAACCCCCAAAACTAATCAGGGAAGCTCCTTATCCCAATGTACCTATAAACAAAATTTGAATCAAATTGGATAATTCTTCACGAAAAACCCATTTATGTAAATTAAGGGGGGACTAGTCCCCCGTTTTCCCCTTTATACTTAACCAATGGTCTCCCAAAACTAATCAGGGAAGCACCTTATAACAACGAACCTATCAACCAAATTTTAATCAAATCGGATAATTTAGCATGAAAAACACATTTATCTAAATTACGGTGGATTAGCCCCCTGTCCCCCCCCCCTTTATACGTAACCAATGAACCCCCAACACTAATCACGCATCCGTCTTATCCCAATGTACCTATAAACAAAATTTGAATCAAATCGGATAATTCTGCACGAAAAATCCATTTATATAAATTAAGGGGGGATTAGTCCCCCGTTCCCCCTTTATACTTAACCAATGAACCCCCAAAAGTAATCAGGGAAGCGCCTTATAACAATGAACCTATAAACCAAATGTTAATCAAATCGAATAATTTGGCATGAAAAACACATTTATCTAAATTAAGGGGGGATTAGCCCCCCATCCCCTCCTTTATACGTAAACAATGAACACCCAAAACTAATCAGGGAAGCGCCTTATCCCAATGTACCTATAAACAAAATTTCAATCAAATTGGATAATTCTTCACGAAAAACCCATTTACGTAAATTAAGGGGGATTAGTCACCCGTTTCCCCCTTTATACTTAACCATTGAACCCCCAAAACTAATCAGGGAAGCACCTTATCACTATAAACCTATAACCAAAATTTGAAGATAAACGCATATTTTTATCACGAGTTATCGCGTTAAGTACCTACGTACTAGAACGGGCGGGCACATTAGCTCTCAGGCTTTGATAGCTTGTGAGCTAAAAAGTGCAATTTTAGAACGTTTTTCGCTCCTGCACCCCCCTGGGGTTAGTGGCACTGACATAAAATATAGCCTATGTTGGAGCAGGGGTTGTCACCATTAATTTGCCACCATCACTTTTGAAATCGGTTCGGTAGTTCCAGAGATTACCCCCTACAAACAAACAAACAATCTTTACTCCTTTATAATATTAGTATAGATTTATCTTTTTTTCAATTGGTGAAACTTTTTATTTTATTTTCATTTTTCACGTGAAAATCGTCTGATAGAAAATTAATTATTGTAGAAAAATTTTCATTGTGGATTTTAAATCTTTGGCATCTGCTATAACGAAAAATGTTTCAATTTAATAGGAAAAGGCTGTTAGAATTTTGGTTTTTTATCTCTATTTATTAAAATAATACGAATTTTTCAAATTTTAATATTTTGAGCTCTTCACAGCTGCTATTCAGATTTATACACTAAGTTTCAACACTGTAAGTTACATACTTTTTGAGAATGGCTCTGTGACGGTCAGACAACGAAGCAGGGGTAATAGAGTTTCGTGAGATGAACGAAAAACCTAAAAATAAGATAGTTCATTTAAATAGTGTCTTTTTGATATAC
Source organism: Maratus michaelseni (assembly GCA_963931845.1). Classification (NCBI taxonomy): domain Eukaryota; kingdom Metazoa; phylum Arthropoda; class Arachnida; order Araneae; family Salticidae; genus Maratus; species Maratus michaelseni. The sequence goes on along the minus strand of OZ007587.1, from coordinate 435,069,833 downwards.
GTCACGAAACTTAAGTGCCGACGTCATTTTCACATTGGAGGTTTCTCGTAGGCAACAGGATCCATGAAAATTATTACACACGTACTAATATTTAAATTGAATAAAGCACAGTTCAGTAAATCTCTTTTCATTGCTATTTGAAAGAAAGAGAAATGAACCTATTTATTTGGTATGGTTTTCATCTAGATTTTTAACGGTTTCTGTAGTGATTTATCAGTACGTTAATTATGTTTTTCATCAGAAGTTAATTATGTTTCATCAGATGTTTTTTTTTAATCTAGTCTTCATATACACAGCTTATATAAATAACAAAAAAGTATCTAAAAGGCTTAACTAATAGGGTTATAGAAATTTTTTAAAGGCTCAATTCGCAAAATAGGCAATGTAATGGGCAATTTATTTTTACAGTAATTTTTGATGGTTTTATCATATATTTTAACAGTAACTTTAGCTACTGTTCCGCAATCAGATTTACAGCTAATGCTGATGTTAAATGTAACATGTTAGCATTAATGTGGTTTGAAGGGTATGAGTTTCTATAATTAGTTATACAAATAACAGTTATATAAACATGAGGGCAAAATTTGAAATTTAAATGTAACTATTTGCTAGAAAGAAACAAGTTAGTACAAATAAGGTGAATTTTCTTTACGCATGCTTGCTGAAATACGCAATTTGCTGCAAATGCGATTACGTAACTTTAAAAAAAAATGTATGTTTATAGGCTACAGCGTTTTTTAAAAGCATGGAGCAATTCGGAATTAAGAAAATGGTTTTCTTATTTAAGTTATATAAAAAGTAGGAAAACAGAACCGATGATCACACTACTTCCGTTTTATAGGGGCCTTCACATCTTAAAAAACTGCGATTCTGTACCGAACATTCACAAAAGTAAAATGGCGACTAATAAAATACCCTATCATTTTATATGTTTTTTATGTTATTTTTATTGCATTGCATTATTATTTGGATTATTTATTTATAGATTGAAAAAAAGGATTCCCAATGTATGCTTTAAATGAGGTAAATATTGATCAAAATATTCACATATTTATATAATACATCCATATATTACCAGATATTTCCAACAGAATAATTAAATTAAGTTAGATTATCGTTACAAAATATACCAAGCAGCAAGTTTATTAATATTAAATTATATTTCTGTCATATTACTTATGATTTAAAACCTTCTCATAAATAATATGTTCCTTATTTATTAAATGCAATAATATTTTTTCTGGTCATTAATTTTTTTTTAGAGTTTTATGAAAATCAATAGCTGGTATATAAGGTATAGTAAATACTTTGGTTTTAATCAGTATATATGTCATTAATTTTCAATATTTTATAGCTAAATAAGAGATAAAATCATATTTGTATGTAAAATTAGAAGTAATTATAATTTTATGAAGTGTTATGCAGCAAGTAAATTGCAAACGTGTCTCTAGTCACATTAAGGCTGCTAAACTAAAAAGGCGGTAAAATTTACTTTTTTGGGTTAATGGAATCATTTTTTTTTAAATAACATATTATTCGAAAGATAAAAATATAGTTTTGTTATTTAATATATGAAACAATTATTATTTTTTTAGTGGATAATAATTTTATGTATAGTTTATACTTTGTAGTTTTTAAGAAGGTTTTAAAACATTAAAATATTTACAATTTTTGTTTGATTTCTTCGTTTTTAAACATTTTTGGCACTATGAAGTTATTTTCGCAATGCATGTTTATTATTCATTAATTATATATGCGGAAATAAACTCTCAAATACACCCAGTTAAGCAGTAAAAATATTTTTAAACGTTAAAACTAGAATGGTATCATTAATTGTTAAACATTTCGTAAAATTCAGGGTATATAAAGCAAATATACAATGGTACATGTTTATAGTTTAAGAATATGAAAAACATATTTATTTCTTAAGTAGTTGAAAGATCTTTAACACTAGAACGGCCGAAAACTTCGACATCCTAAAACAGCCATCGGTGTCACTTCGACACCACTAATTTGATTATGCAAAATGGACGCGATAAATTCTAATTTAACACTATACTCCGTCATTGTACTTTAATTAGGCTTATATTGTTATCTTTTCACTAAAGAACGATGATTAATCTTACAGAAAAATACATTAAATCAAAACGGCCGAAAATTTCGACATCCTAAAACAGCCGCCGGTGTCATTTCGACACCACTAATTTATTTGTGCAAAATGGACACTATAATTTCTAATTTATCAGTATATTGCGTCATTGTACTTTAATTAAGCTTATATTGTTACATTTTCACAAAAGAACGATGATTTGTTGTAAATTCTACTTGGTGTCGAAATAACACCAACGGACGTTCTAGTTGAATTTGGCTGTAATTTTTTAAAATATCGAATCACATAATAAAAATTTCGGTAGTGTGCTTATTACGTAAAATGATTAAAAGTCATACAATTTGAAGAATATAGGTGAAAAAATGTGATAGAGAGATAAGGCTAAATTCGGTTTGGTGTCGAAATGACACCAGCGGACGTTCTAGTGTTAAAATATTTTCTCTGTAATATCAATATTATTTTAATTAAAATTTGAATTGTTTGAAAGTAGTTTGGAAAATATATGAGAGCCACTTAAAATAAATGATGTGCTGTTTTAAAAATCTAAAAATTTAATATAACCTATTCACTTATTAGAAAAATTAATAACGCATGAAATAACATTTATTTTGGTAAAGAACTGAAGATTATTTCTTTTTTATATGTGCAAGGAAAGATAAATATTGGATGTAAAACTTATGCTGTTTATTTAAAGACGCTTCATTAACTTTCCTTTAAGAAATTTGGTTAGATTACGTCCTGCAATCACATAATGTCACCAATGTTTGTAGCAATCTTACATTTTGTTGTTCAAAGATTCCATTAATTCTAAAATATATGACTAAACAACATATGAGAGGTTTTTTTCAAAACTAGGCGAAAAAATCCGGGACAGGAATGTAACCAAGGTTCTATTGGCTGAAGCTGCCAATGCTCTACTAACTGAGCGATCCCGCACGAATATGGCGGAATTAATTCACCCAGTTAACCTGAATCAGCTCAACAGGATGAATTGCAGGTAATGGGACCTCAGGAAACGCTGGAAACGGGATTAAATTAGATTAATTTTGACACAATTATTCAAAGAATATTATATGGTAAAGAAATCATATGAGATGTAATTTTTCCCAACTGGACGAAAAAGTCCGAAGAAATCAGCCGCGAAATCCCTGGTTCGAATCCTGGCCCGGATGTTTCCTCCCAGTAAGGAGAATTACATCTCATACGATTTCTTTACCAATTTGAATAATTTTGTTAAAATTAATCTAGTGTAAACAAGATATATCAATAAAATATCAAGAAACGACTTGAAACAAAGTTTAAATTAAAAGTTACTTAAGTACTGAAGGGAAATAAAGGTCTCAGAACAAAATGATCAGTGTAAAAATTGTTGAATCGGAAGCGATTAATACATTAAATGTGTTCCTAGGAACATTAAGGCTGCTAAAATAAAAACGCGCAAATTATACTTTATTGAGTTAATGGAATCCAATGTTTTGAAAATAACAAATTACTTAAGATTTATGGAGTATTGGTATTGATTTGAATGCGATTTTTTATACTCGTTTTTTTATTCCTTTGCCATGAAAATATCATGTTTCTATAACTTAGTTTTGTTTCTCCTAAAACGCACAAACGATAAAAGATATCAGTTAACTTTATGACATTTTATATTTATATATGCTATTTATCTCGGAGAATTTTAAAACCAGTCATAAAGACAATAACAAAAAGATGTATTGGAGTAGATTCCCGTTAATTTAAAGTTATCGGGACTTCAATATTTATTTGAATTAATAGAACTTCGAATGGAACAGAACTTTGTAAAATCAACTTTACCATATATATATATATTGTACTGCATCATCAAGTTACTTAATGGCATTTATGCCGTGCATCAAGTTCGTTATTTATCGTCATGATATTACAACTTACTTTCGTTTTGAATAAAAGTTGATACAGTACTGTTTTTGTTTTTAATTTTTTATGATATATTTCCCGATAAATTGCTATTTTGAAAATTCATATTTAACATTTTCAAGCATTTGATGCATAGTTTATGGATTAAAGGAAAGAAACTTTGATTTTTTTGTATTTTGCGGGAGGGTGTAAAAATGCTGCTTATAGGAGAGAGTAAGGTACCCTGTTTTCTCACAGATGGCTGCTACCGTAATTCACCATAATACCAAAGAAATTCTCTTCAAAAGTTTTAATCTTTCGAAGTCTTTTCTGCTTTTTAAATATATCCATACTGAGTGATCGATTTCGGTAAGTACACAAATGTTTACTATACCTTCACACAATATTTTGATATTAACAAGGGTACAGCTCTTGTGCACTTTTGGTACAGCTCGCATATAACATTGAGAACCTGGTGCATTTTAAAGCCCTATATTACGAAGTTTGCGAATAGATAAAATGTTTATGTTAAAATCATATTTTTGATTTTACAGCAGTATAATTTTCTGAAAATGAAATTTTCGAGACCACTTATCGGACTATTAACATAGAAGTTTTTATTTTATTTTAATTTTAATTTTAATTTTAAATTTATTTAGCAGTTAAAATTACAAATTAGTCACTAATAAGTATAAAATATTGAAAAAAGTTTAAAAATTCCGTCAAGAATTTCCGTCAAGAAGTCCGTTCGAATTTGATTTTGAAAAAAAAATACAACATTATAATTGCATTTTTGGCGGTGTGAAATTGGCTTTATTTGTCACCGTAGAATTTTACTCGCCAACCCTGGACAGTTGTCATAGTCGTCTGTATTAGTAGTAGTTTGGATTCGTAGCACTATATTTGAATACTTAACTCGCTTTTGGCGTAAAATTAACAAATTAAAATCCAAAAATTAAAAAAAATAATAAAAGTTTAAAAAATATATATAATGTGATATTAACAGAGAAATTTTATCGGTTTTCAAACTTTTATGTATCGGGCTACAAAATGCACCAGGTCTCGATGCTAGGTGCGAGCTTCACCAAAAGTGGTTCCCTTGTAAGTAGAAGTGTGTACGTCAAGCTATTCAGGAGATCGACAATGTTGAATTTTGATCGTATGTTGGCACAAAATCGTGTACCCATGATTTTGAATTGAATTTTATAATGAATTGTTTCTTCACTCAACAGGCAGTTAAGGATGGATACAATGTTATGTCTGCAAAGAATGGGCACGTGGGATGTGCAGTCGATACGAGAAATAAAAGCTGAAAAGAGAACATTAAAAGTTGCTAAAAAACATGAAAATCAATGTTACTGACCATACCAAATGTATGTATATTTAAAAGTTTGATTAAAAATTTGTTGCGATAAAACTTTTTTGTTACTGGAAGTGTAAAAACTTAATAACGGATTAGTAAATGGTTTTAGTCTAGCACCAAAATTCGGAGATATTTGAGATGGCCCTAGAAAACGCCCTTTTTGAAGTATAGAAGAATTGTTCTGTGGCAACATATGTGTTTTTTTACTAACCCAAATTTCCCCCAAATACTTTTGTTGTGCGTTCCGATTTTTCAGCCTTGCTAGACTTTTGTTGACGAAGGAAAATATTTAGGTACCTAGTTTTACACTACAATCCCTAATACATAATCTTAGATTTATTTAAAGAAGCGATAAAAGAGAAAACTCTGACTGTACTAAAACATTTCGTGTGAAAATGTGTTCCATATGCAAAATTCCGTAGCGTGAAGATCTTGTTTTTGAAATAGACGTGTTTACTGGTCACACATTGAAATTAAAGGGTATGACTTATCCTCTTTTGTATACACATTAACAACATTTGAGAGGATTTTCTAAATATTTCGAATTTGAGTTAACGAGATTGCACAGTACAAGGAAATTTTTAAAAATAATTTTAATCAAGAATGATAATGTATATTATTATTTTTGGAGAAGATCATTATGTTTCAGTTAAAATAATTTTTTAAAATACTTATGGTATAAAAAAATACTTATTTTATAAACATATTTTAGAATAATTATTAAAAAAGTGAGAAAAAAATATTATTTTTTTTTAACATATTCTTTATTAGTCTTACCTAAAATTGACTGAACATTTTAATATTCAATAAAATGAAAAGGTTGAGAAGTTATTCTTGCAGCAGAGTGTTGTGTGAGATGGGGATTTCATTATTATACTTCCTGATTATACTTTTAGATTTCAACAATAGACGGCGCTTCACTGTCTCAAGCTGTAATAATTAAAATCTCATGCTGTAATAATAAAAAAAAATTACACTTCTACAGTTTAACAGAATAAAGAGTAAAGTCTGAGTGATCCTCAATCCATTTTTACACAGTATTTTGAGCACTATATATTTTTGACATAGGACAGAGCCATCTATCAGTTTTTGGAAACCATCATATGGTATCAATGTTTGGAAATAAAATACGCAAACGTAGTGAAGAAGTTACCTGTGTCACCAATTATATACTCTCATGAAAGAGTAACTTAAACGGCTATCACCTTTTATACGCTGATGATTTTTAAAACGTTTAGTCCATTTTTCTTTACATTGCATCATGAGGCAACATCTGAAATAAAATTGATAATAAATATTCAATATGAATAATTTAAATTGAAACTTATTAGTACTCCTTATGAATTTAAAGAATGGAAAATGTTATTATCTTTAAAATTTTATTATTAATATAACAATTCTAAATCTTTTCACAAAATTTCTCATGTTGATGTATTCTGAAACTATGGAAAATTTAATTAATCAGATAGTTTCCGCTTTGGCGCACATATTCTTTATTTGATCATTGGTCTCTTTGATGAATGGTCTCTAAAGAATAAGGCGTATGAACATAAATTATGAAGTATAATTATTCTTCTATATGAGTATGACCTATAGAGAATTCAGTATCGTTCAGCCTTTTGAGTTTTGTAATTAAAGTTAACGTAATAATTAAGAAGACTTTATTTAACAATTCCATGAAATTTCTACAATATGTATTAATATTTGAATATCATAATGCAACTTAGAAGCATGTTATAAGACTGTATCTAAGATTTGTTATAGGCACATTAATTAAAATATTAGGAGTTAATTTGCACGAAAATGCTAAATCGAGGACACTTTCATCTGATAATGTCGCAACAGTCTTCAAGGGTGTAATGTTTTAATGTATAAGTTAAGCTCAACGCACATGGGAATTTAAGCCGTATTCTATCACAATTTAAAAGCTTATTTTCAGTCGTTTTTGATTTACGCACCAAATAATAAATTTCATTTGAAACAACTATAAACTCATTTATTTGAAATCGAAGGGAAACATCAAAAGAAAATCATTCTGAATATGTTGCATGTGGATTCCACATGCAACATATTGGAAATGATTTTATCAACGTTCCACATTGTGGTAGGTTGATAAAATTTTGTTGAAACAATGTATAAATATAACACAATTTCCTATTAATTTAGTTAGAAAGTTTTTCATATAAAATATATTTAATTTGCTTAACCTGTTTAAAAATTTTAGTAAAAAGTTTTGCACTTTAACGTCTGTCACGGTTTACTTCGTCTATAAGTTCAGTAAAAACATGATTAGAAAATAACCCTCTTAGAGTTGTTAATAATGCTGCGTTATAAAATATTGTAAGTAGATAAGATAATTTTCGTCGCAAAATGTTTTCATGTACTAGCTTTTATTAAGTTTTACAAAAATAATACTAAAGTATCGTGTCTTCAAACAAGTCTATATATTCATTTCGAAAGCTTTAAAAAATCAAATTCGTTGAAGAAATTTCCTTTTGGAAAAACGGTTTTTGGAACAGTTTTCTTTATTTTGTATTTAGGTATTTATAAACAAACTTTAAAAAGTGTACGTGTTTAAATTTCAGAAATGTAGAAACTATAACTTTAGATCTAAGCATTTTCTATGGGTAAAATAATGAACTATTCTAATGAATCAATTTATATATAAGATATACTTAAAAGTATTTCAATTGATTTTGAACCATGATGTTATTTCAAATATTTCAAAATTTATTATTTTAAGATAAAATGTAACAGCGTTTTTCTTACTTGAAGTTCCATTAAAAATAATTCGAGTAAATTTTGATGCTTTGGACTAAAAAATTGAAAAACTAAGGAAATAAATAATACATTTTTTTATTACTCTTGAATAGATGGATCAAGTGAATAATATAAGTGTAATATTTGAAAATATTTCTACAATGTTTCTTTAAAATTTTGATTAAGTGGTAATCAACTTTATGTAAAACTCTAAAAAATATATAAATTTGAAAAGATATTCTCATAATGTATTTAATTATTTATACATAAAGCATGGTCGTTTGTTTTATTTTATTTTACATGCAATTTAGCTTGACCGCTGTGATTCTTAGCTTATATGATAAGTTGCAAGAATACTTTCCCCGCACGTGGATTATGGATATCCTTTAAAATACAAACATTGTTCTGAAAAGTGTACTTTTATTAAATATTAGAATAGAATATGCATTTTCGCAACATTCTTTTTTTTTTTTATTCACGTGATGAAACATTCCATTTCTTGGAAAATTTCTAAATTATCTTGAGCATGTCTACTGAATTCGATTCTATTTTCTTAATTTGTATTTAATATCTAGAATGTTTTACCCTAAATTAAGCATTGTCTAGCGAAACATGTTACTTCTTTTAAAAGAAAAAAAACTTCACGTGTTTTTTTGATTTAAAAAAACATGGTGACTAGTTATTTGAAATAATATTATTTTCGACTCCTGTATCAAACTGCTTAAGTGTACTTTATATACATATTATCTGACTATTGTTATAATAGACATACCGTTTTTATACAGGATATGGGATAAAACTTTTTGCGCTTACCAAATATGAAATATCTAAAACACATATACATATATTTAAGATTTTTAGATATCAGCTTGTTATTAATTTTTTTTGAAGGGCTGGAAGATTAAATATAATTTTAAAATACATATATGTATTTTCTTGTGCCTGAACATGAAAATGCTTTTATCATAAATACAATCAGTATTTCCTTAATGTTATTTCGCTTCACGTAACAGGTGAACCTAGTCAGCCAAAGTTATGAACGTCGTGTTTAGGTATAGTAAAATGGGTATGGTCTTTACGCTGAAGTATATTGCAGCGCTCCCTAGTGACAAACAGAGGTGTTACAATTCTTATCTCGAAAACGGCACGAGGTATAAAAAGAAAAGTTAACTACAAAAGTTTTTTGCAACCTCGAATTAGAAGGAAATGGGGTATAACTTGTAAAAATAATTTTATTAAGGTCATTGAAATGTAATCTATTTATATTCAATCGCTAGCTGAAATACCTCTGCATGTACTCTGCATGTACTCTGCGTGGCATTAGAGGAAAGATTCACATTTACTAATGAAACTATGTCATGGAATCAAAGTACAATTTATTTTAGTAAGAAAAGTAATTTAAGCATAACCGTTGTGTCTGGCATCGGGAGAAATTTCATACTTAACCTGATTTTGTTAAATAAATCGTATTTTGCAATTTACAAGTTATTAGTAAATGTGCATCCGACGTATAATGTTCTTCTGCTTGTAGTTAATGAAATATAAATAAAATAAATTATTTATATCCAGTGACTGGATTAAAGTGAAAGAATTAAAATAATTGCATTAAAATTATTATTAAAAAAACGTTTATTTTAGTCTTGTAATGCATCATTTCATACCAGCTGGGAAGACCGAGCTGTGCTCGGTTAAAATTAGATCTGTGCTCAACAAGATATAACAAATTCTCTTTACAACATACAACAATCAGTTCCATGTACCCTGATTATTTGAATTCTGTTTTCGATAACATTCTATGGAGTCTGATTGCTTAAATCATGTATCTCGGCTCTTGCGAATTTCCAGAAAATTCTTTCAGATGAAAAACAATTTTTTTGGAAAATTTGGTGACACTCTTTCATTTACCAGCAAGCATGTATTTTGGCATTGGTAATCTTGAAAGTCGATTTTCCCGCCAAATCTTGCCAAAGACGCCAACATTTTACAAAATATCGCCACCATTTGGCAAAAGGCGGCCAACATTTGTGAATTTGTTTATTGTCAACAACTTAACTGTTTCAACCTTCATTCTCTTTGAAAAGCAATCACCCGTAAAGACATCAAAATGATCAAAATGACCCACTAATCGAATGTTCTTGAACATGTGAAAAAGATCCAATGGTCTTCTCGTATCCCAAAACGGTAGGATACAAAATTTAGTAAAAATCGCTCGAGTTGTTTTTTAGATAAAATTAGCTTGACCCATTGTGACCAAAAAATGACCCACTAATAAAAATTTCTCGAAAATGTTACCCAGCTCAACGATCTTCTAGTATCCCAAAACGGTAGGATACAAAATTTAGTTAAATTTGTTAGAGCCGGTTTTTAGATAAAATTAGTTTGACACGTAGTGACTCAAAATGAAACAAAAATCGAATTTTTCTGGGTCATGTGACCCAGCCCAATGGTTTTCTTGTATTCTAAAATGACAGGATACGAAAATTACAAATCGTGAGAGCCGTTTTTCAGATAAAATTAACTTTAACCGTAGCGACTCAAAAATGGCCCACTAATCGAATTTTCTCGAACATGTGTCTCTAACAGACCAATGGCCTTCTCGTATCTTAAAACGACAGGATACATAATTTAATCAAATTCGTTACAGCCATTTTTTTTGATAAAATTAGTTTGACCAATTGTCACCCAAAATTGACACTCTAATCGAATTTTCTCGATCATGGGCACCAGCCCAATGGTCTTCTCGTATTCCAAAACGGTAGGAAACAGAATTTAGTGCAAATCGTTAGAGACTTTTTTAGATAAAATTATCTTGACCCGTAGTGACCCAAAAATGACACACTAATCGAATTTTCTCGAACATGTGGCCCAGCACAATGGCCTTCTCGTATCTTAAGACGGTAGGACACAAAATTTTTTCAAACTCGTTCTAGCCTTTTTTAGATAAAACTAGCTTGACCGATAGTGATCCAAAAGTGACACACTAATAAAATTTACTCCAACATGTTATCCAGTCCAATGGTCTTCTCGTATTCCAAAACGGCTGTAAAAAAAAATTAGACAAAATCATTAGAGCTGTTTTTAGATAAGTTTAGCTTGACTTTGACCCGTAATGAACCAAATGACACACTAATCAATTTGTCTCGAACATGTGATCTAACCCAATGGTCTTCTCGTGCCCGAAAACGGTAAAATACAAAATTTAGTCAAAATCGTTAGAGTAGTTTTTTACTCAAAATTCGCAAATACACACAGAGTCACACAAAATTTGCACGTATCATAATATATGATTAAATTATGGATGCTCTGCAACTTCGTAAGCGATGCTTTTTGTCTTACCTCGCAATTTTTTAGAGATATAAAAGCATATTCACCTATTAATATAGATAGACAACATGTTTATAGATGTACTTTACACAGCTCACTAGACATATGAAGTGAAAACGAATTATGAAGGCAACCTCTATGCAAACTTATCCAGTATAAACGGAAAATAGTACTACATAAGAAATAAATCTACAATAAAAACTGAAGAGCGGTTACATATTAAAATTTACAACATGTCTTACTACCGAAAATCATTTTAAATAATATTTTATACAAGCAAATTCCATATATATATATATTTATATAATAAAATTTTGTAATAATAACCATTAAACCACATAAATAATCGACATTATTTACACCGATAATTACAATTCAATACATAAATATATTCAAAAATTAAGATTCTCAAAATTAAAATAAGTGTAAAAAAATACTTAAAGATATGTAAAGAAAAAATCCTATGTGCAAAAAGTGAAAATTATTTCAAGAAGCAATTGGAAGCTTATATAGTGGAACACTTTTTCAAGCCCATTATTCTACTAATATAAGTAAAAATTGATATCTGTTTGAGTTAATAGCCATGAGCCAAATTTATTAATACAAATTGCCCGATCAATTACAGAGTCAAATTTAAAGAAATTTGAATAAAAATGGACACATATTGAGTTACAATAATATTGAGTAACGATATGTGCAAAAATTAATGAATATTGAGCATTATTAAATACAAAAACCTATTTAATAAGGAATTTTTAGACATAAAGAGAAACTGCATGAAAAACATACCGAATCAGCAACATTTTAGATATCAAAAACCACGTTATCTGTTTATATGTATGTAATGACGGTACAGATTGAGAAAGGTGACGGCCGCCGCAATAAGAAAAATTCAAACATTTATACAAGTACTTTAAACATTTAATATTTCTTGGTTAAACATACTAATCGAAAAAGGAATAATTACAGATGAAATACTTCAATATTTATCATTTAAATAATTATTTTTAAATAGATGGCTGTCAGAGTACAATTATTAAGGGGCTACGCTCTATTTGACAATAAAATACGCGACCCAAGGAGACATTTTCTCCGTGTCCTAAGTTAAAAGTTCAAGGGCAGTATTCCACTAATATAATTAAAATGTAATTGATTTCTGTTTGAGTTAATGTTCATGAGCAATTTTATTAACGCAAATTGCCCGGTCAATTACAAAGTCAAAATTAAAGAAAATTGAATAAAAATGGACAAATATTGAGTAACTAAACACGATATGTGCAAAAATCAATGAATAAGGAGCATTATTAAATACAAAAACGTTTTTAATAAGGAATTGTTAGACATAAAGAGAAATTGCAGTAGAAACGTACCGAACCGGCAACATTTTAGCTATCAAAAACCACGTTATCCTTTTATATATATGTAATGACGGTACAGTTTGAAAAAGATGACGGCCGCCGCAATAAGACAAATTCCAACATTTATACAAGTACTTTAAACATTTAATATTTCTTGATTAAATATACTAATAGAAAAGGGAATAATTACAGATGAAATACTTCAATATTTATCATTTAAATAATCACTTTTAAATAGATGGATATCAGAGTAAAGTTATTAAGGGACGACGCCCAATTTAACAATGAAATCCGCGACCCACAGAGACCTACTCTCTGTGTCCGAAGTTAAAAGCCATCTCCCAGAAATCAGGGCTCGCAGCAGCTTTTCTAAAAAAAATAGCGTTTACCCTGCATGAATTTGAACTTTGGTTTTGTGCTTCGGCTACGACTTTACATCTGATTTTAGCATCTGGTACAGTATGAATAAGTTGGGGCACCACGCACATATGTATATATATAACTTACATTTATAAATAGCTCGGGGTTCGAAAGGACTTATGCCAATATATAAAAATAATCAAAAGGCTTTATTCACTATAAACAGTGCAATACGAACACCAATATCTTCTGAAAATTACAAGATATTCAGTAGTCTTCAAATCCAATAAAAGCACAGCAAAATTTCACACAGAAACAAAGCGTTCAATACGACGTATCAACGACAAAATCGATCCGAGAAACACAGTTCTCAATGCAAAGCCTCTCGTATGAATTCAATCGCAGTTGACAGACAACTAACTAACTGGACTGGTGGAGGTCCCTTATATAGGCTTCAGAGATCTTTCCAGATTATTCCAGAGCTTTCAGCTGCTAGAAATTACCAGAAAGTGCTTTAACTTTCGATAGAGAACCAAAGCGAGAAAGGATCCCAATGTACAGGTATAAGGGGGGGTGGCTGCACAAAAAGTCGCCAAATCCGTCGCCAACTTGGCGACATTTGGCGATATATCGCCAAATTTGGCGACAAAAATAAGTCGCCAAAACCATCGCCAACTTGGCGATAAACCCATTCCTTGGCGATTTTACCATAGACTGCCATTATAAAGATGAGGGTGTAAGGTTGTTTTCCTTGCAAACCATCTGAGGCCTTTAGCATTGAGTTACATGATGCTCAATAGGAAATGCATTAACAATACTGCAATTTTCACAATAATAAAATAAAATAAATTTAAACAAATGGAATATTTACAGATATATACAAAATTCATAACATTGCCCCCCTCTCGAGGACTGCACGTCCCGGGCAGTTCAACTTTTGATCGGAAAGCAAACCCGTTACCAACAAATGCTATACTACTCAAAACACTTAAAGCAAACATGGAAAATAACAATTAAACACATTCATAATGCTGAATTATACAAAATACACTTATTTAAAAAAAATTGAATGAAATTAAAGCATAGACATCATTACATACAAGTATTTAAATAATAACATTAATAATGATAATGCTAAGCAAAATAAATTATTACATTAACTTATATACAAGACCATGGTCATACTAATTTACATTATTTACATTACACTATTTACAATTAATGAACTAAGTACTATGGCCATAGTATGGAGCCAGCCTGTCGTAATGAACGACTCTAGGCTTCGAACTTGGTGACTTTCGGATCCGAATTACGACATCGTTCAGTCTGTTTAGGACTGTATAAGGACCGTCCCAGTGCGATTGCAGTTTGGGAGAAAGTCCTTTACGTCGAGTCGGATTATAAAACCAAACCTTGTCACCTTCTTTGAATTGATGTCCCGTGGCTTTCGTGTCGTACCTGGTCTTCATCTTCTCCGTCTGTATATTGATCCGCTCTCGAGCAAAGTTGTGGACGTCTTCAAATCGTGCCTGGAGATTCTGCACGTATCCCTCTGGCGATGAAGGCGCATCTGGAGGGAATCAAAAATCAGATCACAAGGTAGACGAAGATCACGACCGAAAAGCATCTGAGACGCGGAATAGCCAGTTGTTTCATGGACGGCGCTGCGATAGGCGAGAAGAAACAAGGGGAGTTTTTGGTCCCAGTCTTGTTGGTTTCTTGAAACTAGCAGTGAGAGGTTGTTGAGGATGGTACGATTAAACCTCTCAACCATGCCATCCGACTGTGGATGTAAAGGCGTCGTCCTAGTTTTGTCCATTCCGAGAAGTTGACAGAGACCCTCAATCACAGCAGAGATGAAATTTCTCCCCTGGTCAGAATGCATTTGAAGGGGGACTCCATACCTTGTACCAAGGCATCCGCAACCGTAGAAGCTTCTTGATCAGGGATGGCATAAACTTCAGGCCATTTCGTGAAATAGTCCATGACAACAAGAAGGTATTTGTTGCCATCAGCACTTCTTGGCAGAGGACCTAGGATGTCAAGGGCGATGCGTTCAAAAGGTGCTCCTACATTGTAGAGATGTAGTCTTCCTCGGCTACGTTTCTTTGGTCCTTTCCGAGCTGCACATGCATCGCAAGATTTGCACCATTGTTCAACGTCAGCTCTCGTTTTTCCCCAGAAGAAGCGCTCTCGGACTCTGTGTAATGTTTTCATGACTCCAAAATGGCCTCCGGTGGGACTGCCATGTAATTCTTCGAGGACCTCTGGGATTCGAGGTCGAGGAAGTACCAACTGCCACCGAGATGTCTTCCCATCTTCCGATTCGAATTTTCGGTACAGGACACCATTCCTGACGTGGAAGGAGTTCCAAAGAGCCCAATATTGCTTCGTCGTAGGACTATAAGTCGAGATGTCTTTCCAACTGGGCTTCGTGCTAGAAGATTCTAATAACTCCAAGATTGGTTTGATGTCAGAGTCTGCCATTTGATCTTCTCGAATCTTCTCATCACTCCAGGGATCTGGTGGCGTTGATAGTGAAGTCTTCGTCTGGCGTATGACATGTTCGGGATTATACTTGTTCTCCGCTCTGGAACAATAACGACAACTTTCGGGACACGGTCTTCTTGATAAGGCATCAGCATTTCCATGCGATGAGCCTTTACGATTCCTTATGTCAAAGTCGTATTCCTGGAGTCGTTGTATCCATCTGGCTACTTGGCCCTCTAGGTTCTTAAAATTCATCAGCCATGTTAGGGATGCGTCATCAGTACGAAGGAGAAATTTTCTGCCATAGAGATAGTGATGGAAGTGTTCTATGGCTTTCACTATAGCTAATAACTCCTTACGAGTGACGCAATAATTCCGCTCTGGTTTCGATAAACATTTGCTCCAGTATGCTACGACTCGTTCTTGGCCATCTATTTCTTGGGAAAGTACAGCGCCGACACTTTCATGACTGGCATCCGTGTCCACAATGAACTGTTTGTCGGGGTGTGGATAGGTAAGGACTGGAGAGGATGTGAGAGCTTCTTTCAGCGGCTGGAAGGAATTGTCGCATTCTTGTGTCCATAGAAACTTCTGCTTGCTTTCAGTGAGCCTATGCAAGGGTCTTGCGATGTTGGAGAACCCCTGTACAAACTTTCTGTAATAAGTGCATAGTCCCAGAAAGCTTCGCAACTGATGGACGTTTTCCGGACGCTTCCAGTTCTTTACTGCAGACACTTTTTCAGGATCTGTTCGAACACCTTCAGCTGAGATGATGTGTCCTAAATAATTTACTTCGCGTTGGAAGAACTTGCATTTCAGAGGGTTCAGCTTTAAATTCGCCGCTCTTAGCTTCGTTAACACTTTTCGAATATTTTCTAGATGTTCTTCAAACGTGCGGCCACCAATGATGACATCATCTAGGTAGATGAGACAAGCTTCAAAAGTCAGGCCTTTTAACACTGTCTCCATGAGGCGCTCGAACGTTGCTGGAGCATTGCAGAGACCGAACGGCATAACTTTAAATTGCCAAAGTCCTAGTCCAGTAGTAAATGCAGTCTTCTCTTTGTCATCAGGATGGATCTCTACCTGCCAATATCCACTCTTCAAATCCAGTGTGGAAAACCATTTATGTCCTGAAAGAGTATCTAGTGTGTCGTCTATTCTTGGTAGCGGATAGCTGTCCTTCTTCGTGATGTCGTTAAGTTTACGATAATCCACACAAAATCTTGTGGAGCCATCTTTCTTTCGGACCAACACGATGGGAGAGGACCACGGGCTTGATGACGATTCGATGATGTCACTATCCTGCATCTGTTGTAATAGCTTAGAAACCTCTTCTTGTTTTTCGAACGGCAAGCGTCTTGGGTGCTGTTTAATCGGTGGATGGTCGGCAGTATCAATTCTATGACGTGTCAGAGAAGTGCGACCTATATCATTCTCGTTTTGTGAAAACACATCCTTAAATTCCTGGAACAGTCTTTCTGCGGCATGTCTCTGCTCAGGAGATAAATTCTCATTTCTTCCAATTTCAGGTGTGAAACATGTAGGCGGCTCCGATAACGTCAAGCTCGGGTCTTTGCAAACACAGGTGACTGGAGCACAGGTTGCAAGCACTTCACCCTTCTGGATAATTCTAGACTTTTCACTTACATTCGCCATCCTCACGGGTATCACATCTCTTGACAGATCTACCAGCGCTGATGCTATTAGCACTCCTTTTGGGCTCTTCTCAGGATATCCAACCAAGCCACATTGAAAACTACTTTCGTTCTCAGTTAATCCAGGTATCATCATTTCGGTCCGAGGAGGGATGATAACATCTGCCTTGGCTGTGATCCGTTGAATAGACCCGGACTCATATCCAAGTTTGAAAATAGTGACATCTTCTTGAGCAGAGCGTAACTCATTATTCTTAAAGTCCAGTGTAAATCCATGCTCTTTTAAAAAGTCCAGTCCGAGTATGAAAGGGTCTGAAATATCGGCCACGTAGACTGTATGGCGATAAGCGGCGTTCCCAAACTTTATTTCCAGTGTCATTCTTCCAAATATATCGATCTTATCTCCTGTCACCGTTTGAAGGATTACACGTGGCGGGGTCCAGGAGAGTTTTTCTTTCAGCCGCTGAGCTAGATCTTTCCGAATGATGGTCACATTGGCTCCTGTATCGATGATCATATTACAGGGCAAATCATTCACACTTCCGACTAGAAAAACTCCGTTCTCGCCGCAATTTCTTGCAGAAATTTCACATACTTGAAAATGAGGCTTCTTAAAATCTGGAAACCTCCGCCCCGCAAGATGGTCAATAAGCAGTTTTCTTGCTCCTCCGTTAGCGGGTGAGCTATTACCTTCGGTGCTGGGTCGTCTTGGGCAGTCGATTTGTATATGGCCTTCTCCACCGCATTTCCAGCATTTGATCTTCCTGTAAGGTTTGTTGGCCATTAAAGAGTTCATCTTTCTCATTATGTCATTCATCTGCTGCTGTAAGCACTCCACAGCTCTATCCGACGTCTCAGGCAGGTTGGCTGCTCGCACAAAGTGTCGCTTTGTCGTAGTAGCTTGCTGGGATGCCTCGAATTTCAGAGCGTAAACCAAAGCCCCTTTTAAATCGCTGAGATCTGCAATTCGGAGTGCTTTCTGGATCTCAGAGTCACGCACACCATCAATAAAATGCTGCAGAGCCAAGCTTTCTCTAATTTCAGTCGGACAGTCAGGATAAGCAAGATGTGAAAATCTCTCGACATCCGTAGCAAGCTCTTGCAGGGATTCAGTGGATTTCTGCTGTCGAGATTTGAGCTGGAGTCTGCTATATTCCTTCATGCATTTCTCGCCAAAGCGCAATTCTAAGGCACTGACGAGCGTTTCAAAATCCAGCGGTTCATTTGCAGGCAAAGTCTGTAGGACGTCGGCAGCATCAGCTCGTAGAGAAGCAGCTAACTGCCAAGCCTTTGTCTGGGAATCCCATCCATTGGCATCCGCTACGATCCCAAATTGTGTCTTAAAAACTGGCCATGAGGATTTTCCGTCATAGGTCGAGAGTTTAATAGAGGCCCGAGGAAGCATAGCTTGATACTTGACATCTTCGGGATAGTTTTCGGCAGTTATCTTTTGTTTCTTCACATTTTCCAACTCCTTTTCTACACTCTCAATCCTTTCTTCTACGGTTTTGGCTGTCCTTTGTATTTCTTCTACCTTTTCTTCTACAGTTTTGGCTGTATTTTGAACTTTTTCTTCTATTTCTTGAAATCTTTCTTCAACTTTGTTTTCCACGCCGTCAATTCTCTTATTTAAAGATGTTATTTTATTATCTATTAAATCTTTCAACTCACCAAGGTTGGTTGACATATCCTTTTTCATTTCTTCAGACATCTCCTTCATTTCAGCCTGATTCTCAGTCATTTCCTTCTTCATTTCTTCTTTCAACTCAGCAAGATTGGTTGACATCTCAGCCTGATTCGCAGTCATTTTCTCATCCATCGCTGACATATCTTTCTTCATTTCTTCTTTCAACTCGCCAAGGTTGGCAGTCATTTTTTCATCCATAGCTCCTAATTTCTCCAATAATTTGTTCAGTTGCTCCTCCATGGCTCTTGTAATCGGCATTCAACCCCACTCCTGACACCAAATGTTGTGAGCTCGGGGTTCAAAAGGACTGATGCCAATATATAAGAATAATCAAAAGGCTTTATTCACTATAAACAGTGCAATACGAACACCAATATCTTCTAAAAATTACAAGATATTCAGTAGTCTTCAAATCCAATAAAAGCACAGCAAAATTTCACACAGAAACAATGCGTTCAATACGACGTATCAACGACAAAATCGATCCGAGAAACACAGTTCTCAATGCAAAGCCTCTCGTATGAATTCAATCGCAGTTGACAGACAACTAACTAACTGGACTGGTGGAGGTCCCTTATATAGGCTTCAGAGATCTTTCCAGATTATTCCAGAGCTTTCAGCTGCTAGAAATTACCAGAAAGTGCTTTAACTTTCGATAGAGAACCAAAGCGAGAAAGGATCCCAATGTACAGGTATAAGGGGGGGTTGGTTGCACAAAAAGTCGCTAAATCCGTCGCCAACTTGGCGACATTTGGCGATATATCGCCAAATTTGGCGACAAAAATAAGTCGCCAAAACCATCGCCAACTTGGCGATAAACCCATTCCTTGGCGATTTTACAATAGACTTCCATTATAAAGATGAGGGTGTAAGGTTGTTTTCCTTGCAAACCATCTGAGGCCTTTAGCATTGAGTTACATGATGCTCAATAGGAAATGCATTAATAATACTGCAATTTTCACAATAATAAAATAAAATAGATTTAAACAAATGGAATATTTACAGATATATACAAAATTCATAACAATATATATACATTTGTGAGTGTGTGTAAATATATTGATTGCCCTGATTCATACAATCGCATACAACGGAAAACTGTGCTGTAATTAAGTAATAGGTAGTATATATAATTTTAAAAAACTATGAAATAATTTATAAGCAAATTATTTCCTTAATATAAATTTTAAAAACTTTTCAATCGCATCATTCAATCGCAATATAGTGTTTACCTGGAAAAAGATGTTTATGCAATTAAAATATGTCAAACTCTTTCCATAAGAGAAAATGAATTGTATATCTTGAATGTATACATGAAAGAAACTTGTTCTTCGTGAAGCAGTCTTGTAGAATCTACTGAACAAAATTAAAAAATTACAGAAAGCTTTCAAAAATGAGTGACAATATTACATTAAATAAAATGCATAAAAGAAATATATTGATAAGAGGCATATTTTCAGAAAAAAATGAGTTCTCTTCATTAAATGTTACAAATATTAGATTGCGATTTAAATAAATTACTGAAAATATCTCAAACGATTTTTTATTATTTTTTTTTAACATAAAAAGAAGTAGTTGCTAATATAAGTTGTTTGATGTCGATGATATCTGATGATTTTTTTAAATTATAAGGTTTCTCTTAAAAGTCTTTTATTGTTTAATTAGAAAAGTGTGATTGATAATTAAGAATGTTGGCAACTTTACATGAATATTGTTAAATATTCTGAGGGCACGTTTTATAATGAGATCTGTCTTATATAACTAATTAGTATTGATCAACATATCATAACTCCATGCGTTTTGATAATAAATTATATTTGTTTTCCAATCTTACTTGTCAGAGATTAGATAAATATTTCGAAATATAACTTAAAAGTGACAAAGACCGCATAAACTTAAAAAAAAATTACTGGTAGGAATTTTTCGTCAACATTTATACCGTATTTTGAACTATTTATGTAGAATTAATCATATGTACGATAGATGATTAAAAACACATATTTAAATAAATATCAATTGACGAAAGTTTATATTATAACAAAAAAAAAATTATATATGTTTAAAAGAAAAAATTAACATCACAATACAGAACTTTTAAACGTGAAACGAATGTATCAACATAAAATATTTTTTTTTTTTATGTTGACAAATAATCAACATAAAAAACTTACACTAAAACCTGTGGTTTAGTCGTCTATGTTAATCTTCAATAATGATACTCTAATGGTCGGTATAGTTTTCGTGTGTCCATGTCTTCCAAAATAGTTTTGAATCACGAATATGTACTTTAGAATAGTGAATCTGAAATAAGCTCTTTTTTCTTTAAACTTCTGAAATTGTGAAACACTTTAATTTTTAAACACTTCTGATAATTACTCGATTTTTTTTGTATAAATAATAAGGATTTTCTTGAGATAATGTTATTTCTAGTGAATCTGTTCTTGTAAATTTAATGTCAAAATGTTTGAGCTGCAATTATCGCCATTTGTCGCCATAATTATCGCCATAAGATTTGCCATTGTGGTGCTATATATCCTTTTAAATCCTGCAATAGCCGAATCATCCTAATGGTCTGAAACCCACAATAGCCCTGGGTATCTGAAATGATTTTCCTTCCCCTTATATTGGTCGGGGTGCTGTTAAGGGGCTATTCTCTCTCAGTGTGGATGGGGTAATGTATAGGCATTTCTGGACAGTACAGAAAGAAAAACAAGAAACTGGAGCAATGATAAACAGAGGTGTGTAATACCTGTCGAATTTTGAATAAAGGGAGAAGGCAGTAGGGTCATTTCCACTACTTACCTAGTGAAAAAGGGGAGAAATAAAAAAGTCAAGTATTTTGGGATATTTTGTTGGGAATCTGGTCATTCAGTTCCTTAAAGTTTCGGATTTAAAGAGATAAATAGCGGGTGAGCCAAAAGTACGTTAAAACTTTAAAAAATCAATAAAAAGAAACAAATGGAGATAAAAAATTGCGGTTTGCGGAAATAGGATTAGAGGGAGATCGATTATTTTTAATATAACAATATGCTTAAAAATTACCAATAGAGGGCGCTGCATGCATAATATGAAGCAGATTTATACACAACAGGCTGTCAATAAAACACCTCAATACTCACAGATCTTTCATTCGATGTTAGCAGTATGCTATCGTTACCAGATCAAACACTTTTACAAGAACGGGAATCGGCCACTGACGCTTTGCGATAATTCTTTACAAATGACTGAAGACGAGATGAAATGCCTGAAGACGAGAAAAGGGACTTTGTGTTGTGCTGAGATACTGAAGCTTGTCAGACGCTTCGCTGAAAAAGGTCTTTTATTACAAGTTTAATTTGCATACAACTGATTCATATTATGCACGCCAGAGCCATCTACAGGATGATTATTATTAAAGTCCTACTTTCAAAATGCTGTAGAAAAGGAAACACTGGTAAAAATGACTTTAAATTTGAACTTAATATACTGGAATAGGGGGAAACGGTATGGCATAAGGAAATAAAGTTCCAAAGTGTATCAATAGATGACGCTTTTAGCGGCATACTATGCAAAGTAAAAGACACTCATGTGCCATTAAAAACCGAATCTTTATGAGCTTTTTATTCAGTTTTTGGCCCAAGGACAATTAAAAACCCGATGTTTCCCATCCTATGTAGTACGACCTTTCCGTGGTGGAAGGGCTTTCCACTAGCAGTACCACAACTGTTGACTAATTTGGAAGTCATTTTTTTCCGTCAGACAATCGAAACACTCATGCAAATTGAACAGTATGGTTGATTTACTGTGCAACTCATGCCAAAGCCGTCGTATTTCGATTAATAATGTCAATTGTAGCCGAATCCACTTTCGTTATGTCGCTTACAGCGCCATCTATTTGCGTTACACTTTGGAACTTTTTACCTCTTATGCCGCCATACCATTTCCCCATTCTTCAATTATATTCAGTTCAAATTTGAAGTCTTTCTGACCAGTGGTCGCTTTTTTGCAGCATTTTGAAAGTGGGACTTTAATTATAATCACCCTGTATATGTAATATTTTTAACCACAACTTTGTGTTATTAAGGAAATCCGAACTCCCTCTAATCCCATTCCTGAAAAATGCAATTTTGAACATAATTTGTTTCTTTTTGATGAATTTTTAAAGTTTTATCGAGTTTTTGAAGCAACCGGTAAACAGTAAATTTATATAAGAGGTTTGAGGCCACATGTTTTCCTGCTTGGCAAAATTTGTGTATTTCAAATAAAACAGATTCTAGACTTACAGAGATTCAAGATATTTCGACCTAAGTAATGAATTGCCATTTTGCTTTATTTCTTAGTACAAATACTTTTATAGATAATTGGTTTGGTCATAGTAGAAATTTGGTGTTCGTTAGTTTGATTTTGTGAAATTGAGTTAGATTGAAAAGTGTAAGAGTTTTACCCTTTTTGCGGTTTGTGTCATTAAAGTTAATTGAAATCGTCTGTGAAATACAGCTATTTCATTACGACTCAATTTGACTGTTTTAATGAATTTTATTGTTTGCGTTAATTAAACTTGTCGTCATGACTAGCTTGAAAAATCACACTGTGACCGAGGGCCGCATTTACACATTATTCCAAAATAACACATAATGTGTAGTTATTATTAAAAATAAATGCTAAATAATAATCGATTAGATATTGTGTCAAAAAGCAATGTTCCTTTTATAAACAAAATATCGAAAACAAAATAATTTTATAAACTATCATTTTAAAAATCACACCATTCCAGCATTAGAGTTGGACACAATAGATAACATTTTGAAAAAAGTATTTTGTATTTAACATGGCTTTCGAAGAATGATTTGCCTTTTACATCCAGTACAGTAAAATTTCAGTTTTAAGAAAATATAAGAACACATATTTTATCAGACAATTAAACACACTAAATCAACATGAGTGAAAAATTAACCTGCGCGAGGACTCAAACCTGCAACTTTCGAGGTACCGTGCTGATGCTTCGCCACTAAGCCACCCAAATCGATAGCCTAGCTAAACTTAGGATATCGATCTGGGTGGTTTACTGGCAGGGCATCAGCACGGTACGCTGAAGGCCACAGCTTCGAGTCCTGGTCCAGGATAATTTTTCACCCATGTTGGTTTAGTGTAGTTAATTGCCTGATAAAATGTTTGTTCTTATATTGTAAAATAAAGTAATCAGACGTAGTGTTTTTGCTTTCATATATATATAATTAATTACGGACCGATGAATAGTTATTTATCGTATTATTGTCATCTGAATCTGCAAAACTGTTGGCCGATGACTGATTACAACAGGGATAAATGTGCGAATTTGCCGGACTAGGATATAGATCTAGGTGGCTTAGTGGGATAGCATCCACACGGTACACTGAAAGTCCCAGAAAGGAGACCTGGACAAAGTCAATTTTGCACTAAGGTTGGTTTAGTGTATTTAATTGTCTGATAAAATATGTGTTCTTATATTGTAAAATAAAGTAATCAGGCATAAGTGTTTATGCTTTAATATATCTAAGTAAGAAAATATGTTTTTAGAAAATAGACTAATATATCATCAGGAACCATCAGAAAAATGTAGTCTTTAAAATTTAATGACAATTCAAGCATCTACAAAACCTTAATAACACTTTAAATTTACCCTCGGGACTCTAAAGTAACACACAACATTTATTACGAAATTTTGACAATGAAGATAACTAAACGATTTTTTTTAAATAACCCATTTAAATATTAAAATTTAAAAAAAAAATGTTTTTTATTCTCTTCATAAGAAAATATTGAAAAACATTTCCCAGAAATTAATCTAACACCTACAGACAATGTAATTATGGGACAAATAATGTAACAACTTATGGTTCACTACCATATGCTACAGAATACATAATATATTTTTTTTCAACCTGCTTTATTAAAAATAATATATAAAATTTTAAATCGCACTGTAATGAAATATAATTAATAAATATAACTCTCATGACAATTAAATCGACAGAATCCTCAAATTAGTCTTATGTTTTTAATACTATTATAAATAAAAATTAAATGAAACTATTATAGGAAATATATGGTAAATTTCCAGTAAACTTCCAGGAAATATTTATCCAGAAAAATGTTTAAATAAAGAATAAGATTGTAAAAAGAGAGATTAGAAAGAAGCATTGTAGTGACTAACTCAAGGGGATTTGTTGTAAAGCACTTCTGTAATCAAACGTTTTTGTAAAGTTAAGGAAGAGAAGATAAGATACCGTTTAACGTATAGATATTTACTTTAAGTTTTTTTGTACTAAAAAATCATCCCAAGCGTTAATTCGCAGAGCAATATTATTTTCTTTTGATCCAGTATACAGTCAATTTTTTAAATGTAAGTATTATTTTTTGTAATATATATTTAATTTCAGTTGGAACTTGTAAATACATACTGTTCATTATATTGGATAGTCTAGTGCTTCTATGTGTACACCGAAAGAGTACTAAAAATGCGTATTTTAATCATTTGAAAATGGCGGCAAAAAAGACACTTGATGTTATGTAAAAGGTTTTAAGTCAAACTTCATATATTTGTGAAGAGTATTTTCGTACTAATACAACATATATTTAATTTTATATACTGTATTAATGATATTAAATCGCAATTTAAGTAATTGAATGCATATTTTGGAGAATAAACATACATTTTTTTATCGATGTCCATTGTATTGGACGCTGAGTCTTCATCAGTTGTTTACATTGATAGTAGGCTCCTTTTGAATACTGAAGACTAGTCGTTGGGGGGCCACCGTAATACTTACCCATCATGGATATGCATAATGTAAAATATTAAAATAAAAATGTGTAAACTACTTATAAAATGCATTGCAATTCAAATAAAAT
Organism: Maratus michaelseni; assembly: GCA_963931845.1. Lineage (NCBI taxonomy): Eukaryota > Metazoa > Arthropoda > Arachnida > Araneae > Salticidae > Maratus > Maratus michaelseni. Next base: position 435,043,975 of record OZ007587.1, on the reverse strand, counting down.
CGTGGCTTGATGACGTCACAAACTTTAAAGGCTCGATTACTGAATTGCTTGAAAGAGGTTTTTCCTTATAACTCCAAAAATAATAATCCTATTAACTAGCGGTTTATTGCATCTGATTAAGCGTCAAATTTCCAATTAAAATATATCTTTGAAGTGAAATTTGGATGAAATACAGGGTCATGAAAAATCGAAGAGTGTGGAAAATAGGATTCCAAATATCTCGGCAACTAATTATCCGATCGACTTCATGCTTTATTCAAAATTTATGTTTTTTTATTGTCTTTTATATTCATTTCTTAAAATAAACAATTTCGAAAATTTTTATATACCTTTCATCAGAACGAATATTTCGAGAGTCCGAAAAAAATTGTTCCGGTTAATCGAGGTTATTGAAATAAAATAGGCTTCTTCCCATTATTACATACTAAGTACATACCAAATTGCAAGTCTCTATCTCAATTTTTTCGGGAGATAGAGCGTTTACAGACACACACACAGACACACACACAGACACACACACAGACACACAGACGGACGGCAAATTTTTTTTTCTAAAAATATGTTTTTCGGAATCTCCAGTGTCTGAAACGTGTAAATCCGTCAAAAAAAATTTTTCGATTTTCAAAACGATTACAAGACTTACCATATACTACGTATGATGGGTAAGTAAAAAATATTGGTTTTTACTCAAAATTCCATACTAGTATTAAAAAAATAAATAAATACAGAAGTAGATAATATATATTTCTATTGGTAATTAAATAATTATTTAAATATTATCCTAGAAGTGTAACTCTACTGATAAAATGCTTGTTCTAAATTAATGCATTGTTTTTCAGTTAAATGTGTTTTTGCGAGTATCCAGTAAATAAAGATATTTACAATGAAACTTTTATATATTTTTTCTTATTCATTGCAAGATATTTTTTTCTGTTAGTATGTAGTTTGTAATTAAATTAATTTTCTTAAGTAAACTAAAAAAAACAACCAAATTAAAAAAATATATAATTAAACATAACATTATTAAAATATAAATAAATTGCTTTTTATTTCTTTTAAATTTACACTTGCCATTCGATTGCAAATTGTAATAGCTGTGCCACTAATTATTATCATTATGTTAAAAAACAAAGGGTTGTTGTTGAGATAGATTTAAAACAAAATTCTAATAAAAAATATTATAAAAGTTTTCTAAATTGACGTGCACCGTTTTCCATTTGATGATGTAAAAATTGAAATTATTGGATGCTTAGAAGTGATTTATGATTGACTAAAACAGTTTTGTTGATGACATCGATGATCGCATAGTAAGAAATATTTTTTCCTCCTACTCCAAATATAAATAACACTATTGAAACTGAACTATTTTGCAGATGTTTGGAAAATAGGAGAGTTGGTGTATTTTTTGAAATCGGGCGATACCCCTACAGAGATTGACTCCTACAGGTCAATAACTTTGCTCCCTGTTTAAGGAAAAATATATGAAAAACTCTTACTGCGAAAGATAAACTTCTCTTTACACAGAAATAGAACGCTCTTTAAAAATCAGCATGGATACACGGAAGGGAGATCAACAGAAACAGCAATTCAAACACTATTCTCTCACATAGAAATAATCAAACAAAACAACTCGTATATAACCCTACTGTCAATAGATTTTAAAAATGCATTTGATAATCTTCCGTGGGAGCAGACATTAATCCTACTTTAACAACTAAATATTGAACAGCCCTATATTAACACGACAAGGTCCTTCCTAATTAAAAGAGAAGCATATCCCAACTGATAAATGGATGAAATACATTGGTTCTGCAATGGCTGGCCACAAGGTTCGTGGTATGGTCCTTTCCTGTGGAAAGTATTTATGCAGAAATTAATCGATCTTCTCAGCAATAAAAATAAAAAGGTCATAGCATATGCGGATGATTTAATGTTAATCATTGAGGCAAGAACTAGAGCCGAACTGGAAAGGAGAGGAAATGAAGCTCTTCAAGTAATTAATGATTGGGCTCAAGCTTCAGATCTGAAAATCTCTTATCACAAATGCCAATGTCTGAATCTCAGACGTCCAAAGTATTTAAAACGGCGTCCAATCTTTAAACTTGATTCACATATCTTAAAACTAAAAATACTATGCCATATCTAGGAATACATTTAGATTCAACCCTATCATTTTTGCCACATCTTAGAATCAAATGGGATGAAATGTCAGCAGCAATACAAAACTTGTTAAAATTCGCATCAACCACAAGTGGAATTTCCGAACAAATCATTAAAACTTGGTACACTACCATTTTAGAAAAGAAAGTTTCATATGCAGTAGCAGCATGGTTTACAAGATTTCAAAAGTCACATGGCTTCCGCTTGCTCTTATCTATTCAGCGTCGTTGTCTGCTACTAATCTCTGGAGCATATAAAAAATATCCTACATCGGCTCTAAATGTCTTGACAGGAATTCCTCCACTACCTTTAAAACTGAAACAGATTGCAGACCAAGGAATGATACTGAGACTGGGAGTGCCATCACACCCACATCACTCTTATACATTTCAAAACAAAGCTTACAAGAAATATATAGATACCTCAAAAGAATCTTAATATACTGGATGCACAAAGTAAAATAGAAACATATGTGCAAATATACACGGATGGGACCAAAACTGAAATGGGCACGGGTTATGCCTACTGCGCAATTAAAGAAGAAGAAATAATATATACATATCAGCTAAGACTACAGAAAGAAAACTCAACGTATCAAGCGGAACAGCTGGCGATCTTGGACCCAATACAATGGTCAAAACAATCAAATTATCGCACAATAGTTATAAAATCAGATAGCCAATCTACAATATCAGTACTAAACGATATATCTACAAAAAATATAATAATCAGCCAAATAATCCAATCTCTGCAAGGAGCAACACAAAAAAATGATCTACAATTGGTCAAAGGACATTCAGGAATAACAGGTAATGAATTAGTAGTTCGGTTAGCAAAGGAAGCAACTGACCCAAATTCATTAATACCAAAAAACATTATACCATATCCAACCTAATATCTTAAGAGAATATTAAAACAAACTTTACATAACTCATGGCAACGTGACTAGGACTTCTCTCTCACTGGGTGATATACTTATACACTGAATCCAAAAGTTTCAGAAGACTATCTTCTAAGTCATAGATACTTATATATATTCGCTATCAATCATGGCCCTTTCCCGACTTATTTTATTAAAATTAATAAAGTTTTGTCTTCAAGATGCACTTGTGGCGGAAGAGGAGATTCGCTACGTTATGTTCTCACATGCTCATTGACGGCTACTCTACCATTGAGGAAAACAGACACCATCTCTTTGTCGAATTGGTTCAAATCAATCTCGGCGAATTCCTCATTGCTTCAAAAGATAATTAGCTGCATGTCCTTAATAGAAAAAAACAATTGTTATTCCAAATGCCACCAGTACACATCATTGGTGGTGATGATGATGATGCTTTTCCTGATGACGAAGAAGTTTATTGAGAAAATCCACTGTCTTTACGTTTAAAATATTTTCCACTAACAATTTGTACATTTCAAATAACTTTTAAACTCTCATTAATGGTGACTTTTCTGCAAATTAAGCTCTCGCAATAATGGTGACTATTTTTCAAATGTCCAATACTGTAGTTGTCATCAAATTCAGAACTTTTGAACTTCAGTTAGAAATCAGCCTTTGCACTCAAAGAGTTATATATTATTTTATATTAATCCAGCATGCATTAGAATATATAAAAAAAGGTTTGTCCTGCATTCAAATAGATGTATTATTATTTTATTTTATTCTATTTATATTTAATAAATTTATATCACTATATAAAATTTGTTAGCATTCAAAAACTATAAATACAGTTGGCACTCAAAGAGAATGTATGTATATATATTAATTTTAAGCTTGCACTGAAACAGTAATATACTATTTTATTATGTTCATTATTATTCTATGCATTCTAATATTATGAATGTAAATTTTCCACCAGTACTCAAAGAGAAATTTATATCATATTTATACTAATTATAGGTCGTGATCACAGAGTTATATATTTATCATATTCTGTTTTGTTAGCATTTAAAACTGTAAAGAGTCATTTATTTAGTTAACACTCAAAGAGAATTTTTTATATCTATAATTAAAATAATTTTATTTGCATTTTTGTACTGAAAGAGCTACATACAATTTCATATCTATACTGCTTGTATCTGAATTTCTAGATGAGGTTCTGACCTATATACAATAAGTTAAATAATAATTTAACATATACTTAAAATGTCCGTACTTCAAGAATTTATATATAGATAAAACATATTATTCTTACATAAAAAAATAATGACATTCCATCTGTTTATTCTGGAGAGAAATGTTTATTCTGTTATGACTCGTTTAATCTTTTATTTTTCAAATATTTCCATCGAAAAGTCTAATTGTTATCTCAAATTTCATTGCTTACTTGTACTAAAAAATTATACTTAATTTGTAATTTCATCTAAGACTAATGAAATGTCAAATCTCGGGCTTTTGCAAAGCCTAGAGGTATAATAATTTCAGCATGCCCGCATGAGGGCTGCTTTGTCAAATATGTATATATTTTTTAAAAAACTTGCCAAGCAGGGCTTGCAGAGGCTAAAGTCATATATATGGTAGGCCTCCCTGCTTGATTGAATCTGAATCTGAATCTGAATATTGCACCATGTACTAGCTTAAATTTATTTACAAAAAGAAATCATCAGTTAAGTGTAGTCGATAGTTTGGTGATATTGAGGGTATTATTTCATTTAAAAAATACGAATTTTACTATTTAAAAAACTATGTATATTCCCTTCTTATCATTTTAATATTTTCAGTCTTTCTGAAAATTTAAATTGTTATCTCTCCATAGCAGATAAAAAAATAAAAACAAATGAAAATGCCAATGGATAAAAGTGTCTTTCTGCTTTAATGACAGTTTTCATTAAAAAAATATTAATATTTACTAATTAAAAATGTTTTTTTTCTGATTGTTATTTCCATGTTTTTTGGTTTTCTTCATTTGGCCCAGGATTTATTTTTCACGGCGGTCTCAGTATGGTCCGAAAAGCCTTGAAAGTTTATAAATATTTGCAAATGTTGTGCAATGATTTCGTAATTGAACGGGAACGTGCACGTCTGCATCGGTTGAAAATACTTTTATTGTCAACACCATCTTTCATTAAAGTATAGATATTTAAGTTGGTAACATACACTTTATTTTAAAATTATAAATTGAAATATTTTTACCCCTTAACAGTTTTTTTCTTTTATTTCTTTATTACTGACACATTAAACTAAAAATATGGACTGTACACCACTTTTTCTGTAGTAAAATGTTTGTCTTATCCAATTGAAAAAACTCTGCCAAATAACACAGCGAAGATTGCAGTTAAAAATTAGTGGTATTCAAAAACATTAAGTAACAAAGAAAGCAAATTCTTCTTGCACGCGCGGCACACAGTGGAGTATTTGATGCAAAATCCTGTCAAAATATATTTTCACGTTTTTTTTAAGTTAAAACCATTGTTGTAAACTTACTATTAGTAAATACACATAATTAATGTTATGTATGCATAAATGTATGTATTTATTTAAATAAATAAATATTTAATACAATGTTTACTTTTAATTCATTGTTTGTAAGAGGAAATTAATCGCTGATAGGTTTGTTTTATTTACAAGTAGTCTTTAATTATAACTGGTTAATTTTACTACACTTACATGTTTAATTTATTTATAAAAAATGCATGTAATATATATATATATATATATATATATATATATAACTTGCACTTAGTATTTACCAACGTTGAGCCTCTTTAGTATAGTGATGCTGGTTTTTGAGTGTTTTTAATAGGTTTTCAGTCTTGTAGGTTTGCATTGCTATCTAAAAACTAGGCGCCACTGGCGACCAGTTTGGTCTCCCTTAAATGTGTGTTAAGCACTGTAAAACGTTACTTTTATTCATAATTTATTTTTTTCCGTAATCCTTCGCCAAACCGGAAGATTCTAATAGACAAATCAAAAACTTTTTCGATCATGGTAGCATTTCGCAAATTTTTTGTTGTTATGTATTTCATCTTTCTTGACAAAAACCGCTTAACCAACTTAAGCATTTATGCTTCATATCCCTTTGCTTATCAGTTGCAATATGCTTGCTAATGAGGAGATTCTTAAAAATATTAAGTTGTTTTCCGTAATTGGATCCATTGCCAAATGGCGTATTTTAGTTAATACGATTTGGTGCAATGAAGTCTATTTTGTGAAAGTCTTTAATGATATCCACCATTTACACTGAACCATATTGTTGCCAATATTTTTATTTGTTTTTTTGTTTCTCGCTAACTTTGGCTGTAGACTTGATTACGGGAGAATCAAGAAGAAAATGTATCATTATTCTCATTTAAAACGTCTTGAATAATGTGACATAATCGGAGTGCATATTATAACACGTAATTTTCGAGTATGGTTTGGTGAAACATTGAACTTTTGGAAGCCAGTTTTGATAATCACGTAAATATGTCACACCAACATTACCGCCTATAATTCTAATTACAGCAACCCATTTTTTCTCTCTATATTGCAACTCTATAGTTAATATAGTGCCCCGGTGTGTCTACGACAGCTGTTCCATCAGAACATTTGATTTCAAAATAAAAGTATCGTTTCTAATTTGCACACGCGAAAAATAAAAGCTGGTATTGGCGATTTTAAAAATTCTATTGGCGAGATTTGCGCCCAAATAACACAAAAGTACTTAATGATGTTATGTATTTTGTAAATGTATATTAAATTACTGTTTTGAAAGCGATTGGTCATTAATAATGGTAAATATGATTGGTAATTAACAATCATTTTCGGTGGTCTCTCTTCCTTTCACGTATAATACATAAATACCAAATTAACTGACAATTTGTTTCGAAATTTGATTCATTAAATATCATTACATGAGTTGTATTTGTTTACATTCAGCTTACATCAAGAAAAGATAAAGAATGAACTTGAGTTGTATAGCACATAATTATGGTAAACTTTGATTGTGTCACTGGTACGAATTATTTTTTTGACACCAGGCAGCGCTCCAAAAAATCTTTCATGGAAAACTAACTTTACGAACGATTATCTCCATGGTTTAAAGTTTTAATATTTTAAACCTTCATGACGGATGAATCTTTTTTTTTGTTTACTTTCATGGATAGAGAATTTGAACTGCGAAGCTAATTTCAACTGAAGTTATTGGAGAATATATACATAATTGAACGTAAGTCATCTCTCAAATATTAATTTATTTTGAACGATCTTTCTAAAAATGTCACATTTATGAAGTTTTATTCGAAAAAATAATTTTTAATAAAAATGGCCGCCTGGCATATGAAAAAGTGAAACGGACATTCCGGAACAGTTGATGACAGTCACATGACTTACGGTTTTATTATAGAGATGGCAACAATATGTGTAAGATTAAAAAAAATCATTCTTTCAAAACTATAACCCATACGATTATAATTCAAATATGGTCCGACAAAAAAAAGTTACATTTGTTTAAAAAGCTTTCAACAAATTAGATAATATATTTCCATAAATATGTTTCAATAAATTAGATTAAACAGGCTTAAAATTAACTCACTTTCAATTTAAACTATTTTTTTTTAATGTATGAAAATCAAAATTATTTAAACGCACCCGTCAAAGTAAATACTTAAACACAAAAACAAAGCTGAAATATATAAAAAATTCACGTCTTCACACAAATAAACGTTCACTTCAATTGAGGCTACACTGTAAAAAATAACCAATGTTTCTTATTTTATGAAAATATACTATAACCACGAACGAAAATATAATATATTCTTCTGATTTATCCGAAATTCCGAATAGCGTCTTTCATTGTATTTTGAATCCACAGAAACCAATACATTTCCAAAATTTAAAGAATTATTTATAAAAACAAAGTATTTTTCGCTGCCCGTATTTTTCAGAAACGTTTCCGAAGGGTTTTTAGAGTGTATTAATTAGTGTCCTCAGCCTGGAATACCTGTTTTTCGAATGCTATCAATTATCAAGTAAACATTTTCATGCTCAAAAAATATGTTTAACTGACAAACATGCAAAATTAACAGCGTTAACAATAACATTAAAATAAGGATTATTTCTTTAATCTTTCATGTATAAATTAACTTATGCGGCTTAAAACGTTTACTTGAGAATGGATGACATTCGAAAAACAGGTATTCTAGGCTGAGGACACTAATTAATATACTATGAAAACCCTTCGGAAACGTTTCTGAAAAATACGGGCAGCGAAAAATACTTTGTTTTTATAAATAATTCTTTAAATTTTCGAAATTTATTGGTTTTTCGGGATTCAAAAGACAATGGAACACGCTTTTCGGAATTTCGGATAACTCAGAAGATTATATTATATTTTCGTTCGTGGTTATAGCATATTTTCTTAAAATAAGAAACATTGGTCATTTTTTACTGTGTAGGAGCGGCCGGATATGACTCATACTCTTGAAACACAGATGGACCGATGCACCAGTTAGTCAAATATTATAAAAAAAGCTGTTTACAATTCTTGAGCAAATTTTAATTTCTGCCTTTTGGGCCAGGGTTTTGCATCAAATACTCCACTGGGCGGCGTTCGGGCAAAACTGCTAAGTGGTTCAGGAATTACTACTACTTTTTATTAACTAATGCATGCTTTCTGCAGTACCTTTTTTAAATGTATACCAGTGGACTCGTGTGAAGATTTCGCTCTGAAGTCTAATATTTTTTAGCTATATCTGATATTTTTTCAATGCAGGCTTAATTTCCCGCCTTTTGGCCAGGGTTTTGCATCAAATACTCCACTATGCGGCGTTCGGGCAAAACTGTTAAGTGGTTAAGGAATTACTACTATTTTGTATTTATTAATTCATGCTTTCTGCAGTATCTTTTTTAAATGTATACCAGTGGACTCGTGTGAAGATTTCGCTCTGAAGTCTAATATTTTTTAGCTATATCTGATATTTTTTTCAATGCAGGCTTAATTTCTGCCTTCTGGGCCAGGGTTTTGCATCAAATACTCCACTGTGCGGCGTTCGGGCAAAACTGGTAAGTGGTTAAGGAATTACTACTACTTTTTATTAGCTCACAGGCTATCAAAGCCTGAGAGCTTATGTGCCCGCCGGTTCTGTATGTATGTACGTATGTACGAATGTACGTACGTATGTGCGTACGTATGTACGTAATGCGATAACTCTTAATAGAAATAACCGTTTTCCTTCAAATTTTGTTTATAGGTTCACTGTGTTAAGGCGCTTCCCTGATTAGTTTTCGGGATTTATTGGTTAAGTATAAAGGGGGGAACGGGATGCTAATCCCCCCTTAATTTATATAAATGGGTTTTTCATGCAGAATTATTCCGTTTTCCTTCAAATTTTGTTTATATGTTCACTGTGTTAAGGCGCTTCCCTGATTCGTTTTCGGGATTGATTGGTTAAGTATAAAGGGGGGGGAACGGTAGGAGGGGACTACTCCCCCTTAATTTATATAAATGAATTTTTCATGCAGAATTATACCATTTGCTTCAATATTTGTTTATAGGTTCATTGGGTTAAGACGCTTCCCTGATTAGTTTTCGGGATTGATTGGTTAAGTATAAAGGGGGGGGATGGGGGGGCTAATCCCCCCTTAATTTATATAAAAGGGTTTTTCATGCAGAATTATCCCATTTGCTTAAAAATTTGTTAATAGGTTCATTGGGTTAAAACGCTTCCCTGTTTAGTTTTCGGGATTGATTGGTTAAGTATAAAGGGGGGGACGGGGGGCTAATCCCCCCTTAATTTATATAAATGGGTTTTTCAAGCAGAATTATCGATTTTCTTCAAATTTTGTATATAGGTTCATTGTGATAATGCGCTTCTCTGAATAATTTTGGGGGTTCATTGGTTAAGTATAAAGGGGGAAGGGGGTCTAATCCCCCCTTAATTTAGATAAATGGGCTTTTCATGCAGCAGCATCCGATTTTCTTCAAATTTTGCATATACATACTCATTGTAATAAGAGGCTTCCCTGATTAGTTTAAGGGGTTCATTAGTTAACTATGAGGGGTTAACGGGAGAATGACCCCCCTTAATATATTGTCGATTTCTTTATTTTTCGTGGGGCTTATTTCAAATCCTTTGAAATACGAGTATAATATACAATTAGTGTGAATAGCCTGTGAGCTCAATGCCCTCAGTTTAACTGGGCAGTTTTCTTTTTTATTTATTAATTCATGCTTTCTGCAGTACCTTTTAAGTAGCTTTTAATACAAAAAAGTATAAACCTACCTATTTCAGCCGTTCGGAGGAAAGCAGTTCCGGAAAATTTCGGTATATTTTCATCGATCATGACCCCCAGACCCCAAAACCACCCTCTGTTCAAATGTTGATTTATATATATATATATATATATATATATATATATATATATATATATATATATATATATATATATATATATATATATATATATATATATATATATATATATATATATATATATATATATATATATATATATATGTCTGACCTATTTCATTCGATAACGCTCGTATTTATAAATCAATTTTGATAAAACTAATTGTGTGTATTAAGCTCACCAATGTCTCGACCAAGTTCGTTGGCCAGCTTGGTCCGCCATTTTGTTTCAAGATGGCGGCCATTTAAAAATTTAAAACTAAAATAAATATACAAAAAATTAAAAATTCAAATTTATTTTTTAATTACGTGTTAGGCCTTGATACAAGGATTCCAGAGCGTTTTTTGGTTTACCTCTATCTTAAAAAATGGCTGAGATAGAGCAGTTTGAAATTCTAGGGTGGCTGACATTTTGAACACATTACAAGACAGCACATTGCAAAAAAACAACGATTAATTTATGAGTTTTAGTGCGATTTCTCGCAAATTATTTTCTTTCATTGTTGTAATCATTTTCCCAATCACACGCATAAAACTATATATTCACATCCGTTAGCACCAAATTCTCGCCAAACTTGGCAACAATAGGCGAAATATCGCCAAATTTGGCGACCAAAAAAAGTCTTCTTAAATGAAGCCAACTTGGCTATAGCTCAATAATTTGGCGAAATTCTTATTCAAATTCAGTATTAACGAATCTTTTGTAAACGGTTTCTTTACATTTTAGTTTGTTGTTTTCGACTAACTTTAGCTAAAATTTTAAAACGAAAATATAGGAAAGCTACCTTTTCCTCCCGGTACAGGGCGGAAGGACTCTGTTAAATATATACCAGTGGAAGATTTCGCTTTAAAGTCTAATATTTTTTACCTATATCTGATATTTTTTCAATGCAGGTTTAATTTTCCTTCTGAAAATTAAGAACATATTTGCAAACAACATTAGTCAACCCAAAATATCATGAAATTTATTCCATCAAAGTTACACTAAAAACTGATCGAAGATAAGAAAGGCAACAGGAAATTATCAATCGTATATTAATTTCAATAGAGAATGACATCATTTGTTTTTGGAAAAAAAAACATGAGATAAATGAATTTAGCACTTAAATTTAAATTTCATTTAATATCATTGCATTTAAATATCAAAAATATAAAATAAACTCGTGCAGCAGCAATGTCCCACTTTATCATTATTGTACTATTTTTTTAATAATCATTGTTGAGCTTAATTTTAAAAAAAAGAATCGGTTTGATATTAAAATAAATGTACAATATATGGCCTTCGTTTAAGACGATCAGTGTTTCCTTTAGTAAGACATAACAAAATTTTTAAACTACAATTGAAACAGTTAAGTTATTTTTCTTTTTCTATCGAATAAAAAAAAAAAAAAAAAAAAAAAAAAAACGAATAACTGCAACAATAAACTACCAAGAGATTTGAACGTTCCCAAAAGATTTGAAACTTGTCGAAGTTAAGTCGCTGGATTTATAGGGAAGATTTTCTTATTTTGTTAGTGTTTCCAGAATACAAATGAGAAATATCGATTCAAATTTACTTGCGCAGTTTAATGTATTATATTTTGTTCGTCAGTATAATTTCATAAGTTTATTCTCCAATTATAAATACGATTATCGATTGTAGATAATAATTGAATATGACTTTAAGCATTATATGGGGGGAAAAAACATTGGATAAAGAAAAATAAACTTAGTATTTTAATTTCAATTTTGCTCTTTAATCATAAATATAAAATAAACCCCTTCAGCATCGATATCCCTCTTTATCTTTATTATGCTACTTTTAATAATCATTGTTGTGTTCAAATTTTAAATTTGATATTAAAATAAATGTACAATATATTGTCTTTGTTTAAGACGATCAGTGTTTCTTTTAGTAAGACGTAACAAAAATTTTTAACTAAAATTGAAACAGACAAGTTCTTTTCTTTTTTTATGAAATAGAAAGAATGTTCAGCAAATAACTGCAACAATAAACTTCCAAGAAGTTTGAACGTTCCCAAAAGATTTGAAACCTGTCGAAGTTAAGTCGCTGGATTTATACAGCAGATTTTCTTATTTTGTTAGTGTTTCCAGAATACAAATAGAGAAATATCGATTCAAATTTACTTGCGCAGTTTAATGTATTATATTTTGTTCGTCAGTATAATTTCATAAGTTTATTCTCCAATTATAAATACGATTATCGATTGTAGATAATAATTGAATATGACTTTAAGCATTATATGGGGGGAAAAAACATTGGATAAAGAAAAATAAACTTAGTATTTTAATTTCAATTTTGCTCTTTAATCATAAATATAAAATAAACCCCTTCAGCATCGATATCCCTCTTTATCTTTATTATGCTACTTTTAATAATCATTGTTGTGTTCAATTTTCAAATTTGATATTAAAATAAATGTAGAATATATTGTCTTTGTTTAAGACGATCAGTGTTTCTTTTAGGAAGACGTAACAAAAATTTTTAACTAAAATTGAAACAGACAAGTTCTTTTCTTTTTTTATGAAATAGAAAGAATGTTCAGCAAATAACTGCAACAATAAACTTCCAAGAGATTTGAACGTTCCCAAAAGATTTGAAACCTATCGAAGTTATGTCGGTGGATTTATACGGCAGATTTTCTTATTTTGTTAGTGTTTCCAGAATACAAATAGAGAAATATCGATTCAAATTTACTTGCGCAGTTTAATGTATTATATATTGTTCGTCAGTATAATTTCATAAGTTTATTCTCCAATTATAAATACGATTATCGATTGTAGATAATAATTGAATATGACTTTAAGCATTATATGGGGGGAAAAAACATTGGATAAAGAAAAATAAACTTAGTATTTTAATTTCAATTTTGCTCTTTAATCATAAATATAAAATAAACCCCTTCAGCATCGATATCCCTCTTTATCTTTATTATGCTACTTTTAATAATCATTGTTGTGTTCAATTTTCAAATTTGATATTAAAATAAATGTAGAATATATTGTCTTTGTTTAAGACGATCAGTGTTTCTTTTAGTAAGACATAACAAAATTTTTTAACTAAAATTGAAACAGACAAGTTCTTTTCTTTTTTTATGAAATAGAAAAAATGTTCAGCAAATAACTGCAACAATAAACTTCCAAGAGATTTGAACGTTCCCAAAAGATTTGAAACCTGTCGAAGTTAAGTCGCTGGATTTATACAGCAGATTTTCTTATTTTGTTAGTGTTTCCAGAATACAAATAGAGAAATATCGATTCAAATTTACTTGCGCAGTTTAATGTATTATATTTTGTTCGTCAGTATAATTTCATAAGTTTATTCTCCAATTATAAATACGATTATCGATTGTAGATAATAATTGAATATGACTTTAAGCATTATATGGGGGGAAAAAACATTGGATAAAGAAAAATAAACTTAGTATTTTAATTTCAATTTTGCTCTTTAATCATAAATATAAAATAAACCCCTTCAGCATCGATATCCCTCTTTATCTTTATTATGCTACTTTTAATAATCATTGTTGTGTTCAATTTTCAAATTTGATATTAAAATAAATGTAGAATATATTGTCTTTGTTTAAGACGATCAGTGTTTCTTTTAGTAAGACGTAACAAAAATTTTTAACTAAAATTGAAACAGACAAGTTCTTTTCTTTTTTTATGAAATAGAAAGAATGTTCAGCAAATAACTGCAACAATAAACTTCCAAGAGATTTGAACGTTCCCAAAAGATTTGAAACCTGTCGAAGTTATGTCGCTGGATTTATACGGCAGATTTTCTTATTTTGTTAGTGTTTCCAGAATACAAATAGAGAAATATCGATTCAAATTTACTTGCGCAGTTTAATGTATTATATATTGTTTGTCAGTATAATTTCATAAGTTTATTCTCCAATTATAAATACGATTATCGATTGTAGATAATAATTGAATATGACTTTAAGCATTATATGGGGGGAAAAAACATTGGATAAAGAAAAATAAACTTAGTATTTTAATTTCAATTTTGCTCTTTAATCATAAATATAAAATAAACCCCTTCAGCATCGATATCCCTCTTTATCTTTATTATGCTACTTTTAATAATCATTGTTGTGTTCAATTTTCAAATTTGATATTAAAATAAATGTAGAATATATTGTCTTTGTTTAAGACGATCAGTGTTTCTTTTAGTAAGACATAACAAAATTTTTTAACTAAAATTGAAACAGACAAGTTATTTTTTTATGAAACAGAAAAAATGTTCAGCAAATAACTGCAACAATAAACTTCCAAGAGATTTGAACGTTCCCAAAAGATTTGAAACCTGTCGAAGTTAAGTCGCTGGATTTATACGGCAGATTTTCTTATTTTGTTAGTGTTTCCAGAATACAAATGGAGAAATATCGATTCAAAGTACCTTGCGCAGTTTTATGTATTATATTTTGTTCGGCAGTATCATTTCATAGGTTTATTCTCCAATGATAAATACGATTGCTGATTGTAGAGAATACTTGAATATGACATTAAGCATTATCTCACTTTTTGTAAAATATTATAAATAAATTCTAACATATAAAATATATACATATTTTTTGCAAACAAAAGAACAAGAAAAATAAAAAATACAATTAAAATTTTTGCTTTGTCTTTTATAAATTTAACAATTTTTTTAACCCATTAAACGCCAACGCTCCCGTTTCGGAAACATGTATTTTATATATTTTTTTTTTCTCAAAATATTTTTTAGCTATTTAATAAAAAATCTTTTTATAGAAAATTTATTAGTACGGAGTATAAAATATATTTTTTTCAAAATAATATATTCCTTTTTTTTCTAATTTTTGTAGATTTTTTTCTAAAAGATAATTTTTGGTTTTCTGACTATGTCAAGTAAAATTAGTTAAAAAGAAAAAAATATTCAGTTTTGTTCAATTACTATCAGGTTTTAAAACAAACATTTCAAGTAACAACATATTCAAAACTCGGAGTAAATAGATTTATTTAAAGCAATAGTAGAAAGCTTTTTTGGAAAGTTACTATGGTGAGAGCGTTGGCATATTTTGGTAGCATTGTCCTTTGTCTGAGAGCCTACTTTCACAAACAAAAGAATGCGCTCCTAGGAAGAAAAAACAATTAAAGCGATAAAAGAATTTGTTTAGTTCCTAGGTTCGGAGAAACAACAATACGGTGAAATATAGTTGTATTTTACTGCGTTTTAGTTTGTTATTTTGAAATTGAATAGTGTATTTGAATCTTTTGGCAGTCGATAAGTAATAGTGTTTAGATAATAATAAAAAAATCAATATATGTGAAAATGCCTGTTAAATTTTTAATAGTAAAACAAGCCTTGGATTATATCGATACACTGAATTCTGATTCTGAAGATTATCCACTAAATTTACAAGTTTATATGAAAAATAAAAATAAAAATACATTTAAAGAAAAAAATAAAATAGCAACTAAGCCCGTTGGAACAAGGGGACTTAATTAAATGCATTGACGATTCACCAAAACATACATTTTATATGTTTTTGTTTTTTTTCTTTTACATCTCAGGAATTATTCGAAGAAATGCGAAAGCGCAATTTTCATATGACAAGCGCAATCAGAGAAAATATGTTGAAAATTGCCTTCTAAGTAAATGTGAACTAATGGAAAAAAATGAAACAGGAACTTTTTAATCCATTGTCACCGAAAATCTGTGTGTAGTAAAATGGTGAGACAGCAAGGCTGTTTGTTTGGCATCTTATTTTTAAGACGATACTCCCTAAGGTCAGTTGAAAAGGTGGAAGAAAAAAAAGAAAATTGATTCACCTCAATGATAATTTCATCATATAATAAGTATATGGGAGGTGTGGATCTCCTAGATAGATTTTTAAGTACTTACAGGCCTCCAAAAAATCACAAATTTACTGAATGGTGTAAATAAATGTTTTGTATACATTATTCAGTAAATTTGTGATGTTTTATACTCACGTCTTTAATGAAGTAATGTTTCATGGTGTAATCGTCCAGCATTTATATCATATATTTACTATTCTCTATTATTTATATTGATACTCGCTTTGTATTATTCTGAAACATTTGAAAAATCCGATATGACGTCAGATTTTCTTTTTAATTCTCTAATGACGTGATATTAATCTGCTTTGTGTATACACATACTCATACTCCTTGTATTATTGAGAAATATTTTCATTTTTGCGTTTTATTACCACTATGACAACAATAAATTTTATTTCATATTAATCTTTTTTTCAATTCGTGAAACTTTTTATTTCATTTTTCATTTTTCACGTGAAAATCGTCTGATAGAAAAATAATGATTGTAGAAAGAATTTCATCGTGGATTTTTAATTTTTGGCATCTGCTAAAACGAAAAATATTTAAATTTAATAGGAAAAGGCTGTTAGAATTTCGGTTTTTTACCTCTATTTATTAAAATAATACGAATTTTTAAAATTTTAATATTTTGAGCTCTTTATAGCTAGATGAATTCGTGAGATGAAAGAAACCCTAAAAAACTATCCCGATATATGACTGACCCCTTAACTGTCACACTGTTCACAGAAACTGACTGAAATTTTGGTTTTAAGTATTCTGAGGTATGCGCTCAAGAATCGTATGAAAACCAACAGTTAAACTCTAATAGTTACGGTTACAGTGACAAAATTTTGAAAATTTCAAATGGCAATTTTTTTTTATTGGAATGTGATCTTCATAGTGAAAAACCATAAAAAGCTTTAAAACGGTACCTGTAACACAAAAATTGCCGGCGCTAGAGAGACTAAGGAGAAAAAATTTGTGAAACACTATAAAATGTTTTGTTTTCTGTTGATTCTCTGTCCTTATACGTTGTTTTCACTTTTCTTCTTAGTCTGTCTAGCGCCGACAATTTTCGTGCTACAGGTACCGTTCCAACGCTTTTTATGGTTTTTCAGTATGAAGATCACATTCCAATAATAATAAAAAGTTTTGCCATTTGAAATTTTCAAAATTTTGTCACTGTCACCGTAACTGTTAGATTTTAACTGTTGGTTTTCATACGATTCTTGAGCGCATACCTCAAAATACTTAAAACCAAAATTTCAGTCAGTTTCTGTGAACGGTGTGACAGTTAAGGACTTATATATCGGGATAGTTTTTAGGGTTTCGTTCATCTCACGAAACCCTATTACTCCCTCTGCGTTGTCTGTCTGTGACAGAGCCACTCTCAAAAGCTATGTAACTTACAGAGTTGAAACTTTGTGTATAAATCTGAATACTAGCTATGGAGAGCTCAAAATATTAAAATTTGAAAAATTCGTATTATTTTAATAAATAGAGATAAAAAACCGAAATTCTAACAGCCTTTTCCTATTAAATTTAAATATTTTTCGTTTTAGTAGATGCCAAAAATTAAAAATCCACGATGAAATTCTTTCTACAATAATTATTTTTCTATCAGACGATTTTCACGTGAAAAATGAAAATGAAATAAAAAGTTTCACCAATTGAAAAAAAGATTAATATGAAATAAAATTTATTGTTGCCATAGTGGTAATAAAACGGAAAAAATAGAAAGATTTCTCAATAATTCAAGGAGTATGAGTATGTGTATACACAAAGCAGATTAATATCACGTCATTAGAGAATTAAAAAGAAAATCTGACGTCATATCGGAAGTTTAACGCATTTTTCATATGTTTCAGAATAATACAAAGCGAGTATCAATATAAATAATAGAGAATAGTAAATATATGATATAAATGCTGGACGATTACACCATGAAACATTACTACATTAAAGACATGAGTATAAAACATCACAAATTTACTGAATGGTGTATACAAAACGTTTGTATACACCATTCAGTAAATTTGCGATGTTTTATACTCACGTCTTTAAGGTAGTAAATATATGAGTTTGAGGAACGTATTGAATCATGATAAAAACCCGATTACGGAAATAGTCGCATGTTTTAACATTTTGAAGGTGTACAACATGTTTAATTTTGAAATATTTTTTTTTAAATATCGCATTTAGTCCAAATGACAAATATTATAATGAGAGAATATAATAGGGCTGGTTTTGATATTCGAAAAAACGAGAAATATATACCGGTAAATTTTTACTTTATAAAAAACATGACTTTTTTTTTTTTTTTTTTTTGGTTGATAAATGAAATTTATTTGGATTTATTAAAGAAAGGATAAAGTGTTTTGAAAGGAATATTAAACGAAACCCTTTGAGCGATCTTCGATCACACTTACCCACTTGTTTATAATCACCCTGTATATATATATATAATTTGTAGAATTAAAGTATTATAAAATTCAAAGAATATTTTACTTAAAGATAATATTATACATATAAAATAAAAGGAAAAATAAATTGAAATTACCGTGATATACTGTAAAAACTATTTTAAACAAATTACGATAGCACTTTATAAAGTTTCACTTTATTCATAACTTTTTTGTAAATATAACATAAATAAACCTAATAAAGAAAACGGTGTGCGAAAATATTATTATTAATAATTCTTCTTCATAAGGAATTTTCTTTATTTTGCATTTGCAGGGTTAGTTGCGAGAATTCAGCAGCCAATTATATTCTTTTATTTTTTTATTTTTTAGCAACATATAGATTACATAGAATAGGGAATAAAAAATAAAACTCATTTTTCAAACAGGATTACTTGTACTGAAATTCACATCATAAAACTGTATTTTTATTGTAGTTCTGAATCTTGGATTAGGTTTTTGCCTTTTAAAATCTGTTGAATTTAAAAAAATATTATAAGATATTTCGGTTGTTAGAAAGAACGTTTTTCATCGTATATGAAAATGTTTTTCTAAATGTATTATTATTTTTTCTTTCTCTATAATTTTTCTAATTTTCTGGCAATATACAAAATATATCTACCCGAATAAAAATAAAAAGCTGCATTAATTTCTAGAGATTTTTTAATACCAAGCAAAATGAAATATTTTTTAAAAATATATTATGATGCGTTTCTTTAAACGGCAGGGATATTAGTATATAGTATATAGTATATTAGTATAAAAGTCTAAGATTAGTATAAATTAGTATAATTAGTCCAATATTAGTATAAAAGTCTATGAGAAACTAAAATGTCTTTAATTTCGGTTCCAAAATTCTTTTTTAATTTTTCAAAAGGTATAATTGATTTCGATGGGATTTCAAATAGTAAACTTTTAAATATAAATATATATATATATATATTTAAAATAAACTAAATAATTTAAAAATAAAGTTAATAAAGTTTTAAAAAAGTTAAATATATATATATATACATTTAAATATATATACAGGGTGTATCTGAAATGTTTCAACAAACTTAGAGGGATGATAGTACTCATGAAGATGAACAAAAAATGCAATGGAACATGGGGTCGAGAATGACGTTTAAAGGATGAAAATCGAGAAAATGCGTCTGCAAATGGACAAACTGAGACAAGAAAGAAACACTCCAGAAAATTATTTATTACACAGAATAGGTACAACACAACTCATGATGTCCAGAGGAAACAAATATTTTACAACAATTGTTCAAAGTGTCGACCGCGGACAATATTACACAGAGTACATCTACGGAGCAACGACTGGCGGACACACTATGTGTAATAATGTCCGCTGTCGACACTTTGAACAATTATTGTAAAATATTTGTTTTCTCTGGACATCACGAGCTATGCTGTACCTATTCTGTGCAAGAAATAATTTTCTGGAGTATTTCTTTCTTGTCTTAGTTTGTCCATTTCCAGACGCATTTTCTCGATTTTCATCCTTTAAACGCAATTTGCGACCCCATGTTCCATTGCATTTTTTGTTCGTCTTCATGAGTACTATCATCCCTCTAAGTTTGTTGAAGCATTTCAGATACACCCTATATATATATATATATATACATGCATGTATGTACTTTAATCATCAATAATGGTTCACCGTAAGCAATTGGTATTGTTACATATCGCGCTAAATATAATTTTATAAATAATTATTAAAGACAGATACCGTTTGTATGTAAATTATACAAATTTACATAAAAAAAAAAAAATCTATTTTTAACATCCATAAATGAATACAAAATGCAAAAAAACGCTAAAATAACTTTATATTCGTAAAAATTGTAAAAAAAAAGTATTATTTAATGAATTTATTCGATATAAACGAGATTTATAAATGTTTTACTTATGCATAACAATGTATTTACTTACGATTCTATTTTCCCGACAAAATAGTCTAAAAGGTAGTGAAAAATTACAAAAATATTTTGTATCCTATTTTCCTTTATTCTGTTATAAGTTAACATGTATACGGTGATGAACATAAAAGATAGAAGGGTGGTCAGTTACAAATTATTGTTTATTTAAAAGAAAAAAAAAGCGATGCATTGTTTATTTTTCTAGGTTATTCATTAATGGACTTTCGTACTCATCGGCCACATCAACTAGCAGTTAAACGTGAAAACCTCCGTTTAAATCTAAAGTGGTATTCAACCATTATCTCAATTGGACCTGATATCGGGCTCGTCCCATTCCTATTAATCAATGAATACCGTTTGCGTAGTCCAGCAAATCACTTGAGTACTCATCCGAGATTTTTGTGCTTAACCAACAGCTGTGGTACAGGGTGAATACGTGTGTATGACAAGTTAACAACATCCAACAATTTGATCACTTAGAATTTTTTACTGTATTAGACGTTATACCAGTAATATTTTTCGTGACAATAAATTAGTAAAAATATGCATTTTATTTTATCTTTATACACGGTCTACCAATAAGTATTTGAACACCTATGCA
This sequence comes from Maratus michaelseni, assembly GCA_963931845.1. Taxonomy (NCBI): domain Eukaryota; kingdom Metazoa; phylum Arthropoda; class Arachnida; order Araneae; family Salticidae; genus Maratus; species Maratus michaelseni. Next base: position 435,022,685 of record OZ007587.1, on the reverse strand, counting down.
AATTCCGATATCTGTGGTACTGATACACGTCACGCTCTCCATCGTTAAATATGCTGTCGGAAACAGCACTGGCAGCAGTCACGTGCAAGATGCCACGAAGTACAGAGTTATCTGATTTCGAGAAAGGTGTACTCATCGGGTACCACAGAAATGGCCGATCCTTAAGAGACATATCTAGCGAGCTGAATTACACAAAATCGACTGTGACCTATGTGATTCAGAAGTGGAAAGTCAGCGGTGATTGTCGGAATATTCCCAGAGTCCGCAGATCCATGAAACTGGGAGATAAAGACCGACGGGTGCTGTCCAGAGAAATTCGGAAGAACCGCACCCAACCGATAGCACACATACGCAAAGAGTTTCAACAAGCATCCGTGTATGTTGTTTGGATGGATACCATCAGTAATGAAGCTCATCTGCTTGGTTTGCATGGTCGTGCTGCCGCCCATAAACCTTTGATCACCAAGTCCAACCACGCTACACTGTTAAGGTGGTGCAAAGCACGTCGACAGTGGACTGTAGAACAGTGAGAACGGGTTCTCTGGACTGATGTATCAAGGTTCACCCTCTACCGTTCGGATAGTAGGGTCTGGATCTGGCTTCTGCCTGAAGAACGCCTCCTGCCAGAATACATTGTGCTTACAGTTAAGTGTGGCGGAGAGGTTATTATGGTCTCGGGATGTTTTTTCTGGTTTGGTCAGGGACTCTTGTTCCCAATTCATGGTAAGCTCAACATCGACGCCTACTGCGCTCTTTTGAATGACAGTATGCTTCCTACGTTGTGGCAGTTCCACGGGTTGGAAGCACGTTACTTCCACAATGACAACGCAAGCTGTCATGCTGATAGGTCCACCATGGATTGGTATGATGATAATGAGGTTGATCGACAAGACTGGCCTGGCTGGAGCCCAGACCTGAATCCAATCGAAAGCATCTGGGACAAGTTTAATCGTTGAATTAATCGGTGCGACAACCGCGCAAAATCAGTGAAGGAACACATTTCTTCTCCAAGCCGAATGACGAAAAATATCACTAGCTGTCATACAAAGACTTGTAGAAAGCATGCCCAGGAGGATTGCGGCTGTAATTACTTCTCATGGAGGCTCTACCAACTATTGAATGGGAATAAATGTTGTTTTTCTTTTCAATCACAGGTGTCCAAATGCTTATTGGTAGATGGTGTATTTAAACATTATATTAAAAAGTAATATATTTTATATTTAATGTTCAAATTATTTGAGTAAATATGTGTGAATTCATAACATTGTAAAAAATATTCAAAATGCGCTCTTTTTAATATTTTAAACTTTATTTATCTTTTTGAATTTCATAAAAATTCACAAAATTATGCAAATGCATTTGTAAGTATGCAATATATTGAATAGGATTCTAATAACAAATTCAGAGTACTTAATAAAATACGCAGCAGCTACAGATTGATACAAATCTCATCTCTAATTAAATGACTTTTTATTAAAAGAAAGTTCTATCGAAATACTTCCTTACAATGCAAAACTATTAAAATAATTAAAAGAGCATTTTGTAAACTTCCAAACTAATGTATTATATATAAAAAAGGTAAAACAAATAAATTAAATTTAAAAATATTTCTAATTGACATAATTTACAAATAATATAATAAAATCACTTGGTAACTTTAAATTAAAGGGTATTTACTGCTTAATGTGATAAAAACATAACATAAAATGCTTAAAAATATTATTTAATACAAATATGACATTTGTTTGCCGCGCTCAAACGGCGACTTCTTCAGATCAAAATGATAAATAATATATATATATATATATATATATATATATATATATATATATATATATATATATATAACACGAAGTAATTTTAACACGTTTAAACACGAAGTAATTTTACGAAATATATTTGATTATATATATATATATATATATATATATATATATATGTATGTATGTATTTTATGATTTTGAAAAAAAAAATCGTGAACTATCTTTTATTATACTTTTTGACAGACTGCTCACTGAATCAAAAAGCTTTTATATTAATATTGAATATTAAAAATGGGAAGTTTTTTCTAATACAAATATTTTCCAAACAATATCATTGATATTATAGTTCTACAACACTTGCAACAGAAAGCTACTAATAATATTTTTGTTTGGAAATAATCTTATTCAGAAAATTGACCAATGTATTTAATTAGAACTACAATGAAGATATTTTTAGGTAACAAATTAGACAAAATATGATTAATAAATTATACACGCATTTTACGGCGCAATGTATATATTCCTTATGTGAAGTGCAACACCTCAGAATCTTTTTGTGTAAAACCAGTTTTATTCTTATTTATCTATTTATTCATTTTTGCAATTAAATATAACACTCTATCACTCTATTGCAAGAAAAAAAGTATAAATAAAATTTACATTCATTGAAATAAAATTTTATACTTTTAAAATAAGCTGAGTCTGAACAAAAATTGAAAAGAAAAATATGTTGTTAAACATACCTGCTAGCATAGTGAAGCAGTTTATATCAGAAAATGCTACATTATTTAGTATATAATCTAAGCAAAAGTTTAAGGTAAAGCCAGGAGAGATGGCGCGGTCGGAGAGAGTGCGCACATAGAGGTTCGGGGGAAGGAGTAGAGTGAGCACGAAGCGACTGCAGATAGTTCTACAACAGCAGTAGTGGAGTGTCAACTTGAAAGTCCTCGTTGATTGTTTTGAGCGATTAAGATAAAGCATTGCTATTTTGTTTTGTTTTCCCAAAGTCAGTGCTTGAATTTTCATAGCTATTCGCCAGAATTTCTATACAATGTGAGTAGTACTAAATATTTTAAACTTAAACGATTTCTCATAAGCTACTAACCTAAACTAACAGTGTGAACACCAACGGTTCGTTTTAGTAGCGGTCATGTTTAAATAAAAGGCCGCGCAATCTCTCCTACCGAAATTGGAGAGTTTGCGCATCTGCTACTCAGGAGAGATGGCGCATTCTTCCCATTAGTTTCCGTGATAGGAGAGATTACGCAGTTTATTGGTAAAATTGCATTAAAAAATGAAAAATGAAAATGGACTAATTTTAAGATAAACCTGTTATTAAGTAATTTAATGTTATTTTGTAGTCTTATCTGGACTCATTTTTTCTGATTCTTTAATTTTTCCCCTTTAATTAAAATTTTTTAATTGATTTTAAAATTGTTTCCTTTTTCTGATTCTTTAATCATTAGGTTGAAATATTCAATCATAATACAATAATATTTGTTCACAAAAACCTTACAACAATGTCATTTAAGTGTAATTATTATTCTTAACAATTTATTATAGTTACACTAACCCTGTAATCCTATCTATAATCACACTAACCCTGTAAGGACAGATCGCGCAAAATAACTTTCTTGGTTTTATTACAACTGCTCTATTAAATTACAACATAACAACAAAATAGCATTTGAAATGCAAAAAAAGCAAATGATGTAATCATTATTCATGGATAATTTAGCAAAAAATTAATGTTTAGATTTTTTATTGTTATTCTTTTGAATTGTGCGCTGACTCTCCTAGCGTTACCTTATTCTTGCATTTACAGAAAAAAAAAGAATATTTTCAATATTAAATTTTAAATATTGTTTTGTTATTTTTGTTATAATTGCAAAAAGTAAAAATGATTTAGAGACGATGACGTTAAAATTAAGGAAGAATATGAGAAATGGGGAATCTACATGAACGATAGTAAAACCAAATACCTATGTATAGGAGGAAATGAGACAGAACTAAATTTAAATAATAACATAAAAATAGAAAGCTGTGAGTATTATAGATACCTTGGTGTAGATATTAATAGAGAAGGTGCAGACTCACAGGAAATTAAATACTGAATCTGACAAGGAAGAATGGCTGTAAAACTTTAAAACTCTATTTGGTGGAGTCCATGAAAAGAAAATATAATTTATACAGTTATATAGTAAAGAGCATTGTGTTATATGGAGCAGAGGGATGGAGAATTATGGAGACTGAAAGAAAGAAATTAGAAGCAGTGGAAATAGATGCCCTAAGACGATCATGCAGGCTATCAAGAATAGAAAGAATAAGAAATGAAAGAATAAAAGAAATGATGAAAATAAAGGGAACCATATTAGATGATCTCCAAAAGAAACAATTAATCTGGTATGGCCATGTTAAAAGAATGAATGACGAGGGACTACCCAAAATCGCATCTAATTACAGAACAAACCAAAAGAGGAAACGAGGAAGACCACGAAAGACCTGGATGGATGATATAAAAAAAGCCATGAGGGATAGGAGTCTGGTGGAAGAATGGACCCTTGACCGGAAGAAATGGCGTGGTCTCTTGTATATTTTTCGGATGGCGGCACCTGACGCCACAAACCGAGTTTATATATATATATATATATATATTTGAAAAAAAAATGCCTTTTTGATTTTTTAGTTTCTTATTCTAGGAGTTGGTAGGATATTCGATTCAGAGTGAAAGTGAAACAAGTTTAAGTTCAATTAAAAATGCGATCGTTGTTTCTTTTTAAAATTAGTTTCAATAAGTATATACTTTCGAAATAAAATTCTGTAAAACACTTGAATTTTAATCCGTCAATTTTATAACTGAAATGATTTTTTTAAGCTTCATATATGAGAGATTTGAATACTACAGCTCACTCAGTTATGCTAGTTATGCTTAAAAAATATTCGATTTAACAATTAGGAACGAATTTAATATTAAAATCTCCAACTATTAATATTAAGAGCTTATATTTAATATTAAGATCTTATTTCTTTTTCCCAATATTTATTTCGAAGTAATTTTTGCATCAGTTTTCGTGGTTTTCAAAATTTTTAAATTTAAAGATATGTCAAACATAAATTGACATTTGACTTTATTTTATTCAAAAAATAAATTATTTGCATTAGTTTGCAGACTGTTTTTCGCCTCAGAAAACTATTTTAATTATAAAATATTCTTTGATTCGTGACTTTTGATCCGCAAATACCACATGAATTTAAGCAAATACTTCATAAAGAAAAAAAAAACTCGATATATATTTTTTGGACAAATACACACAACTACTGTTATGCCACGCAAAATCATGAAATGTTTAGAAAGTTTTTCTTTAATCAGCAATCTACTAATCACATAAAAACCATTTTTGATCAATCTTCATTTTCTTAAAATATTCTTAAACAATAGAAATTAAACATAAAATAGCTCCTTTTTTCTGGGAATATTTTCTCTCTTAATAAGAAATTCTTTTAGGAACTTCAACTTTCTTAATTAAAAATAACTTAGTTATATTTTCTTGCATTAAGCAACTTTTACAAAACTTTTTTTCAGTTTTCATAATCTTTACTTTTTGCGTATACGTACACTCTATTTCTTTTCATTAATTAACTATTTCAATTAATTCTTAATTAATTCTGGATATTTTGAATATTTATGTCATATAATCCGCGTAAATATTTTGAAAATAAGCAATTAAAAATGTTTTAATCACACATTGAATGCAACTGAGATTTCCAAAGTGTATTTCTAAAAGTAAGTATTGCAAAATTATTCCAAATCAAAAAGTGGATAATTTCGATAACATTATCGTATTTCTCTATATATAATTAAATTTATTTCATATATTATAAAACCTTTACATAAGCGTGGTATCGATGTAACATTGCAATTTCCAATGTCATCCTACAATGTGAGAATTTAAACTTAAATATATTTCTCACGTAAAATAACCTACTTCGTATCGATATTATTGAATAATTTTTACCTGAAACTAAACACGTACAAATATATCGGTTCACGTACCTGAACTTGTTAAGTTAAAAACAAGATTTTTATCATAAGCTAACAATGAACAAAACAATGAATAAAATTATGTTAGAAATGAACTTTAATACTTCTGACGACTGCTGCGGCTTCAAGCTTATTCATTCATCTGACCGCCCCCGTTACAACGATGATTCAAAGCCCTTCTTTTCAAAGATTGCTAGCAAGGAGTGCAGACTGATCACGGACCATATCTAGATTTTGATTGATCCAAGAGACTATTCAGAGACGCATACTTTATATAACAAATGATACTTTTCTATATAATACAATTGGAATGTAATAAATATTTTTCGACACTAACGTAATACATAGAATGTATTTTGCATAAAGATTTCTTTTTGAAATGGTTCAAAAAGCTGTTATGTATTTATATTTCAGTTTAGTAGCTTTTTACTAGGATTATTTACAGAAATTTTACATAATAGTATTTATATACTATATATTAATAGTATTTACATACTATTCAAAAAAATAAATTAAAAACCGTGTTATCAAACACTCTGAGAATTTTTTTTTAAGTGTAGCACATAAAAAGCGCGATGCTCCAAGAAATGATTCAATACTTTTTATCCAATCATTTGTTTTATGGAATAAAATTTAAAAAAACGATGTTACTTCAAAAATAATTTTATGGTTAAATCATGCATTCGCCGGAAATCTGAAGATCAATATTAAAATTTAAAAATTATCAAAAGGTGATAATTGGATAAATATTACTTTTTATTATTTAAAATTAACATTATTTATTTGGAATTCTTCAATTACTACATTTTTGCAAAATGTACATGTACAATCTCACTTAAGATATTATATAAACTTCTGAAATATAAAATTCTGGGGACACAGTACACTGTAAAAAATGACCAATGTTTCTTATTTTATGAAAATATACTATAATAACGAACGAAAATATAATATAATCTCCTGAGTTATCCGAAATTCCGAATAGCGTGTTCCATTATCTTTTAAATCCCCAGAAACCAGTACATGTCCAAAATTTAAAGAATTATTTATGAAAACAAAGTATTTTTCGCTGCCCGTATTTTTCAGAAACGTTTCCGAAGGGTTTTTTATAGTGTATTAATTAGTGTCCTCAGCCTGGAATACCTGTTTTTCGAATGTCATCCATTCTCAAGAAAACGTTTTCAGCCGCATAAGTTAATTTATACATGAAAGAGTAAAGAAATAATCTTAATTTTAATGTTATTGTTAACGCTGTTAATTTTGCATGTTTGTCTGTTAAACATATTTTTTGAGCATGAAAATGTTTACTTGAGAATTGATAGCATTCGAAAAACAGGTATTCCAGGCTGAGGACACTAATTAATACCCTATAAAAACCCATCGGAAACGTTTCTGAAAAATACGGGCAGCGAAAAATACTTTGTTTTTATAAATAATTCTTTAAATTTTGGAAATATATTGGTTTCTGGGGATTCAAAAGACAATGGAACACGCTATTCGGAACTTCGGATAACTCAGAAGATTATATTATATTTTCGTTCGTGGTTATAGTATATTTTCATAAAATAAGAAACATTGGTCATTTTTTACAGTGTAGTCTCTCCACGAAGTCGAGTAAGCACAGCCGTAAGCATCTTTTTCTGGAAGCAACTCATGACACTTTTGACCCAGTTTTCTAAAAACTTTAAATTTCGCTTATAAAGAGGAAATTTTCCAAAAATCTTAAATTTCGCTCATTTAAGCGGGACCAAATATTCAATATTTCATGTTTCTATCTTTTCTATTTCAGAAAAAAAAGAAACTCAAAGTCCCGTAGCCCTAGAAGCTTGAAATTTGCAATGAAGGTAGAATTTAAGGTACAAAATAAGAAAAAAAATAAAAAAATCAGAAAAAAAAAATATCGAAAAATTAAAAAAATATCGAAAAAATATCGAAAAAATTGAAAATAATTCTATTTTGAAGTCTTAGAAACTTAAAATTTGCGTTAAAGGTAGTGTTTAGAATAAAAAATAGAAAATTAAAAAAAATCGTTACATTTGGAAATAGACTGGAAAAGTAAAAAAAAATGTAAAACATAGAAAGTTGGAAAATAATTCGATTTTGTAATCGTAGAAAGTTGAAATTTGGCATAAAGGTAGGGTTTAGGATACAAAGAAAAAAATATTAAAAAATCAGGAAATTTCGAAAAAAATAATCGAAAAATAAAAATAAATCAAGAAAAATAAAAATAAATAAAAAAATAATCGGAAAATTGAAAATAGTTCGATTTGTTGCAATTTTCTGAAATATTTAATTTTATCTTTCTTTGTATTCTAAGCAGTACTTTTATGCCAAATATAAAGTATCTAGGCCTGCGAGTAATTCCTCAGATCGACAGAACATTTCTTGGAAGCAATTGAAAGTACTTTTGTCTAACCCCTCTCCATTACGTAGAGCTTGCCTAGGAAACTGAATCTTCTTTCTGTCTAGAGGGCTTAGCAAACGGAAATAAAGCTCCAAATTATTGGTAACTTCAAATAATAGCGACGGGGCTTGGCAAAACCTAGCGAATGATATCCAAAAGAGAACGCAAAGTCAAGAAAATGAGGAGTACTTACAAAAAGAAGTGAAATCTCAACAAAAACATCACATGTGAAAAATGTAGCCAAGTTTCGTGATTCTTTTGCCGTAAAGAGTTCTGAGATCATGTACTGCCAAGTTTAGCTAACTTATTAACGCTAAATTTTCCTCTTGATTATTTTGTCACTTGGCTATTACGCGGCACGAGTAACTGATGGCTCTATATGATTAGCCGTAATCAAATAATCCCATACCATCCCATAACATAGTAAGGCATAATAACTCCCCTGTGCTACGTAATTGCCAATTCTCAAAATAATCATTAACTAAAGATGTAGAGACTAGGAGTGATTTGTGAATGAGAACTTTAGCGTTAGGCTTTAAACTTTAGCTTGGGTAGCTAAACATAGCTGTACATAATCGCACAACTATTTACGGTAAAAAAAATCACAAGACATAACTACATTTTTTACATGTGATGTTTTTGACGAGATAATGTATTATCTTATATGGACGGTCAGCTGCGGACCCCTATACATCAGAAGAGAAGTACATAATAAGTAGTAATACATCAGATTACAAGTATAATTTATTAAAAAGTAGTTTTTAGCTGATTATTACTTCATTTCCATAACGATTTATTTAATGTATAAGGGATTCTTTAATAATTATGGTTTTCTTTTAATAAATGTTGTGTTATACTAGGTTTTATTATCTATCATAAAATTAACAAAATTTATGAAATTTTTCGCACAGATCTACTTTTGATTGCTATGCATCAAATAATAAAAATATATCTATAACCTCAAAATAATAATGAACATTTTTCTTGAAACGGGATTATTTTTATGGTAATAATTTTCATTTCAATATTTTTCTTTGATATTTTCTATCACGTAATCGATTTTTTATAAATTTGATGATTCTGTCTGCATTGAGTACATGTTGATTACTTTACCCGCTTTGATAGGGATAAAATATTGCTTTGTATGTCTGCGAAGAAAGAAGGAGGAAATACAGGGCTTCTTCTGATAAAAAAAATCTAATGCAGAAACAATTTGTTGTTTATTAGCAAGTAAGAAAAATAGCAAACAGACGTGACCCATGTAATTGAAAACTTAATGCATTTCAGGCATCATATTTTAAACAAATAATAATAAAAAAAAAAAACATTTTAATTGCATTTAAAATTGAGATTAAATTTAAACGAAAAAATAAGATGTACTCATTAAATTCATTAAAAACTAAAAATAATAATATAATCTGTATAGAAAATTTATATATATATAATCACTAGCACAAAAATGGAAAGCTTGTATGTCGTTTTTTGTCAAAACCCACCTGGTATAAAGAAGCCGTACTGCTTTTGGTTGCGTACACCAGTTTTGGCTACGCCCGCTTTTGTCTCGAATCAAACGAACCTTGATATTTTATTTCGACCCAGATTTAATTCAAATTTTGATCATCGTCGTTCACGTTGCTATAAGAATCGATTCAACATTTTTCAAACTTAAATTTAATGATGGCAGCAGAAAAAGTTACCAGCTTGTTCTATTTGTTTTCAAAAGGTCCAAACTTTTACCGCGGAACACAAAAATAAATAAGTGAATAAATAAATAAATAAAAATAATAAAAACCACTGAAAATCTCTGACAAATTTCAGAAAGTTAAAAAATACTGCCTACAACAAAATTTAATATATTGGGCTAAAATATGGATATCGGATTCATTTTCAGCGGATTCAAACTTCATACAATATTCAACATTTTTTTTCATATATTACACTAAAATATTCAAACCGTATTTCTTTATTAAATGCATAAAAATCGTAACGGAACACGAAAAAACGCTTCGAAAAATTCAAAAATATCCATTCGAAATCCGAATATGCTTTATTAAAAAGCTTTGTACATTTTTTATGAAGCGGAAATCTCTCCGAAAAACATGATAACACACTGAAAATCACATAAAAATGTAAACAGGAAAAATAAAATAAAATATCCAAAAATTGGCATGTTATTGTGCGTCACACAACACACAGACACACACATTAAATTGAACTTTATGACTATTTATGTATTTACGTGAAATCAATTCCTATTTTTGCTATTAATAATAATTTAAAAAGTCCTGAACAATGCGTCAGGTATTTTTATAATACGTCTTTATAGTAATAAAACTACTTAGGTGCAATAAGTTACTTTATACGAGTGTCTCAGTTTTATTTTATGTTTTATATGCTGTAAAATTGTAGCTAAAATTAAACTATTTTTTCACACATATTTGTATATTGATATCAAACTGTATTTGTTTCCTATACGTTATATAAAAACATTTGTATATCCTCTGAACATAAATAAATTTTCTCTAGCTATATAATCCTTTTTCCAATCATACGTTTTTGTTTCATTTTTTTATTTTTCCTCAGGGTGTCTTCGGAATTTGTTTACAAATATCACGATTCAATCTGCATCGGAGACATGTTGATTACTTTCTCTCCTTTGCTAAGGAAAAATCATTTGTTATGTGTATCTCTAAATAAAAAGAAATATAAAAAAGTAAAATACGGTGTTTCTTCTGAAACGAATAAAATCTAATTTGATATTGATTTTTTTGTCTTGTATTCCGAAGAAAATATTTGAAAAAAGAAGAAAAATACATGTGATAAAATTTTATTTCATTTCAGTGGTATAGTTTCTGCAAAAGAAAATGAAAGAAAATAAACAAAACTAATTTTATTTCAAAACTAGATTAAATATATAAGAATAAAATAGAATTGGCAGATTGAATTTATAAAACTAAAATTAACATACGAATAAGAATTTATAATATACAGTGATCAAACGACTTCTGGAAAAGTAGATTCAGAGTACATACATAAAAGCGTGGGTTCATGCGCTTTCGATCAAAAATTTGTATCTCCACAACACGGGTAAAGTTAAGGATTTTTTTTTTTAATTTTTATAAGGGAAAGTTTTATGTGGCTAGACTGCCGGGCTATGGAATTTTTGGAACTGTGAAGCCCGTCAGTTGTTATCTATATAATTTTGGAAATTAATCGTGGATATCGCCAATAATAAGAAACCAGAAAACAAAGTTAATTCACAAAGATACAAACTTTATACTCTTCAATATTATCCAAGCTTTTTTGAAAAAATAAAATACAGCCTTAAACGTTTCAATATCTGCTTAATAGCCAAACAGCCTCAGAAGCTAAAGAATATCAATTACAGCAAAAATGACCCAATTAATTTTGAGAATTATTCTGGAGTATATGAAATAACTTTTATTAAAGTAGACGGATCAAAGAATTACTTTATTGGCATGGCATGCGGGAAATTTAGTTACAGTGAAAAGCAGCATTAAGCTAATAATAAGTATAATAGAAAAACCACAGCCCTGGAGAGATTATATCACGAAGAAACCATCAAAATAAATTTCAATGAAAGTAAAATAATTTTTCCCTCTGTACTATCCATCTATAATAAATAAAATCATAGATATAGTAATACACTGAAATACAGTATGTAACGATGCAGCATCATTTAACTTACCGAAATTGTGGCTCTAGTTTCTGCATGGTTACAAATATAGAAATAAACAAACAAGTAAAAATAAAAATAACTTGCGTAATTTAAAAAAGTACAGAAAAAATTAAATGATAGCACTTCAAATAATAAGTTCAAAGAGCGTGCAACTATAGAATATTCTCATTTGTTTTTGATAATGGCTCGAAGTGAGCCGAAACATGTCAACAATCTAATAAAAGTTGTTTTACTGTATATTATGTTTTTAGTTTACATCTTTTAGCATTTAAAAGAAATATAAATGAAGTTAATTAGTTAAATAATTAATTCGCCTATATCCGATTTATTTATCTCTCTCTCTCTCTCTCTCTCTCTCTCTCTCTCTCTATATATATATATATATATATATATATATATATATATATATATATTTATATAATTACTTTAACATAATATTATATATAATAATTCTAATTTTACTTTTTGGGATACAAGCACTTCCTTAGATCAACAAAATAAAGTTTATTTAATTTTAACATGTTGACAGATTTTTGAGAGAAACATACGCAGAGGAAAATTTTAATCCCCTTCAGTTGCGTTTGTTGTAATATCAACAGTATTGAATAAATGTCTTACACATGTTAAAACTTTGAAGAGAAGAGTTTGTTGTTTACTCTGTGTTTCCCAACGATATATATCAGCAGTATTGGCAGCATTAAAATTACGAAATATGTATCCTGTATAAAAGTGGGTACATTGTTTATTAAATTGTTATACTTGAATATGGGGGAGAGATTGATGGGAGAGTAACTCGCTATTACTTACCCATCATACGTAGTATAGGGTAAATCTTGTAATCATTTTGAAAATCGAAAAGAAAAATTGTCGAATTTACACGTTTCAGACACTGGAGATTCCGAAAAACATATTTTTTTTTTTTTAAATTTCCGTCCGTCTGTCTGTGTGTGTGTGTGTCTGTAAACGCTCTATCTCCCAAACAAATTGAGATAGAGACTTGAAATTTTGTATGTACTTAGTATGTATTAATGGGAAGAAGTTTGTTGAATTTCAGTAGCCTCGATTATCCGGAACTATTTTTTTCAGACTCTCGAATTATTCTTTCTCCTAAAAGATATATAAAAATTTTCGAAATTATTTTTTTTAGGCGTGATTATAAAACACAATACAAAATCATAAATGTTGCATTAAGAATGAAGTCGATCAGATAATTAGTTACCGAGATATTTGTAATCGCATTTTCCACACTCTTCAATTCTTCATGACCCTGTATTTCATTCAAATTTCAATTCAAAGATATATTGTAATTAGAAAAGAGACACTTAATCCGACGCAGTAATCGGTGAGCTATTAGGATTATCGTTTTTAGCGTTATAAGGATGTTTCTCTTACGCAATTCAGTAATAGAGCATTTAAAGTTCATGACGTCATCAAGCCACGATTTTATTCGAATTGCAATTTCTGAAATCGCCACATATCATAGACAGATTATTTATAAATTTAAATTAACATGACAATCATAAAGTCTTCATGTTGTTAATCAAAATTAGTTCGGCTAAATAAAAAAAATAGAAGTCTGAATTGTTTTATTCAACATAAACCATTTAAGATAAAATACAAAAAGTTACATAGATCAAATAATAAGTGTCATTCTTCAGTTATGTTTTATGAATAAAAACCTTTTGTCTCGCTCGTCGATATACCGGCATCTGTGTTTTCAGAAAACACACACAAACTTTTGTCTTTTTACTTCTATACATAAATATTTAAAATTTTAAACTTATAAAATTTAATAATATGTATATTTAGTACCTTAAAATAACACACACTCACATTTATATATATTTAGCCATTGTTTAATATGAATAAAGATATTTCGGTACAGCTTTAATTGCCAATCGACCATTTTAAAGTAAATAGATTCTACGTCAAACTATTGGATTTAGCGCCAATAATGCATAAGCGTGATGTCACGCTCGTTTATGTTCATTGGTACGCTGCAAGTCATACGTGATGTTACAAGGCTCATTGTTATTTATTTTGTGGATAAGCCAATTTAGTATTTGTAATTATATATATACTAGTAATTGAATTGCGTTTTCTCCGAAACATGTAAAATGAAACTGTTGTAAAAACATAATAGCACCGATTGAAAGATAAAATGGTAAAAATACTGGTTACATATAAATAGCGAAACATCTTATTATGAGTATGTTTTTGTGTCACATGTAATCTTTATTGATGATAAGTCGCACTGTTTGGCAACAAAATATTTTTATGGTATCCAAGTAGTCTGGTTGAGATTAAAGTAAACAAGTACCTCTGACTAAAACAATACATCTCACTAAATATTTGTTTTCTAAAATATTTATCACAAGCTAAATTGTCCCAAAATAAATGATCCAATAATTTTAAGGTATAAATTTTAATTTTATAGAATATACAAAAAACCTATTTTACGCATATTAAGAGAGATATACAGTTATAAATCTAAAATGTTTTCATATGTTACTGACTGTAATAATAAAAAAAGTCCTTCCGGCCTGTACCGGGAGGAAAAGGTAGCTTTTCTATATCTCCGTTTTAAAATTTTAATTAATGTTACACAAAAACAGCAAGTTAAAATGCAAAGAAAACGTTTACAAAAGATTCGTTAATACTGAATTTGAATAAGAAATTCGCCAAATTATTGAGCTATAGCCAAATTGGCTTCATTTATGAAGACTTATTTTGGTCGCCAAATGTCGGTTAGAATTTGGCGCTAACGGATATGAATATATAGTTTTATGCGTATGATTGGGAAAATGATTACAACAATGAAAATTTTTGTAATGTGCTGCCTTGTTTCAAAATGTCAGCCACCCTAGAATTTCAAACTGCTCTATCTCAGCCATTTTTTAAGATAGAGATAAAACAAAAAATGCTCTGGAAAATGCTCTGGAGAAATAATATATACGATATATATTGTTACGAACTCGCTTCCTTTCTCCATGCATTAGCCGCGATACCTTCCCTGCGACCATAACTGTGAAAGAAGATCAGAACAAGTAAATAGAACGTTCACTGAAAGCTGATCGAACGAAATAAGGATTTAGATGTCTGGCACATGTCCAGGTAATATCGAAAGAACAAATCGAACTTTAAAAAATAGAAACCTAAAGGTTAAACTTTAGATTACAAATATAATGTAATTGATTTTTGTGCAGTGTAAAGAGCTGTTTGTGTAAACAGTGTTTGTGTTCCAAGTCTGTATATGTCCCGTAATATAAGTTTTTATTATCCATCGTAAAAAGTTTTCTTCATTCTGTTATAACGAGCCATTGTTTTAATTAAGACGAGTTATCTTATGCGAAAAGAAAACCGAACTGCGAAGAACCAGAAGATACAGATAGGGCTATATAATCTTTTTTTTTAAGAATACTAGATTCATTGGAATAGATATCATAGATATTGATGAGATGGTATCACATTTTAACATTCATATGTAGGAAGTTTATTTTGGAGGAAGCTTCGTGTTTCACCAAATCTATGGCAATGAACCTCTTGTCTAGCGTCGCCAATCCTAGTGGGTATAGTTTGTGACTCATTCATCATTAGCTAATGTTGTTAGAATTAACATTAAACAATCATAACAATTTTTTTTTTCGATCTACTCTATCGTACAATTTTCTTCGTTGAATGTCGGTTAAAATGTTTTACTACAAATGGCTTGAAATAGAATACTATTTTCAGATTGATTCTTATTAAGCAACTTATTCTAATAAAAATATTCTAAACTATTCTCTTTCAAAGGATTCCCCCTCCTTTCCCAATTATTTCTGCATTCAGAAAACCTAAATCAATTAGTTTATTATGCAATTTCGATTTACTTATTATCAGGGGTTTATAAATATTAAATATCTCTAAAATATTTTTAAAGGAAGTTTTCAATCTATACAAATTATACACAATCATACTAAACAGTTAGACACAAACTAGTTTTAGCAATTAATATATTTATTTTAATAAACACTTTGAAACGTATTTGTTTTTAAATTTAGTTTTTCTCCCGCATTTCCATTCATAATTTTTATGAAGATTCAGCAACTTTTGTTTAGTCATTTCCATTACGTAATTACGACGTACATTTCTTCCTTTTTTTAAATGCATAACATCACAAAATATGTTGTTGGTGATTTTTTTAAATAATTTTTTAAATAGCGTGAAAATAAATGTTTTCAAAATATTTTATAAGAGAGAATATATCAATAGATATAAATCCCTCTTTATCTTAATTACGTAAGAATATTTTTTTATGCGAAGAAATAATCCTTTCTTTAAAAACTTTATTCTGTGGAAATTTGTTTTCGTTTTTACTTTATTAATAAGTTTTTTAATTAATTGTAATATTCTTAATTAAAAAAATGGCTAACTTTTCTGTTCATTAAATATAGTTTTAAAACTAAAGTTATTTCCTTATTTTATGATTATTAGTTTAAATGTTTTCCAACATTCCAACATCCATTAGCATTATTTGAAGGAATACATATATCTAAAAAAAAATAGAATAACAAACTTATCAGTGCGTGAATCGAAATACTCCAGTTGAAACTGAGTATTGAAAGAAAGACCGACATTTCTAAATTAGTACGCATTTTAACGAAATTATTTTAAATAAAATTTAAAATGAAAACAGTTTTTCGGTATTTCATTAAAATGCTTTTCGAAAGTTAAGAGATTACATGTCGCAGTCTTAAATCTCAAACTTACATTACTATTTTTCTAATGTATTTCATTTAGAGAAAAGAAATACATAAAAATGAAACAATCAGGAAACTGCAATAAAATAAATACTATTTTCATTTTAATTCAATTTCTTCAACTATGAGGTGGCGTGTAAAATAATAAATAGCATGTTGCTTTTAGAATATTAAAAACAATCCGAGCTGTAATATTCTTTCCAAGAAAAAAAAAAAAAAAAAAAAAAAAAAAAAAAAAAAAAAAAACATATAAATTTTAATTTATTAATGCTGCCTGATTTTCGTTAACTTTTCTTTCTTTGTTAAAGTATGATTTAAGAGCTATATTAAATTTCTTTTTTGATTTGTGTATGGTTTATATGGCAAATCGTAACTTACAAATTAATTTGCAGACGATAAACATTTGAACTTTAATCTTCAACTAGCTGGCTTCGCCCGCTAGCGGGCCCCTAATTTACAAGTGTGCCTCGAATTTTGTAAAACCTCGAATCATGTAAAACCTCGAATAAGATAATCCTCGAACCGAACGAACTTCCAACTCGGGTCCCCGCTGAATGCGGCACCGTATAGCAGTCGTGCTGCATAATATGACTAAGCGGTCACCGACCTTTCCACCGATATATCACATGAGGGGTGTGTGCAAAATTTAGAAAAGAGCCCCCTTGGGGGGGAAAGTGGGGGGATGGACACGGGAGATGCATAATATGATTAAGCGGTCACAGACCTTTCCAACGATATATCACATGATGGGTATCGGCAAAATTTAGAAAAGAGCCCTCTTGGGGGGCAAAGGGGAGAGATGGACACCGGAGATACATAATATGATTCAGCGGTCACAGACCTTTCCAACGATATATCACACGAGGGGTGTGTTCAAAATTTAGAAAAGAGCCCCCTTGGGGGGCAAAGTGGAGAGATGGACACGGGAGATACATAATCTGATTCAGCGGTCACAGACCTTTCCAACGATATATCACATGAGGGGTGTGTTCAAAATTTAGAAAAGTGCCCCCCCCCCTTGGTGGGGGGCGAGGCGCTCCCCTCTCCCCATATTTTTCGATGCGGCCTCATTTTTAAAATTTATGTTATGTGTTATAAAATGTCTTAAAGTTTCAAACAGATCGCCTCATTATATTTCTTTTAATCTGGGGATAGAGTGGCCTTAATATCTGTCATTGAATTTTAAGCTGTCTGATAATTAAATAAAAAAATATTTGTAAATTCCTTCCTAATTATCGTAGGAAAACCAAATTTCTATATTTAGAGTCCTCGTAAAAATCTAAACATGGATGCATAAATTTAAAATCGATAAATCCAATAATATTAATTAAAAACATAACAGGGCCCAAAATCTCTTAGTATAAAGAAAATGCGGTTTTTTTATCAAAATGTTTCATTCTCTGAAATATCAGATCACGTGTCAATTTTTTAGAAATGAATTGCTTTGTTAAAGGGTTTTTAATTGATATTTCGCTTCCTAATTATCGCTGAAAAAACAAAATTACGTATTTAGAATTCTTGTTCAAAAATACACGTGGATGCATACATTTCAAATCGATAAATGCAATAATTAAAAAAAAATTAACGATGCCTAAAAGCCCTAGTGCGTTTATCCTGTCTTTCAGAAATAAAGTAACTGCCAGACGATCTGTCACCGAGAATAACATCCGCCGCAGTATCGAAATTAAAACTGGTGTTTTTTCCACACAAAATTAAAATTTTTTAAATTGATATCTTCAGGAATTATTATCCGATTTTTACGAAAATTAATTTTTTGGACTCGGCATTTCATATTACGAAGGGATACATAATTTTCAAGCCCTTAAATTCAATATTTTTAATAATTTTATATAGCGTTAATAACCCCACTTAAACTGGTTTCATATATTTCATCCTTCTAGACAGCTAGACGTCCCAATGTCTGGCTCTGAAAGAAGCAAGTTAAAAGGAATAATTTTTATGCAATCAAATTAAAGAAATAATAATTAATATCTTTGGTTCTAATGGATGGATTTCCTTAATTTTTACAATCGTTTAACGTGGAGAGAGAGATGATTCACTTGGTGTTATTTTCAAAACTGCAGGTGAATTAGATCTTATAATTTGTATGCCCATTTCAAAACAATACTTCCGTATTTTTAGCCGCAGACACTTTGTCTCTTTCTTGCTTGGAAATAATTTTTATCAAACGCAGCTGCAGATTGGATAAAAATTGTTCTTTTCGCGCAATTTTTAATGAGTTTTTAATGTTTTTAATTAATATCTTTTCTAATTACCGGTGGATTTTTTCGAAAATTGAAAGAATGGAATTCTCGAATTTTCCTGCATATTTTGATAACTTTAGTGCCTTTCTACGCCGTCTTTGAGAAAAGTTTTTAGAGTTACAGACAGAAACAGAGCAGACAGAGAGGCGTCGTTTTCGAACATTAATAATATAGTAGATTTGCTTACCGAATTATAATGTATTGAACTATTTAATTAGGATTTTTTTTCTTCAATCACAGATTTATTCGAAATCTTTATTATTGTAATAACATTTTTAAAAATCGCAAGGTATTTCATAAATACATAATTTTTTTCTAGATATTTTATGATTTTGAAGACAGTTTCGTTCTTATTTTTCAATTTTAATTTTTCTATTCATTTTCCAAGAAATTGTATTTATTTCCTTATGTTTTATTTTTCAGTAGTTTGGCAAATTATTTTAAATGTTATATTGCAAAAGTTAATTAAATAACAATCTAGAAAATATTCGTCTTTTAACATTAAATGTGCTTGATATACTGTGATATACCGGGATATTTAATACTAAACATTCACTTTAATTGCAACCATACTTTTTTCTAATAATTTTCTTATGATTATTATTATGATAACTCACTCAACTTAGTGCAGGTTCTTAAAAATTAAATTTACCGTTTGTAGATGCTTCAGAACAGTATCTGAACAGTTCACCGAAAACTGCGACCTGTAGGTAAATGAACACATAAAGTTTGTTGCTGGAGAAATCAGTGTAGATAACGGCTTGTTCATGCCGAGAATAGTCAGTTAAGCTAAGGTCTCAACAAGATTTTTTTTAATTCTTCCCGGAGAATTTCTTCTTCCGGATTTTTTGAGCGTTTTAAATGTTTAAAATATGCATTCAAAACCTTATTTTGTTCCAACCAATATTTAAGACGCGTTAACAATATAAACGGGAGAAGGTCGCAGATTACCATAGGGCTCTTTAGATACTTTAAACTCGTTTTTCTCCAAAATATTGTTTTGAATTGGTGTAGATTTTAACATTTAAACCATTCAGGATAATGATTTTTTAAATTCAAATTAAACTAGTCTTTTTTAATTGGATGATAACCTTTAAAAATTTGAAATTTTTATAATTATTTATTTTTAAACATTTTCGAAATTTAAAAAATCAGTTCCAAAATTGACATGAAACTTTAAACAGCCGTTTTTTTTGTTTGTTTTTTTAAATTTATATTATCAATTTGAGGTTTGGTTTTTAACTAATCTAATATATTTTAAGAAAGCGAATACATTCCGTTGATAGAGAAATTTCGAGAAGAATTTAATGATTAAATATAAGCCTTTTTGTCATGTTGGAAATTTGATAAATTTAAAACTGACTTCAATAATAGTAAAGTTTATATATCGTTTCAAAGATAGCTTGACGACTAGATATTAAACAAATATGTCTCTGCAACATCTAACAAATAAAAATTCATCAAGTTTTATACATATTTTTAAACCAAGGAATGTAGTACATTCTTTAATATTTAAAACAAAATCTTAAAGTACAAATATCGTGATCTAATGGAAAATGTAGGTTATGAGATTTTAAACAAAAATCATATTTTATATATTAAAAAGTAAATTTAACGAAAATTACGAATTACACTGTTAAAAATTGTGTCTTCTGTTGAGCCAATTTGTGATGCTGCAGTAGCTGGAACCATGAGATGGTGTAATCTCGTTCAAAACATTTGGAATTATTGTTCAAATGGAACTCCAAATATTGGAATGAGGTTTCGTCATCTTATGGTTGCAGACCTAAAACGTATAAACATACTAAATACACTGTAAAAATTTTGTTCTACTTTGAAGCAACTTTTGGTGCTGCAGTAGCTGCAACCATGAGATTGTGCAATCTCGATCCAACATTTGGAGTTATTTTTCAAATGGAACTCCAAATATTGGAATGAGATTTCGTCATCTTATGGTTGCAGACCTAAAACGTATAAATATACTATATACACTGTAAAAATTTTGTTCTACTTTGAAGCAACGGTTGGTGCTGCAGTAGCTGCAACCATGAGATGATGCAATCTCGTTCCAATATTTGGAGTTATTGTTCAAATGGAACTCCAAATATTGGAATGAGATTTCGTCATCTTATGGTTGCAGACCTAAAACGTATAAAAATACTAAATACACTGTGAAAAATTTGTTCTAGTTTGAAGCAACTTTTGGTGCTGCAGTAGCTGCAACCATGAGATGGTGCAATCTCGTTCCAACATTTGGAGTTATTGTTCAAATGGAACTCCAAATATTGGAATGAGATTTCGTCATCTTATGGTTGCAGCTACTGCAGCACCAAAAGTTGCTTCAAACTAGAACAAAATTTTTACAGTGTATTTAGTATTTTTATACGTTTTAGGTTTCGTAGAATATTATGTATATATGTCTTTATATATATTAGTCAACCGATTATAAAGACAAATTTTCTATATATTTAAAATAATAAGCTCATTCTGTCAAATCCACATGAAAATAATCTCTTTGCGCATGGTTCGACGTTTTTTTTGAAGGCTTATACGCTCAGAAACGGAAAACAGATGGATTAACTCAACCCTCACCTATTTAGCCTAGGGAGATTGAAAAGAGTTGATTGAAAACGGATGCAGGTGTACCATTGCAAGAAGGCTAAATCTTTTATTTTAAAGAACTCCTGTTTGCACTACTAAATGCGCATATTTTTCGAAATTTTTTAAAGATAGTTTGGATGCATTTATATTTATAACCAATTGAAATGTCAGAGAGTTCGGAAGATGAGAACTATTTTTTTTTGCTATGTTAAAGGAGCCGATGCGAAAATAAACAAAGAAACAAAAAAACGAGCAGAAACATTTCTTTTACAACTAGATAACAATATTTTTTCACGAAATTTTTACACTGCTGTAAAACCGTTTTATTTAACACCAATAAATATTTCAAAGAGTTCGGACAAAAAGAACTTTTTATTTTAAAACTATGAAACGGCCTTAGGTAAAAATCAAGAAAATGAGCGCTTTTATCACTAAATAACAATGTTTTAAAACATAATTTCATACAAAAATCGGGTTAAAGATATAAAATAATAAAACTTGATTTTTGTTTTAAATTTGTTATCACGGGGCCGTGCGACGCCGGGCGTGGATCAGCTAGTTTACATAATTTCTAAAATGAAGAATTTAGTTATTTAAAGAAAATACTAACGAAATTGGTGTATGCGTAATTATTTTGTGCGAAAAAATATCACAAATCAGGTAATATATAAAAAAAATCCGTATGAGCAGGTAAAATAAAAATAAAATATTATGACAAAAATCGATATATTTAAGAAAAAAAACTAGATCCTTTTTAATAGTCCAACAGTAATTTCAGAGCTGAGGAAAAATTGGATTTTATTTTTCTTAAGAAATGATTGAAAGTTATAAAAGAATAAAGAAGTAACAGACATTTTAGTTTCTTGAAACTTATCATAACACACATTTTTAGGGCAACCTTTCAATTAGAGAGGTTATAAAACCTTTTAAAAATAACATCAAAAACTTTTATATAAATAAGAAGAAAAAATGTCTTACTTATACAATGTTAAAAGCGAAACAGATAATGGTTAGATACATTTGTAAAGGAAATGAAGATAATATTGTAAGAAAACAAAAGCCAACAGATGCTGCAATAGGATTAAATTAATAAATACATTACTTCTCGTTTATTGGCGTTTAGTTATGTTACATTATATTACTTAAAAAAAGAAAATTCGACAATAAAAACAAAGTATCTCAGACATTGTCACTTAAATTACTTTAAATATATACGTTCAAAAATTAATATTATAACATGAAAGAATAGATGAAATTTCAGAAAATTATTAAGGTAACGCTAGGAGAGTCTGTGCAAAATTCAAAATAATAAAAAAAATCTAAATGTTAATTTTTTGCTAAACTATTCATGAATAATTTTTACTGCATTTGTTTTTTATGCATTTCCATTGCTATTTTGTTGTTACGTTGTAATTTAACAGAGCAGTTGTAATAAAACCAAGAAAGTTATTTTGTGCAATCTGTCCTTACAGGGTTGGTGTGATTGTGCACATGGGTAGGAGAGATTGTTACTAATAATAGCTACAATTAAATTGTTAACAATGATAATTACACATAAGTGACATTGTTGTAAGGTTTTGTGAACAAATATTATTGTATTAGGAGTGAATATTTGAACTTAATGATTAAAGAATCAGAAAAAGGAAATAATTTTAAAAACGATTAAAGAATTTTAATTAAAGGAGAAGAAAATTAAAGAATCGGAGAAAGCAAGTCCAGATAAGATTACAACATTACATTAAGTTACTTTATAACACGTTTCACTTAAAATTAGTCCATTTTCATTGTTACTTTCTTTTTGTGCAAATTTATCAATAAGCTGCGTAATCTCTCCTAGCATGGAAACTAATGGGAACAATGCGCCATCTCTCCTAAGTAGCAGCTGCGCAAACTCTCCAAATTTCGGTAGGAGAGATTGCGCAGCCTTTTATTTAAACATGACCACTACAAAAACGAACTTTTGATGTTCGCACTGTTAGTCTAGAATAGTAGCTTATGAGAAATCGTTTAAGTTTAAAATATTTTGTACTACTAACATTGTATAGAAATTTTGATGAATAGCTATGAAAATTCAAGCACTTACTTTGGAAAAACAAAACAAAATAGCAATGCTTTATCTTAGACGCTCAAAACAATCAACGTGCACTTTCAAGTAGACACACCATTACTGCTGTTGTACAACTACCTGGAGTCTCTGCGCGCTCTCTCTACTCCTTCCCCCCGAACCTCTATGTGCTCAATCTCTCCGATCTCGCCATCTCTCTTGGCTTTACCTTAAAATAAATATATATTCTTTTTCAACTTTTAAAAAACCCTTATACTTTACATGGGGAAAATATTCTACCACATATGTTTACTTATATACGTTTATATTGGAAGAAAACAAAATTCAACAAATTCTGCAATAGGATTAAATCAATAAAAACATTACTTCTCGTTTATTGACATTGTATTATTCACTGTTAAAAATTTGCAGCAAACTGTCCACCCGCATAGCATGCGCAGTCACAGTGACGTCATTGTGACGTCACTGTGAGTCACGTACGTCACGTCACATCTGTGACCAAAATGACACCCCTTTGTAACGTCACACTGTGATCAAAATGTGAACGTCTTGAAGATCTAAAGAAAACTTAAAATAAACTTTAGAACATCTTATGGCATGAAGAAAATTACTTCTTGACAGCTTTAAAATTTTTTGTGACGTTGCAATGACGTCACTGCAAGTCACATAAGTCACGTAAAACCTATGACCAAAATGCCAACACTCTGTGACTTCACGGTGTGATCGGAGAGAGAATTTGGAAAAAAAAATATAGAATTGAATTATGTCATGTACCTAAATCATTAATAAAAACATTGCCACACATTATTTAAATATATTGTATTTCCAAAATAAAATAATAAATAAATATTTGTCTACATATATGAGGCAGATATTTTTTTACAATTTTCATTGCCATTTTCATGAAATTTAACAAAATATACTATATAATACACAGGTAAAAATCCTTAAATAGAAATTTAGTAACGTAGGAAAGTTTTGGCGGAAAGTAATTCAGAAATAGATCTCCCATTCTAATAAAACTGTTAGCGATTTAGAGATTTGTTAGCATTTTAAATACAAACATTTAATTTTTTTTCCTACCACCGCATAGAACTCATTTGCTAATTTTGTGATACTAAAAATATTTTAAAAATCTCCAATCTCTTATTATTTTGAGGGGCCACTCAACCCAATCATCAGCTTTCTGTCTAAAAAGTGAGGACACCATTTTTGCGAGTTCGACATCGGGGGTGCTCGGGGTGACCGTCGAACGCGTTCAAGATTTTACGTGTGTTCTCAACTGACCTGCTCCACAACGCGAAGCTTTCTGACATATTTTCTGACTCATTTTTAAACGCAAAGGCATAAAATGGGCAGGACTGACTATGGAAGCAATTTGGAATCGAAATGAGTTTTCCATTTTTTGATAAATAAATTACTTATCGAGTTATAAGCAATTCGTGTCACGTGACGACTGGTTTTTCTCTTTTCTTTCCCTGTTACGTCGGGTATTTGGTTCAAAACGCTGACTTTGACATTCTTTTCTGAAAGATCTTCTGATTTTACTAAAAAATGGAAAACGTCTTTCAATTACAGAGTTTCTGAATAAAAACAAAAGCCAATTTCATGCGTTTCCGAACAAAAACGAATTAAAAATATGTCATAAAGTATATGACATTCCTATAGCAATTTATTCCAAAACTGGTCAGTGCTTAATAAGATATCACCTCTGTTAAATATATTGCTCTTTTCAATAGAGTGTAAAAAAATGAAAAAATCGTATTTAGGAAATCTGATTGCAGAATAGTATTTATATTTATGTCGTAATTATTTTATAAAGACTATTAAATCCATTTTTATTTAAAATTTATGTTTACTTTGGACGCCTAAAACAAATGCAACTGATTAAAAAATATATAAAAATTTAAATTTTCACAGCTTATTTCCAAGAATATTAAACTCTCTCATATAAAAACAGAATATTATAGTTTTATTAGAAGTTATTTGTCAGCCATATAAACTATAAAGCATTTGAAATGTCTTTATTTAACTGTTTTCTTTCTATTCTTTTTCTCGAAACACCTGCCAGATGTTACTTTGTGGTAAACATTACTGCGCAGATCATGATCGCAGATGTTGAGGGCAGACGATTATTCTCATCGGCGGATTAGAGTGTGTGGTGCTTTTAAGTTTGTGGAAGTATATTGTGCAATTTATACCGTGAAAGTAAATTAACGTTTTAAAGTGAATCATCCATTTTAACCTATCCTTATGTCTAGCTGGGTGCGTTATTAAGGTCTGCGTGATATTTGATATCTCAGATCTATGAACACACCTAAGCTGGACACTTTGAAAATTAAAGCAGTGGATTTGAGTCTCATTTTTCAATGAAAAGGAAGCAGTCAACGACCATTAAAACTTAATCCCTAGAACTGGTGGTTTTACTTATAGATTAGCAGGTAACTTTTAATGTCTTCGCAGTTTTGTTAACAGTGCATATTTAGTAATGGTACATTAATAGTGCATTATTTAAATGTTAAGATGTTTAAATCTTTTTTTTTTAATCACTTGTATAAAATTTTATCTTTAATGTTTTAAATAGAGAGTTTGGAAAAAAGCTTAAAGTATTTACTAACAATATATATTCTAAATGTAAAGTGTTATTTATAACGAGGAATGTATTTATATTTTGCGTTTCTCAGTTCAATTTTCATAGTTATTCATTGTAATTAAAAACATTGCAATTTTTAAAACTATTAATATTTGATTTATAATTTGAAAATTTCTTAGCTAGTGGAGGTTTTGAGAAATAATTTTCTGGTATATTTGAAATAATTGCGACAATTTAACTCATTACAAATTTAGTTGTCAAGATATGTCAATATTAGGTGCACAAAAATAATGAATATTGATGAAACAATAAAACAGCTATTCAGTTAAGGTAATTTTTCCAGTTATGTTATCGAATTTTTTCTATAGTAAAAATTGATATTTAAGCTCTGCATTTAGTATTCTATCAAAAACTACAAATAAAATAATTTGTAAAGAAAAAATAATAATTTTTTTTCTTTGCGTTTATGATCCGAAGTTTTAAATTTCATTTGCTTCGAAAAATGTTTTATTGCTTGATACAATGTTTATTATTTAATAATATCGCACAATAGGTAGATCTATTATTTAAATGGATTCCTAATATAAATTTTTCACAATGATAATTTAAAAATATATACTTTTATTTTTATTAACTTTGTAATCAAATCCAAAATAACTAATTTCTGAATTCATTTTTATTCCGAAACACATGAAATTGGCAGGTGTTCTTATTCAGAATATATGTAATTGAATGGCATTTTCCATTTTTGACAAAAGATGTTTCAGAAAACACTATCAAAGTCGGTGTTTTGAACCGAATTTCCCACGCGCAGTGTCAGAAACGGAAAAAACGTGACCAAAATTGCTCTTAAGCATTTCATTTATCTAAAAATGGAAAACGCTATTCATTCCAAATCGCTTTAATAATCAGGCATGCAAGTGCCAAGCGTTTAAAAATTTGTTCATAAATGTGTCAGAAAGTTTCGTGATACTGAACGAGGGGAAATATGGCAAAGTATACACATTTAAAAACTTCAATACTTAAAAGCAAAATAGCATAGTTTTAATTATTGTCAACATTTTTGGTGGTTACATAAAACAAATGGAAGTCGAAGTTATTTTTAAAAGTGGTTATTTGCACAATAGAATTTCATATTATTAAAATATTTAATTTTATTATAATTTTTAATGGATTCATCTATTATTTTTATATTAGTATGGGTTTTTTACATTTATAATTTTCTTGTTTAACGGCTACATTAGCCGGTTTCCCAATCAGATGTAAAGTTTTAATTTGAATACGAGTTGCATAAAAAAAATGATTGCCGATCCAATCCTTATCGTCGATCTTATCCGTATTTGGTGAAATCTTGTTATCCGAATCTATGCGAAATCATTTATCAGGTTTGGTCGGGTTGTGGGCCTACAGAATTTTTGTTGTTGTTGTTGTTGGGTTAGGGTAAGATTACGGGTTGAATGTAAATATAGTTTCAGTCAACCATCATTCATGTTCAAGTAGACATTCAATCATGTTCAAGAAGTATATAACCGGATTCGTGCATGACTCTAGATCCGAGCCGACATCAGAAATTGTATCGTAACACAATTTCTGATAAAATCTGGTTACTTGGTCGTATGCAAGATTCTATTCTGAACAAGACTTACAGTAAAAACATTATACCCGACTCGGGTCAGATCGGGTTCACGAAAATCAGGTCACACGACAACTAATCCAAACCAACTAATCCTGGACCTTTAGGACAACTAATCCTGTAGCCAAACAAATCCAAAAAGATCGATCCGAAGTTTCTGGATTGTATTCGGGTAAAATCTGGTCACCCGACCCGGTGCAGTGTCGTCACAAACATCACAAACTTGAACCATAAAAAAATTTTCATCCGAACAATCCGTATAGGATTCGGGTAAAATCTGGTCACCCTATTCGATGCAGATTCGTCACATTTTTCACATTGAAGTCGCACGGTGACTTCACAAAGTAGTCACATTGTGAGGTCACAGAAAGCCTTGAAAACGGCCGTAACGACCTCGCATTTACGTCACAGCGACTTCACATCGACGTCACGTGACGTCACGACGACTGTCACAAAGTCACAGTGTGACTTCACAGTGACGTCGCCGTGATGTCACCATGCCTTACGGGCAGTCATTCGACAGTTTTTATAGAAAACGGTTATATAACCGTAATTTAACTTTATTCTAACAATATTATTTTCAGGAAAATATTATTGTCATAACCATATTATGGTCAGAATACTGCTAAATTGCCTTTATGTAACCCTTTTCTATAAAAACGGTCTAATGACCAGGCAGTTTGCTGCAAATTTTTAACAGTGCATGTTACTTAAAAAAAGAAAATTCGACAATAAAAACAAAGTATCTCAGACATTGTCACTTAAGTTACTGTAAAAGTAAATATATGAGTTCAAAAATAAAAATTATAACATCAAAGAATAGATGAAATTTTAGAAAATTATTAAAGTAAAAATATATTCTTTTGCGACTTTTAAAAAACCCTCATACTTTACAAGTGGAAAATAGTCTACCACATAGGTTTTCTTATATCCGTTTACATTTGAAAAAAACAAAAGCCAACAGATTTTGCTATAGGATTAAATTAATAAAAACATTACTTCTCGTTTATTGACATTGTTACTTAAAAAAAGAAAATTCGACAATAAAAACAAAGTATCTCAGACATTGTCACTTAAATTACTGTAAATATATACGTTCAAAAATAATAATTAAAACATCATAGAATAGATGAAATTTCAGAACATTATAATATAAAATAAAAATATATTCTTTTGTGACTTTTAAAAAACTTTTATACTTTACAAGTGGAAAATATTGTACCACTTATATTTACTATATACCTTTTTTAATAAAACAGTGACATTATTTTTCCCCAGCTATTTTGTTATAAACATGTTAAATTAAACTTGTTTATAACTTGTATATTGTTATAAAATACATACTTTATCTTTTAGGTTATAATTCTGAAGTTTTAGCCAATATGTATCCAAATATTAAGTTACATTTGAATCGTCCTCGAAACTCCCAGAAGTTTCATAAGCCTTTTTTTTTTCGTAAAATCCATGAAGCTAAATAGGTATCTTGGAAATATTAATGCGTTTTAGAACAGGTTTATCTTAACTTTATCACGGAGTGTTGAAAATATTTGAATAAGAAACATGTGTTTTAATATGAAATCATTTCTCCAGTTACATTTATAAAAATCTTGTTTTTTACACTGTTTCAGTATGGCATTAGCAACAGGAACGAATTTGTAATTATTATTTAATGGTCAACATCTTAACATCCTGATAAACAAGCTAAGAAATAACGTTTTTGCCGTTTTCCTGTCGTGTGGAAAGACGTGATTTTTGATAAGTTAATTTGTTCAGCACGTACACGTAAAGCAGTGGTGAATGAGAATAAGTAACATTCGTTGGCGAAGACGTGTAAGTTAAACAGTTACAGAATACGTTACATAGATTTAAGAATGGGGAAAAGAAATTGAGGTATCGAAGCAGATAATTTGGATTCTATATTTTAAGACTATAAGGTGTGAGAATCAAATAGTCGAATATTCCATGTATTTATATATAATGCTCTTAATGAACGTCCAACCAGACCTTGGTGATAGAAATTCCTGCTTAGAGTGCTGTCGATCGATGATGATCCCCGTAGGAACTTGTATAATGATACCATTAAAGCACCCATAAAAATGAACAGTACTCAAAGGTGTTTGCATATCATCTCCAAGTGTATGATGATATAATCAGATTCTATTTGTATGATGATATAATCAGATTCCATTTGTATCGTATTGAGAAGACGTTCATGTTGAGCATGTGACTACATTACACAGTCAACAAGCAGCAAAGAGTGCCAGTCTGTTTCGCGTTGCTTTTTTGACATCGTAACACATCTATATTCGATAAAGTGCCCTTTAATGAAGATGATTGTGTACTGTATGACACTCCGAAGTGCCTTTACGAAACTTTAGGTGCCAGCCCAAGGTACTGTGTCTCAAACCTCAAGACAATCCCTACAACCACCTAAAAATTGGCTCTGTGTCTGTTGAGCTACTCAACAAATGGCGCACTACGAACTGATACCAATTTTTCAAACAATCATTGCACAACTGCACTCACAACAGTTGGTACATGTGTACTGACATAGAAGCAGCCAGGAGAGATTAATTGCAAGGGCATGCTTCTCACAACACTAGGTGACATGTGGCGCGAGAGGCTAGGTATTCCATAATGCGGCATGATTGGGTGACACTGTATCATTCACCGTATTTCTCAGACTTTTCATGAGCAGATTATGATCTCTTTCATTTCATCAACAACTGCATCTGTGGCCAAATCTTGCAGCAGCAAAGCTTCTTTTACGGCCAATGATTTTAGGAAATGTTTCCAAGTAGGATTTAGAGTGTATTAATTAATTTCCTCAACTGGAAATATCGTTTTTTAGGACGCTATCATTTCTCTATTAAATTCTCAGCCACATAATTGATTTTAAACGTGGGAAAGTAACAAAATAATAATAATTTTAATGTTAATTTTAATGCTGTTAATTTATTATGTTTATTTATAAAACATGTTTCTTGAACGTTAAAATGTTTTTTTAAATATGATAGCAACGGAAAAACCTATATTAAGGTTTGAGAAAACTGAGTAATACAGTATAAAAACTAGGTGGAAACGGTTCCGAACATAAGTGGCAGAAAATAAACTTTATTCTTAAAAATCCTTCCATAAATCTCCAAAATATATTGTTTCATGAGGTTTCGAAAGACAAAGAAGGCGTTTCTGAATAATGTTTAACTGGTAAGCGGTTATTGTTTATTTTCGTTTATATTTTTATTTTCGTGATTAAGAAAAAATTGTCTTTTTTACACTATTCTATAAGTTTGCTTTTAGTTTCTGACAATAAAAAATTAAAGACATTTTTGGGTTCCTTGTACAACAGACTATTTAAAAAAAAATTCATTGCTTCATTCTTTATGCGATTTTTTTTTTTATTGTCTTTTATATTCAATAATTAAAATAAACATTTTCGGAATATTTTATATACCTTTTACCAGAACGAATATTTCGAGACTCCGAAAAAAATAGTTCCAGATAATCGAGGTTATTAATATTCAATAAGAATCTTTCCATTATTAAATACTAAGTACATGCCAAATATCAAGACTCTATCTCAATTTGTTCGGGAGATAGAGGGTTTGCAGACACAAACACACACAGACACACATACAGACGGACTTCAATTTTTGTTTCCCAAAAATATGTTTTTCTGAATCTCGTGAAGTGTAAATTCACCAAAAATATATTTTCGATTTTCAAAACAATTACAAGATTTACCCTATGCTACGCATGAAGGGTAAGTAATAATGTTTGAAAACATGATTGAATTATAATTTGTGAATTACTGTAAAATTAAAACTAGACTCATAAATGGAAATTTTTAAAAGGATGTAATGACAACCGATATCATCTTCTGAAATGATCTATTCTTTGGAATTTCAGAATCATTTTTCAGAATCATTTCAGAATCATCTTACATATTTACAATAGTTTGTTTGTAAATATGTAAGAAAATTATTGTTTAAATATTAACATTATATATATTTTATTTTAGTAAGGTCTTCCTTTTTTTAAGTGAAATTAGCATAGAATTATAATTCTAGATAAGTGAGGATTGACAACCCGTCTGTCCCGTCTGTAAAATTATGCATCATTAAAACCCCATGAGAAAAATAAGTAAACATCAGTAAAAAGGTGTTACCGGGTTTGTACTGTAACCAATAACACAACCAAGCTGAATGATCAATGTCGGCACTGACCGTTCCCAGTCATGGCGGTGAATGATTCCCTAGTGCTTCTAATATTTAGGCGCGAGTTTTCAGTTCGTTTCCAGAGATTGGGAGTTAAGTGTAAATTAATCACAACGTAAAATATATTTTTATCGTCTAATTATAGCAGTTATTATTATATTTTTGAATGCTCTATTTCAGAACACCCATTTCAGACATTCTTTAATTGACATTCTCAATTAGGAAAAATATATATATACGATCAGCCTTTGTTTATGACTTTTTTAATGAATGCCAATTACAGACATAGTCGGTATTAAACGGGAATTTTACCCTTTACCCCGATTGCACTATTAGATCAGTTCATATTTTGAGTGGTAACCTGGTTACGTATGTAACTTGCTCTGAACATCCCAGCAGGTACCCACATATCATGGTTCTGCGTCTATTCGTCGAGTACAATTCATCGCTGAACAATTCATCGCGCACAATTCATCGCAGCGTCAATTTGTTGCAGCGTCAGTTCGCCGCGGCGACAACTGATCTCAACATCAATTCTTAGCGACGTCAATTCGTCGTGGTGTCAATTCCTCGCAACGTCAATTCGTCGCAACGAAAATATACTTGAAGGCTATGATGATAAAAGTAAAGATAATTTAGTAAAATTATTTAATGATATAAATTGTTAGTTATAATTCTCCAAATCTAAAAATCATTAAATAATTTTACTACATTATCTTTAATTTTATCATCATATCCTTCAAAAACATTTTCGTTGCGGCGAATTGACACCACGACGAATTAACGCTCGACGCACAGTGGTTTGTTTTGAGGATCTAGGTGGACAAAATTATTGCGTTGAAGTTTTGCTGGGTTTTCGAATGTATCAGTAATAAAATAATCAAACAGTGAAAAATATTTGGCTTATATAATTATTTATATTATTATTATTGTTATTATTATTATTATTATTATTATTATTATTATTATTATTATTATTTATATTATATTATAATATTGTATTGCCCTTCAAACTACACATGTATATAAAGTTTCAGCTCAATCGGATAATTAAAAGTTGTTTAAAATTGACTTGCAAGATTTGAATTAAACACACAAACACACATTTCAAGTTAACATAACTTAATGATTCGCAAACTTTCGCAGGAGCTTTCTTAAGTTTTCAATACTCTAGGAATGGCACTTTGATATTTTAAAAATGCTTATTTCTTAATAATGCTTAATACTGTATTAAAAGTCAAGATGAAATTTTAAAAACAAGATGGCGCTTATTTCCAAACAGCAATAGGTTAAATCTTGTGACAAACATGTGACATATGTCCAGTAAACTCCTGCTTTCAAATAAATTCAGAAAAGTCACGACTTGCTTTCGAACTTACAGAAAAATAGTGCAACAGTTGAAACTCCCTCAAACCAACTGCCTTCTTTACGTCGTAGTTAATCCACACATCGGATTTTTTCGACAAAATTCGTAAGGATCTCGACAGAAGAGACATTCGGTTACCAGTATACGCGGTCATGTTAAATTCTGAGATAATCGAAAAATTAATTTTGTCCACCTAGATCATCAAAACGCCCCACTGTGCGACGAGTTGACGCTACAATGAGTTGCCGCCGCGACGAATTAACGATGCGATGAATTGTGCGCGAGGAATTGTTCCGCGATGAATTGTGCACGACGAATTGACGCGACACCACATATCATAGCGGCTTACATTTCCAATCTTCATCAAATGATCATACTCTGTACTTTTTGGAATATTTACTCTAAGTGATAGCTCCTGAACTGTGTAACGTGGATTTTCAACAACAGCTTGTTTTCAGAAACCCTCTTTACAGATGATGGTCGTCCAGAACAGGCATCTTCTTCTATGCTAAAATTTTCCAAACCACTTTCGAACTGTGTCATGTGAAACAGCACTTTATCCATATATAAAACAAATATTATGATCAGTCTGATTAGCTTTTTTACATTTCTTGAAATAAAAGAGAATATTATGTTTCAAATATACTTTTTTGTTTTCCATACTTAGCACTGCACTGTAACAAAAGAATTGCCACAACACAAACAAAAATTACGCAGCGCAAGCAGAGAAGACCGAATGTATATAACTGGGTTATTCAAGGTCACTTCTAATCAGCAGGGGGAAAATATCTATATGAAACCGCGTTTTTCTTTAAAAAACAGCAGATCTATCGGATGACTTCTAATATGTTTTTAAACAAGAAAAAAAACACCATTATAGACTTTTTAGTTTTCCAACTTATGTTTAATTTCATGCTAAAATTGTATCTTTTAAGTTTTACAAAAACTTCAAACAATTCTCAAAAATATATAAATTTCTCGCTAAGAATAAATATGATATTACTAAAATGTCAAAATACTAAACATAGCCTACATATACTTCTTAATCGTACGTATTTCTATAATGTAAACTACAGTATTTTTTATAAAATAAGACAATGATGTTTTTAAAATGAAAGTCTTGTGAAAATTTTGGAAGTATTTATATATTTTTTAAAAGTTAAAGATAGATAAAAATAGTTAAAAAATTACAGATATAACTGATAAGAAAAAAATGAAGTAATATATATGTATAAAGAAGCAGTACGTTTCAACTGATAACTCAATCACTTTCTAGTAATTTCAGAGAACGTCAAACAAGACAAAAAATTCTTTCAACATTAAATAACGGAAAAATATAAAAGTTCTCAAAAATAACATCTTTTTGCTTGATAGAGCAATGATCACATCACACCTTTTTAGTGTAACCTCTCAATTAATGAGTAGAAAATTCCATCAAAATAAAAACAAATAGCTTCTTTCCAAAAAGTAAACTAATAAATATCGGAAATGTAGAAAAATATTATATATGTAATGATCAAATTAATTTGTTCGTTTGTGACCTTTATTTTGGTGTGAAACAAAAGCTTAAAATATCCAACAGTTGTCTACACTAGATATATTTTTATACTGTCTTAGAATTATGTGTTATCAGTAAAATTATTTATATATATATTCTAAAAAATAGTTAAAAACAAATTTGTGGGAATACATTAAACTTAAATACATAATTATATAAAATGAGATGAGTCTTTTAAATATTGAATAATAAGAAAACTTTCACAGGTATTGAGGCTTGAAATACATGGTGTTTCACTAACAGACCGACAAACTTGCAGGAGATGTAGGGGGCACAGATACGACTCGGAATCACATAGCAATGCAGGGTCGAGAATGCCGTAGTTGCGAGTTATGGTTCAAAGAAGCAGAGAAAAAGAACAGAAACAGAAACACATTAATGGGACATAAAACATTTTATTGAAAGGTTGTACTGCAGAAGATGTTTGAAATTACAATCAGAAGTCGTCAGGCAGGTTTCACAGCGGCGCTGCATGGATACCTTTACGTTCTGGAAGATTCCTGGCGTGTCGCGTATCCTCCCTGCAGCTACAGATATTCGATCGGTGAGGTCTTCAACTGAAGGAACGGGGATCTTGTACACAAAACACTTCCTTTGACCCCAGAAAAAAAGGACTTCTGATCGTAATTTCGAACATCTTCTGTATTACAACCTTTCAGTAAAATGGTTTCTGACCCATTAATATGTTGCTGTTTCTGTTCTTTTTCTCTGCTTCATTGAACTATTGCTAGCAACTACGACATTTTCGACCCTGCATTGCTATGTGATTCCGAGTCGTCCCTGTGCCCTCTACACCTCCTGCAAGTTTGTCGATCTGGTAGTGAAACACCCTGTATATTATTTTATTGATGTCAGGATTTTTTTTTCTTCCATTGTCCATACTGATAGAATGCTGAAACTAACTTACGTAAATGGAACGCAGGTCACTGTTGTTCTTAGAACTGGTCTGTATAGCTGTTTAATTTCCAAAAAGCTGTTTTGTTATGAAAACTCACAGGATATTTTAAGAAGTGAGACTTCGCAGTGCCGTCAATTGGCAATTTTTGGAATAAAATTAAGCGTAAAATTTATTCCTTAAAACGAAAGTTCTAAACAAAAATCCTTTATAAAAGTTATAGAATTAAATTATCAATTAAATCAGCATTTTATTGTTATGTTATTTCATGGTGTTACAGTGAAATATATGATTATTGGATTTATCAAAAAACATAAAACATAAAACCACATTTAAAAAATATTGAATCTTTTTGTAATTAGTTACATAAAGAACGATATTATAGATAAGTATGTAAGCATAGGTGTAAATTATTAAGTATGGAAAAAAAACATTAGAATGTGTAAAACATAAAAAAAGTGTCTATTGATTTTAGCTAAATTACATCGTAAATGAAATCTCCCAGTAATATGCTATTTTCATACTAAAAGTACTCATTAATTTGTCAACTAATGAACATGAGAAATTGTTGTGTTGCGTGTTATAATTAATTCAATGAGTTCCCCCAAAACAATACATTAATTTTAAGCTAAGAATCAATATGACAGACCAAACACTTCGCAGTAACATTAATAACTTATATATGTATCGAATATTCTTGAATTCAAACCGCGTCATTTTGATAAAATAACAATACGAATTTTTTAAAGAATGTCTTAAGAAAATTCTGAAATTTAATATGGTTAAAAACAGTTTCAAAAATTTTCAAAAATATAATTGATTAAGAAAAAAAGAAGTAACGTAACTGTATAAAGAAGCATTGCCTTTCAACAAATAACTTAATTCCTTTTTATAAGCTTCAGAAGAAACCAAACCAGGAAAAAAAATAATTATGAAGTGTCAGAAATATATGAAAGTCTTGATATATAAAAAACTTTTCGCTTGGTTGAAAAATTATAACATCACATCTTTTTACTGTAACCTCTCAATTAAAGTGCTTGAAAATTCGGTCAAAATAAAATAAAAACATGTTCCTCTCAAGAAGTATAAAATGTGTAACAAAAATATAGATAACACCGAAAGATGAAATGATCAAATAAATTTGTTCGGATGTGACAATAATTTTGACAGAAACAAAAGCTAACAAAATCCACTAAATGTCTAACATAATAAAAATAATAATATATTTTTAATACTGTCTTAAAATTATTTGTTATGAGATGAATTATTTCCATATATATATATATATATATATATATATATATATATATAACTTTAAGTAAAATTTAACCATTGAAACATAAGAAACTGACCACATACACTGAAATCCCGATACCAAAGAGCCCTGTCAATTTACAAATTAAAATTGTAGTCCTAATAAAAGTAACATTATTAATTCAAATTAAGAAGAAGAAAAAATATATATATATATATATAAGGGTAGTTGGGCAACTGGACCAGCGAGGTCTGGACCATAGGCTATTTTATAATAAACTGTTAGTGTCTTTTATGTTTTAGCAATCGGCAACATTGCAGAGCCATCTGTACTTTCTGAAACAACGCGTTAGGATCCAGTCGTAAGCTTGCCATTGCTGTGGTCAGTTGACAAAAATTTAAGGGTTTGTTTTTACAAACAACGTCGATTTCGTTTAACTTCCTCGGCTTTTTATGAAAATACGGTAAGTACTTTTATCAATCAATCTTTTTTTATTTAAAGTTTAGGCTTACATACATATTTACTTCATGTTATAAATGTAAGGTCGGTGTTCTAGTTAACCCAATTTCTTTTTTTTTAAGTGGGGTAACTGGATCTCATAATTGTTAAATTATACCATAGGTGTTCCAGTTACACCATATGTTTTTCAAGAATGGTGATTTCTTGTTAGGACTCATAGTTCATAGGACACATAGGACACATTGTTAAGGACTCATATATCGGGATAGTTTTTTTATAATCACCCTGTATATATATGTAAGAAGATGATATGTAAACAGTTTATTTACTGGAATTATATGAACGACTAGACATTGAATAACAAAATATAAACTTTAATACAGTCCTAGACAGCTAATTCTACAATACTTTACTAATACTTTCTTCACAGCTAATACACTTCTCGCCCAACATATAAAATATATTTATTTTACAAAAGTTCAACTAGGTCTAACAGCACCTTTACTGGCTATTTCCCATTTCGACGCTTGTTTCACAATAAAAATTAGAACACTGTCTCTTTTTCCAATTTTGAAGATATTCAAATCTTGATCTCGCGATTCAAAATATTTATAACTCGTGCATTTAAATCATGGATAATAATAGTACTAGAGTGTCAGTTAATTTGATGACCATGCACGTCATAAAGGAAATGAAGTGTTTAAACTGAAATCCTACAAATATATATATATATATATATATATATAGTGTATATTTTTAGTGTTCCGTGCTTAAAAAGTAAAAACGGAATTATCATAAGATCACGTCTGTCAGAGTCCTTTTTCTCGTAAATAATACGAATTGGAAAATTATAAAGCATTCTTACCCTTACACTTTCAGATTATTAGCCATTCACAAATATATTTAGGAAAACTTTAGGAGGATAATTAAGTTACTTGAAGAAAAATTATCTCGTGGGGTATCGTTCGAACGATCGTTTAATATTGAACTCAAAAAATATATTTGTTTTAATTTTAGATATTATATTTTCAGAGATATTGTGGAAAGTATACTGGAAAGATATGTCCTCCCCCCTTCTTTTTCCAAATAGACTGAAACTAAAATTATGAAAAAATTGGAGTAGTAGCAGTTTATTATTTAATAAATTGTAATTAATAATTGTAACTTGCTATTTCTACGTCATTTTTTAAACAAAATGACATGCAGCGCTACAAAACGGATATTTTGCATAGGGATCTTTCATTACGAAGTGTGGCAACCACATCTGCCCCTGCAAGATATCAGCATATTGTTGCCACTACATTCACAACAGGTGAACTGAACAGCGAAGTGTTGCCACTGCATTCACAACAGAATATCAGCAGAGTGTGGCTACTGCATTCACAACAGAATATAAGCAAAATATTGCTACTACGTCCTCCGCTGGAATAGATCAGCAAATAAGTGGAACAAAGAATAATAGTCATCCAGAGACCAAGACAAAAATGCGTAATTTCGAAGAAATT